>CM067362.1:28675811-29168311 GCA_034401795.1 Chaetoderma sp. LZ-2023a
CAATGGCACTGTGAGTCCTCATTCACGGATTACTATATGAGGATGTGTCAGACTCAGCCAATCCACTCGCTTTAGCTGTTTTGAAACGATAGTTAGTGACCACACTGCTTTTCACCCTTTTCTCACTTCGGTAAGAAAAGAACCTAAAGCAGGCATGGTCAGGCGAGAGGATGTCAACCAGATTGTGTCACTGATGGCCGAAACCGGTGATTGGTTGGAGGCGGTACGTCTGAAGTCCTGTTATCATAAGGTAATTCAACAAGTGAGAGTTTTTTGTATTATGTATATGTATCATGTTCATTCATCTTATATATTCATGCTCATTCCCAGGCTAATACAAGCGATATGCAGGGAGTAGTTAACCCTCTTGGCATATTGGTGTTTTCAGGCGAGATACATGTTCGTTAGTTCTCTCCCTTTTCTTAGGAGGAAAAAGGGGGGGGGGGGCTGTGACGCGAATGTCCTTTTAGGTCTCCGTTAGTCAAGTTTGAAGTCTAAAATCTTTCTCTAAGGGGCAAAATTAGCATGTATGGCTTGCCCCTTCCCACCAGGTTACTGATCAAATCTGGTGTATATCAGAAGTAACAGAATGGTGAGTATTGATCGAAGGAGAATGCAGGAAATGTCAATTTCCCTTTCTCCGAGATCTAACAATACTCACCATTCTGTTACGGACCCAGCCTCCCAGCCCCACGGAGGCAAGCCATAGTTTTCTCTTGTTTGGTGGCTATGCAAACAATATGAGCTCTATGGTAAACGGGTACTCGGCAGTTGGGAGCCGAGTACCCGGTTCCCAGGAGTCGGTAAAGCTTTCTAAGTCTATAATCCTAGAGCCGCTGTCAGGGCCAGCTGTATATCAGAAGTAACAGAATGGTGAGTATTGTTAGATCTCGGAGAAAGGGAAATTGACATTTCCTGCATTTTACTCACAATGGGGTGAAAATGTTATTCTGTCTTTCAACAATCTAGCATTTTGTATTAATAGATTCTGTATGACCTTTGTTGTTTTGTGGTACATGTATGCTAAGCCTTGTTTTGTCATTGATTCAGATTTTTAGGGTGCAAAGATTTTTTATGTCAATATCACCACGGATGTTAATTTTTATCTCATTTCCATAATTCTTACTGCCTGTGTTTATTAGTGTGATTCTCCTATTTTTATTTACTTTAGTTTTGATGAGGCGACCATGGTTTTGTTATTTGGATGCTATTTCCGTGAAAAGCTCTTATGAATGTCAAATGAAAAGGATTTGAATTTATTTACTTATTTAACTCATTTCTCAACCTTTTCTTAACACCAACTGCTGAAATTTGGAATGCGATTTTTATTACATACATTTGTTGTTTTGACTGTCTTACTGCTGCCAGCTATCAGACAAGAATTTCAATTTCAATTGCCCTGCTGAATATTTTGAAAACTATTCGACTGAAAGTTGTTGGTGGCCAGCCGTCAGACAATAATTTCAATGGGCAGAAACTCTTGGCCTGCTAAATATTTTGAAAACTTCAACTGAAAGTTGTTGGTGGACAGCCATCAGACAATAATTTCAATGGGCAATAACTTACTTGGCCTTGGGCAATAACTCTTGGCCTGCTGAATATTTTGAAAATTAATTAATTAAGCATATTCAGAATTAAAACCACATTGAAAATGTAGTCTGCAGAAACTCAACAGGCGGGTAGTTAAAAGGTCTGCTAATAAATTAGATTGGCTCAACATCTAGAAATGCCATGCGAATCCTCTCAAGGATGTACATGTAACTTCAAATCCACATTTATGCTGAAGCAAATAGTTTTATATTTGCAGATATAATAAACTGGCGATGAAGATTAGAAAATTAGCGCACATGATTTCCAGGCTTGAAGTGAAAGATCCATTCAGAGCAGAATCCACAGACCAGCTTCTGGATAAGTTGTAAGTATTAATCCAGCGTGAGACAAAGAGACAATGTTGGTTCTGTAAGACAAACCTGATCTTTAGTAAGGGTCGCAGTCAACTGGCTAACTATAGTCAGTTTGCTGATTTACTGAAAATGCGCAGTCGCTATGCCCAGCCGAACGCTGGATAGTTAACTAGTTGCCACTGCAAGCCACGGGACAATAATTTCAATGGGCAATAACTCTGAACCTGCTGATTACTTTGAAAACAATTTGACTGAAAGTTGTTAGTCACCAACAAATTTCAGTCAAATCGTTTTCAAAGAATTTAGCAGGTCCAGCGATATAACTCTTGGAATATGTTGTCTGCAAAACCTCAGCAATCAGACAGTTAACATTCTACAGGTCATTTCCCCGTTGAGTCACCATCGCAGAAAATTTGGAACCAGGTACCAGTCTCGATTAATCCTTTGTCATCTGTTTTGATGGCCTATGAAAATGGGTTATTTTTGTCCACTAAGAAGTCAAAATAAAGTGCGAAGGAATAGGGGCTTGAGAACACGGATATGCAATGGGAAAGTGTAGTTTCATCAAACCTACTTGATTTAATGACATATTTACACTTTTACATGCAGTTATTTGTGGCACGCGAGGGATGTCCGACATTCTATATTTACGGTAATTTCATACTAACCATTTGCGACCATCCTCGGTTGACTAGCTAGTTAACTATTTCAAGTTTGACTGGGATCTAGTTAGGTATAGCTAACTATGGTTAGCCAACTATGGTTAGCCAGTCAAACTTGACCAAGGAAATTCCTACACATATTTTATATGTGGTTATCTGGTTACAGGGATAGACTTTTGCAAAGTCTTAGTAAGTATATTAGCAAGTTGGTTTCAACATATTTATTGGTTTACCAATGGTGTTTTAAAATTGAGATTTCAGTATTGAACAGTTTTATAATATAGGAATAAGACATTAAATTAGGAGTACTTTCCATTATTTTTTGTCTTCGGATGTTATTCTGGCCTAAGAATACGATCACCCATAGCAATGGTCAGATCCACTCTGTTGCTCTGAAAATAGCTGTGGTTATGATCAAAATACATGATCACTGGTTAGTAGGAATGTGAGATTATTGCTTTGATTGATCACGATTAATTATTTAAGAGTCATCGTGATTACTTGATTAATCAATTTGTGTATAAATTACCCAGACATAACGCCAACAGCATAATTATATCCAGGGCGAAAGCGTCAATGGTGATTAAAGAAATTCATTTGCTGGCCTAGAGTGTCAAGCCAGTCTTTCCAGTGATAAATTTTTAACTCAGGCCAAGTGAGCTTATGCCATGGGGACTGTCCATCGTGTGTCCGTCATCAGTCATATGTCTGTCAACCTTTCCTTTAAATGACTTCTCAAGAACCATTGGGCCGATTTCATTTTTTTTGGACAGGAAGCATCCTTATGGAATATAGATTGAAATTTGTTCAAACGAACCGGGTTGGCCAATTTGGCCGGTGACTATCTTGGATTTTGGTAAATTTTTATAACACGTCTTTATAAATCTGCTCCGAAACCGGAGATTGATTCAAAACTCATGAAATGTAATCTAGGGCAAGCGCTGAACCAACTTTGTTCATGGGAACTTGATTGGCCAAATGGTTTGGCGGCCATGGACGTTTTTCTAGTCCATTGCAGAAGCTATTCTTGGCTGGTTTGAGTGGTGAAGAGTTAATTGACCTGCAAATATCCATTTCTCAAGACCATTACAGACGCTGTATTTGACTGGCTTCACTAGATGAATGGTTAATTTCTAAGAAGTATTTTCAGTACATATATATATATAAATAACATTTCTAATTTAAAATGCTGACCTTTGACCTGTGGTGCGTGTCGGTGTAATTAAGCAGTGCCACATGGCTAACATTATCTTCATGCTTTGGTTCCTTGCTAGATTAAGTGCACACTTTCTGACTTAGAATTTGACCCTGAAAACCTGGTATGAGTGTCAATTTCAAATCATCCATCTCAGATTCCCATTTGGATATTTTAAAACTAATTTGATTGAAACCTGTTAATTGCCATCTAAAGCATCTCAGAGAATGTTGTTACTCCCATCCTATGAAGAAGCCTCTTATTTCCTGGGCCATATATGTAGAGTATTTTTAGCTCGCTTGGCTTGAAAGATCAAGTGAAGTTATGCCATGGCGACTATCCGTCATCTGTTGTCAACTTTTTCATGAAAACGACTTCTCCAGAACCACTGGACAGATCGGGCCAAAATTTGAGAAGTATGATTAGGGACTAAGGGAATAATAGATAATGCGTAAAAAAATGGCCGCCATTGATCAATCAGATTTTAGCATTTTGGTGGCCATATTGAATTTTTTTATTTGATGGATTTTGAAGCGTAAATTAGTTTTCGGTTTTTTTTTAGTACGATGATTTAAAATTTCCCACCTTCGAAACTGTCGGTTAAAGGGATTGGTGGCCACCTTGGATTTGTTTCCCACCAAAAACTCCCATAGTAAAGGAATAAAAAAAAATCCCGTGCTTTTCCCGTGTTGGGATGGATCGATCCCTGCATTCCCTGAATCTCAATTTCCAGAAAACTACATGTGAGCTGTTGACTATTTTAAAACTAATTGGGCTTAGTGCTGTCAATGCCCAATCAAATTAGTTTCAAAATATTCAACAGAATGTTTATTAAATACTAACGTCAGTGAAAGGGTTAAAACTCAAAAAGGCCAAAAACGGCTTGCAGGGAAGAGATTCATTTTGAAAAATAACAACTGAAATGACTGGCTCGGTATAACCGAGCCAGTCATTCCAATGGTAATTTTTCAAATGTATTTTTCTCTTGGTCTGCAAGTGAATATTTTCTATGAGAAAATTTAAATTTTCTTGGACAAATTTGAGGATTAAAAGGTTGATCATCTTTTGCCAGGTGATTGAGGTTGTCAAAGATAAAAACACAATGTTTAAGATTAGCCACATCATGGCTGGGTTATGAAACAACTAGACTTCTCCGATTGCGTGGTTAACGTGAATTTATATGATTAAAAATTATATAGTTGAATAATCATGAATAATTTCTACTGCATTAAATATTTCAGATCATGACTTTTAATTACTTTTTTAAAGCGATCTGTCACTGAATTTGGCATTTTGCTTAGCGAATGTATGACTGTATCATGTCTATTTGCAGAGAAGAGAAAACTTGCATTCCAGTGATAACATTTTCAAAAATAGTATTCTCTTGACCTGCAAATGGACTTTTCTAAACACTCGTCATTGATATGCTTTTGGTGTTATATCTGGGTAATTTGTATCCAAGTTGATTAATCGAGTAATCACGATTATTCTTAAATGATCGATCGTGATCACATAACACAATAATCACACTAGCCTAGAAACAAGCACCTTGGAAGTGTGAGTGCAAAATGCAAAGTAACATCACACTAAAGTCACATGTGGTCTCTTAGGCCTTTCTTGTTCAAGCCAGCCAAAGCCAGCCTATGCAGTAGACTTGAGGAATGTACATTTGCAGCTCAAGCGAATTATATTTTTGAAGATTTCACAAACCCACTGCAGAAGCTTTTTTAGTTGGTGTGAACATGAAATGGTTGAATATTAACCCTTTCACCGTCAAATCCCTGAAAAAGCACCTTCTTTACGATATACAACTTATTCTGTTGAATATTTTGAAATTAATTTGACTGGAAGCAGTTGCTGCCTAAGGCTTCCAGTCAGATTAATTTCAAAATAGTCAAAAGTTTTCTTGTAGTGGTGCCGAAAATGAGATACGGGGAATTCATCGGTGAACGAGTTAACCGTCATATCAGCAAAAAATGGCTTCTGCAGTGGTCGTGGGAAATGTCCATTCTCCTTCGATCAATACTCACCATTCTGTTACTTCTGATATACAGCTGGCTCTGACAGCGGCTCTAGGACTATAGACTTAGAAAGCTTTACCGACTCCTGGGAACCGGGTACTCGGCTCCCAACTGCCGAGTACCCGTTTACCATAGAGCTCATTCTTGTTTGCATAGCGACAAGAGCAATACATGCTTTTTGCATTAAGGATTTTAGTGTTTTAAAATAACCTAAGTCTTTAATCAGTGATAGTTTGTGTGTTCTGAAAGGATTAACTAAGGACTATGGAGAATACCGCCCAAGACATCCAGGTTGTATTGTTCTTTATTATCCATAGTTAAAAGACTTAGGTCTCTAAATTTCGTTGTGTCGCATGTTCCAATTTCTGACCCCATAGAATCTGGGACGTGTGCTAACAACGATATATGCCAGACGATCGCCTTCTTTAAAACCCCAACAGGCGATCGGCAGATATGAAAATAGGTGTTTGCTACGGTATTTCTAACACGAATATCGGCTGACGTCGTTCTCCGTAGAATCCGAGCGGGTGACGTCACACCCGGTCGCTCGGATGTTTATGTGAAGAAAAATTTTTTCATTAATTCGCGCATCTTATTCTGGGTGCTGCGTACTAAAAATGGTACCGGAAACTTTAGAATGATCAAGTTTACGTGCGATCACGATCGGTTTGCAATGATCGGTGGTTTCAAAATTCTTGAGTAGATGTGTGGTCTGCGGTTTTACCGTGTGAGACAGCAGTTTTGTTACATTTTGTTGTTTTCTTCACATATCGTGCTGCGTTCGTTAGGAGTATAATTTATATTGATTAGTAAATATACCCTGAATGCTATGCGATATGATTCCTGGAGCCGTTACACATCCTGGAGGATCTATTATGGGTGTGTTGTGCCCGCCGCGTACTTGTCGTCATAATCAATGCGATCGTTGTTGTAACGTGGCGGGGTGGGGTGCGGGGAGGTTACGGTTAATTTATGAGTCAAATTATTTGAAAATTAATTGTCTGCCTTCCATCCGGGTCTCGTTCCGCTTGTTTATTGTAGGTTTGTGCTTATTTTATAGGCCAAGCCAGCCCCGCCATCATGTGACGACTGCCATAAGTTTGTCCGTGTAATGTTCAAGGACCATGTCTGTTTTAAGTGTGCCCTGTGTAATATAGATCATAGGTGTAATGTTTGTGCAGTGTGGTCCGTCGAAACGATGGTTAAGTTCCTTGCCCAGAAGGACTTGGCTGGGTCTGACGCGGGGTCAGGCGGTCCGAGAGTAAATCGTGGAGCGCCCGGTTCGGCCGGTGCGGGTGCTCCACGTCCCCAGCTGGAGGTGGCGGAGATGGCACCGCCGGCGTGGTTTGGTCCGGCTCTGCAGGGTTTTTCTGCATAGCGTTCTGACCACGCTGGTGTCGTTCCTGCTACCAAAGGTTGGGGGGCAGTTTCTCGCCATGCCTGGTACGGATCCTGTCCTCGGACAGGATTCTGGACTGGTTACCGAGGGGGCCGTCTCGACGGCCCCCTGGCAGTCCCGTCTGGCTTCGGCCAGACGGGTTTCTGTTTCTCTGCGGCCACCTCCGGGTGGTCCAGTAGCGGTGGCCGGTCCGTCAGGTGTGGGAACCGTCCGCCAGGACGGTTCCACGGTTGACTCGTCTAGTGACGACTCTTCGGAGTCTGAAGACGAGGAGGCCGAGGAGGAGATGTTGCTGCGGCCCGTGAAGCCGCAGGTGGAGAATATGGAGGCTGATTCCGTCCTAGACGGAACCGGCCTCCATTTGTCTGGTTTGGCGCAAGCCAAGTCAGCGGCTCCGCCTGTGGCTGAGGCAAATCCGTTACCGTGCACCGGTTCCGTGCGGTTGGTTTGGCACCAGCCGTCACGGGAACGGGTGTGCCGGGCCGGGCGTGGTACTCACCTATCTCGCCTGGTCCGGCAGTCGGACGTGGGGTGCCGTGGGCGCCCGTGTCCGGCTATGGTTCCGCGACTGCTACGGGTCCGTACGGTTTTCCGTGCGGACCTACCCCATGGACCGGAGTGTTTCATGGGGTGGCGGCGGAACCGTGTGGTACCGGAGTGCCTGGCGTGTCAGCCGTGGCTCCTTGCTGGGAGGCCGTGGCTGGCAGACCCGTGAGCACGTCAACGGGTGACGTGTTTGCGGGGGTGTCTTCATCGGAGATAGATTGGTCAGATGCTCTGGCGTGGCTAGCCAGGGTTGACCCGTCTGTGGTTTCGGCCACGGCCGATGAAGATGCGCCCCGTCCGTCGGTTGCGTCGATCAGGACGGGGATTTTGCCCGCGGCCCGGATCCAGTCAGTGTGACTGGATCCACGGTTCATAGAATGGTTGGATGCTATTTATAGCAAACAACTGATGACCAAGGGTCAGCTCCCTGCGGCCTCCAGGGAGGTGCGGGCAAGATGTCGTATTCCGCGGGGGGAATACGACAGGTATGGTGTAGTCCCGTCGGTCACGGAGGATGACCGATGGGTACTGGGCGTCCAGAGTGCCGTGGCGGGTCACCCCGGTCCGGCACTTGTGGACAAGTCTCAGGTACACCAGGAAGAAGTCCTGTCCCTATGCGATGAGGGTGTGAGGGCAGCGATGAGCGCTGTCAACCACTCTTATCATCTCCTTCAGTCGGTGTGGGCTGAAGCGGGGCAGGCCACCCTGTGCCACCTGTGGCGCTTTCATGTGTCAATGACGGCCGGGTGCTGTCGATGGACGCATTGGCAAGGGTGCAAGCGTGTGTGACGAAATCCAGGAGGCAAATGGTCATTGACCATATGCGTCCGGCTACGGCAGTCAGGGAGCGTCTCCTTGGGACACCCCTGACAGGGCCTAGCATCTTCGGTGGCCAAGCGTGGGCCATCTTAGAGGATACCGCCAGTATCGCGCAGAATCGGTTAGCGGTAAACCTACAGCTAGAGCTAAACGCACGCACTAGGGGCTGTGGGTAAACCGTTAACGGGACAGCCTTCAAAGAAACAGAAGAAACATAAGAGCAAGGCGAAAGCCAGGCCTATTGCGACTTCTGTTTCGGCTGGGTTTTCGGAGCCACCGCCGGCGAAGAAACCCAGGAAGGTTGTAGAGGCGCCTACCCTCCCCAATGTTGCTCCTGACCGCCCTAGAGGCGGGAAGGGCAAGGGGAAGGGTAAGGCCTCAAAGGGCGGACAGAAGGGGCCGAAGCGTACCTGAGGGTACGCAAGCTCCCTTCATATCCGCCTGGACCGCGCCTGTGCGACAGGAACAGCGGTGCCAGTTATACCCGTCGTGCCTAGAACGAAATGGTTCTCACTCTCTCTCGTTAAGAAAGAGGGGGGGGGGGGGCGGACTGCGAGCCGGACAACCCCGTTAGACGTCGAGGCGTCTATGGTGGGTGGAAGGCTCATGCGTTTCGTCGAGGCTTGGCGAGGTGTGACGTCAGACAGTCTGGTCCTGGGATGGTTATCCCAGGGTTACATGCCGGAGTGGTGGGACTTTCCGCCACAAAATCTGTCTTTGGCACCTGTCTGGACGCCCGTACCAAGGGAGCCAGACAAGTTAGAAGCCGTTCAAAAGGAAGTGTCGGGTTTGCTTCTGAAGGGAGCAATAAAACCAGCAAACCGGAACACTCCAGGCTTCTATTCAAACATGTTCCTTGTCCCCAAGAGCACAGGGGGATGGAGACCCATACTCAATCTCAAGCCATTAAATTGGTTTATCCATACGCCTCGGTTCCAGATGGAAACACCGAGGTCGGTAATGGCGGGATTGAGGAAAGGAATGTGGTGTGTATCGATCGATCTGAAAGATGCATATTTCCACATTCCGATGAATCGGAGTTGGCACAGGTTTCTGAGATTTGCGTTTCAGAATCAAGTATGGGAGTTTACAGTTCTCCCGTTTGGCCTGTCGACAGCTCCGAGGGTTTTCACAAGAGTGGTCCTTGCGGTGACAGCGTTTCTCAGAAAAGAGAACGTGGCGCTACACACCTACATAGACGACTGGCTGCTCAAGGCAGACTCGGCAGCCAGGTTGAACGTGGATACTGCTCTGACTCTGAAGTTACTTTCAGATCTAGGCTGGATAGTCAACGAGGAGAAATCCGAGTTGACGCCCACTCAACATTTCGTTTATTTGGGGATGCGATTCGACCTCGAGGAGGGCAGGGTTTACCCGTCAGAGCCCAGAGTGGTGTCTCTGTTAGCCATCCTCAGGAGTTTTCGAGTGGGAAACCACATTCAGGCGAGGCGGTTCCTTCAGATGCTGGGCATGATGGTCTCCATGGAGCAGGTTATCCCGTACGCTGCTCTAATGCGAAGACCTATCCAGTTGTATCTGATGTCTCTGTGGAAACAGAGAACAGAACCCCTGTCAAAACTGGTGCCAGTTTTGGAGCCGATAATATCGCATCTGCTATGGTGGAAACAGCGTCAGAATCTCCTAATAGGGGTTTCGCTGCACCTACCCCACCCCCAGCTGTCCGTTTACACGGATGCATCGCTGGAAGGGTGGGGTGCCTGCCTGGGAGAACCAGGTCTCGGGCACATGGACTCTTCCGGAGAGTCAGCTGCATATCAATCTGTTGGAAATGATGGCAGTGGAACTGGCGTTGGAAGAGTTCCTTCCGATGATCAGGGGCAAGGTGATATTGATACGGTCGGTCAATTCGACAGTAGTATCATATATAAATCGCCAAGGCGGGACCAGGTCGCCCACTCTGTGTATCAGGGTGTGGCACTTGATTCAATGGTGCAGGAATTACTCGGTTGTTTTGAAAGCAGCTCGTATTCCTGGCCGATTGAACATTCTGGCGGATGCTTTGTCTCGCAGACAGAGAATCCTGCCAACAGAATGGTCCCTCAACCCTCCAGTTCTGCGACGGATCTTCGAGCATTGGGGCAAACCCAACGTGGACTTGTTCGCCACAAAGGAAAATGCTCAAATCATGACATATGTCTCGCCGATTACAGATCCAAATGCCGTCGATACAGACGCTCTGGCGATAAGCTGGAGAGGGATGCACGCTTACGCGTACCCACCCACCATTCTTCTACCGAAGGTTTTGGTGAAGGTCAGGGAGGAACCGTGTCTGGTCCTGCTAATAGCGCCGTATTGGCCGAGCAGGGCGTGGTTCACGGATCTTCTAGATCTGCTGGTGGAAAATCCTGTGCAGTTGCCCGAGATTCCGAACATAATCTCCCAGGCCAAGGGACGCTTCCTACACGAGCGTCCCGAGATGTTCAATGACTGCGTGGATGTTATCAAACAACGTTCCACGTCGGAAGGCTTTTCTCGACAGGCTGCTGATTTCATCGCGGCTGCGAGAAGTAGGTCAACCTTCAAGTCATATAACAACAAGGTTAACAGATTTGCAGACTGGTGTGAAGAAAAGGGTATTGATACCTTTCAATCCACTATCAGCAAATAGCAGACTTTCTCTGTGAGCTGTTCTTTCGAGGACTAGCTCCCGTCACAGTTGCTGGATACAAGTCAGCTTTGGCATCATTTATCCCTTGTCTAGCCAACAGGGATAGTCCAGAGGTGGCCCAGTTAAATGTGATGTTGAGGGAATGAGCAATCTCCGACCGAGACAACCGGTAGTCATTCCAGCCTGGAGTCTATCTTTAGTGCTTAATGTACTGGCCAAGCACCCTTTCGAACCGTTGCGTTCGGCTAGTCTAAAGCATTTGACTCTAAAGGCGGTTTTTCTATTGGCAGCTTCCTCAGCTAGAAGGCGCAGTGAGATCCATGCGCTTTCGGCAGAGAGGAACCGATTTATTGTTTCTGGAGAAGGTCTGCGTCTTCTGCCAAGAGCAGAGGTTATGTCAAAGAACCAATCTTTGAGATATCCCGGCAAACCGATCATTATACCGAAGTTAACTAGGTTTGATCGTGATGCCAGTGTCTGGTGCCCGGTCCGTGCTTTGACTAAGTACAAGAAACGGACTGACTCGTTACGGTCGAACGATAGACATCTGTGGATCTGCCATAAAAAGTCTTATGGCGCCGCATCCATGGATACTATCTCTCGTTGGGTGGTCGAATGCATTCAGACTACTCACGAGATGGCGACTGGGCACCAGGTGCAAGGCGTAAGGGCAGACAATGTCAGAGGAATAGCCGCCTCGACCGCCCTTTACAATGATGTTCCGTTATAGGACATCATGGCCGTTGCACAATGGCACTGTGAGTCCTCATTCACGGATTACTATATGAGGGATGTGTCAGACTCAGCCAATCCACTCGCTTTAGCTGTTTTGAAACGATAGTTAGTGACCACACTGCTTTTCACCCTTTTCTCACTTCGGTAAGAAAAGAACCTAAAGCAGGCATGGTCAGGCGAGAGGATGTCAGCCAGATTGTGTCACTGATGGCCGAACCGGTGAATGGTTGTAGGCGGTACGTCTGAAGTCCTGTTATCATAAGGTAATTCAACAAGTGAGAGTTTTTTGTATTATGTATATGTATCATGTTCATTCATCGTATATATTCATGCTCATTCCCAGGCTAATACAAGCGATATGCAGGGAGTAGTTAACCCTCTTGGCATATTGGTGTTTTCAGGCGAGATACATGTTCGTTAGTTCTCTCCCTTTTCTTAGGAGGAAAAAGGGGGGGAGCTGTGACGCGAATGTGATTCGGTTCCGTAAACTTGACGGTCCTTTTAGGTCTCCGTTAGTCAAGTTTGAAGTCTAAAATCTTTCTCCAAGGGGCAAAATTAGCATGTATGGCTTGCCCCTTCCCACCAGGTTACTGATCAAATCTGGTGTATATCAGAAGTAACAGAATGGTGAGTATTGATCGAAGGAGAATGCAGGAAATGTCAATTTCCCTTTCTCCGAGATCTAACAATACTCACCATTCTGTTACGGACCCAGCCTCCCAGCCCCACGGAGGCAAGCCATAGTTTTCTCTTGTTTGGTGGCTATGCAAACAATATGAGCTCTATGGTAAACGGGTACTCGGCAGTTGGGAGCCGAGTACCCGGTTCCCAGGAGTCGGTAAAGCTTTCTAAGTCTATAGTCCTAGAGCCGCTGTCAGAGCCAGCTGTATATCAGAAGTAACAGAATGGTGAGTATTGTTAGATCTCGGAGAAAGGGAAATTGACATTTCCTGCATTTGCAGACCAAGAGAAGACTATTTTTCAAAATTTACCACTGGAATGACTGGCTCGATAACTGAGCCAGTCATTCCAGTAGTAAATTTTCAAAAATAATCTCTTGGCGTGCAACTGGACATTTTCTATGAGAAAATTGAAATTTTCTTGAAGAAATACAAGGGTCAAAAGGTTAACATGGGCATTCAGAAATTCATCAGTAAAATTGTTAACAAGCACTGTCGTTGATATGGAGGCATTCCTGTCAGAAATGTAACAAACTAACAGACTGACACATCAGCCGACACTGGTTCATGCTAGGCTCAACACAATACAGACAAAAAACCCACATAAGGTACAGACTAATTTGTAAAATTAGAGCTATTCCTAATTGGGTTGCTAGAATGTGCCCATAAATCAGTGAAGTTCCAATTCCCAGCACAGTTATAACCCTGAGGTGGTATTTGTTTTTTACCATTTTCCGTTCAAGCTGGCAAAAAACAGCATCAGCAATGGTCTTGCGAAACGTCCATTTGTAGACCAAGAGAAGACTATTTTTGAAAACTTCTCACTGTAATGCCTGGCTCGATAATTAAGCCAGTCAGTTGGGTGATAAATTTTCAAAAATAATCCTCACTTGGTCTGCAAATGGACATCTTTTATAATGAAATAGAAATTTTAAGTGTTATTTCAGTGGTGTTCCAATACCCCTAAGGTGAAATTTGTTTTTAATGAAATAATAATAACTGGTAATTGTCTGACTCATTCAATATTCAGAGCTCTGGACATTGTAAGCAGGCCCATTGATTTGATTTATTCACACCACACCCAGCCACCCGGGGATGCAATTTAACCAAGTTCATTCACAACATGTCATTGACCATATGATGTGGTAAACATACTTTTTGTTGAGTAGGCTTGAATGATTACGTGATTAAATCGAAAGTCGTGATTGTTTTAAATCCTGAATTTATATGATTAAAAATTAAATAATCAAACAATCATGAACATTTTCTATTGCATGAAATATTTCAAAACCTAACTTTCAATTAATTTTAATGCGATCGGTCCTGAAAAATTACATTTTGCTTAGTGAATGTAATATCCAGTTGCATGGCAAGAGATTATTTTTGAAAATGTACTAGAATGCCTGGCTCAAGAATCGAGCCAAGCATTCCAGTAATACATTTTCAAAAATAGTCTTCTCTTGCCCAGCAAATGGAACTTTCTAAACACCATTGCAATTTTCGTCATTGATATTCTTTTGTTGTTATGTCTTGGTTATTTATATCCAAGCTGATTAATCAAGTAATCACGTTTATTTTTTAGTAATCCATCGCGATCACTCAACGCAATAATCGCACAAACCTATTGTTGAGTATTTTTAAGGCAACATTACTGTTATTTCTCGCTGCCAATGGCATCTGGCAGAAACTAATTTTACTCAAATCGTTTCCAAAATATTAACACTAGCTCATATTTATTTAGATTATTTAAGGCCTATTTCTTTAAATCGTGTAAAAAAAATTTAAGTAATTTGCTGCATGCCGATGCCGTGCCCAGATATTACCGCCAGCTTTGCCACCAGCATCCATCTGTCTAAATAGCATGGTTATCAGGATTGAATTCAGAAGAATTCTCGGGCTTGATAAATTTTAGTGATTAATTCTAATTTAACCGTCAGCGCTTTGCTGCAAGGGTAAATCCGCCAGCAGGAGTGACACGCCTATTTCATTATGCATCGTTATTATCCCAATTTCTTGTCCTGTTATTCAACGGTTGTGGAGGGAGTCAGCCATTACATTATACAATGATAGAATTATGTAGAACTGGCCATTTAGCAATTTTATTATCATTTTAACCCTTTAATGGTCAAGTCGGCCAAAACCGGCTTCTGCAGTGATATCTTGAGGAATGTCCATTTGCAGGCCAAGAGAAGACTATTTTTGAATAACCGAGCCAGTCATTACAGTGAAAAATGTCTAAAAATGGACATTCAATGAACGAATATTTTGATTTTCTTGACCAAATTTAACCAGTAAAGGGCTAAACTAACGTAAAGGGATCTTCCACTCACTGGGGGATTTTGTGCATCTGGCAGAAAGTACTAATTCTCCGCATTAATTTGAGACCAAGAGCACAATTTTTGCCAACAAATAAAAAAGATATCCTCAATTTAAATTGCTAAAGTAACCAGTAGATAGAGGCGCCATTTTGGACAAGCGGCGGCTGACGTCACCGACACACCTCTCTGCCCGATTGAGGATAGCCATAACCAGGGGAGGTAAATCTTGCATCTCGTGGATAATTAGCGTACTGCCTAAACAACTGACACTTTGCCACAGTGTTTGGAGGAAATTAAAGTGCAATTAGTGTCCCGATGATCGCGCCTGTCATTGTAGTGCTAAATTGTCAAAAATTGTCTTCTTATGGGCAATTTCTATAAAAAAATAAATCATTGAAGGGTTATGCCAGGAGCATGTTTGCAATCAACCAGCTACAACAAATTCTTGAAAAATATGTTAGTTGAATAAATGATGAAAGTAATTTCTCTGAAAGCTGTTGCTGTTGCAACTTATGCTTCCAGTCAAATTCCAGTTTCAAAATATTCAACAGGCAGTAAATATGGGCCAACAATTTAAAATTTGGGATCAATTAGTCAACTCTTTCAAGGACAGAAAAGCAGAAAGCTTAAAATTTACCCTGCATAGGCCTAATGTGTGAAACTAATTAGTTTGGAAGCTACTGCAACATAATTCCAGGCAAATTTAATTCAGAATATTCAACACTGCATAGTTATTTTAAAATTGTGAGTAAACGTTGTAAATGATTAATAATGCTGGATTTCAATAATGTGAAAGCACTAAATTACTAATTATGTCTAGTGTACACTTGTCATTATTTAATAGCCGTCACCTACTATCGTCTATGAAGTAAGCCGCCAAGCGATTGCCTATAATTGACCGACCGGACAATTAGCGACATTGTTTCATTTTGGTTTGCAAATCTCATTTTACAATTGATGCAAGCAAATACTGACATTAATTGTCCAGCTTGATTCTGTTATATTAAAATTAAGTACCATGCCTTTTGTTTTGAAATGCATGACACATTATTTTAAAATTATACAGACTATACGTTCTAAACTTATGTCTTCCAAATTTAAATGTGGAGGATATCCATCCAGTGCCGATGTTATGAAGCCATCTTTCAGTTAGCCCCTTTTTATGCGGATGCTTCTGAGGATCTTTCCATGATAGTTTCTATTACTGCAAGCCCATGCTTGACATGCAGACGTGTTGCGATTTAACCATCTCATGCCAGCACTGGCCTCTGCAATCGTCAAGTTGAGGATGCAGGTCAAGAGAAGGCTATTTCTGAGAATTTACAACTAAAACGATTGTCTGAGTAACAGAACCAGCCATTCCAGGGGTCAATTTTCAAAAATAGTTTTCGCTTGGCCTGCAAATGGACATTTAATAAGGAAATATTCTGATTTTCCTGACAGAATTTGGTCATTTGGGTTAATTAATATTGGGCCGTCATAATGCAAAGTAAACAGGTAAATCTAAAAGCGCTGGCGATATTTTGCTGGTGTGTCGTTGACGTCATAATCTCGCGGTTTCTCGCTCTCGTTGCGAGAAAATGGATGCACCCGAAGAGACACGTTTTCGAGCGTTTTGGGCATATTCATTTTATTATTTCTCGGCAGTGGAACAGTGTATTCTATATTTTTTTGCGGCAACTATTTCGGATTATTGTATATGTTTAGTTGACTTATTCCCGATTTTCACTGGAATTTCCCTTTAATTGTCAAATTTGGTCATGAAAATCTAAGTATTTACTTATTAAATATCCGTTTGCCGGCCAAGAGAACTCTTTTTGAAAATTTATCAGTGGAATGACTGGCTCAGTTATCGAGCCAGGCATTCCAGTGGTAAATTTTCAAAAATAACCGTGACCGGCAAATGGACATGCTTCAAAACCATTGCAATGGCTGTTTCTGGCGGCATTGACTAGTAGACGGTTAAGGAACGTGCATTATCATTCAATTTAATTGGATTTAATAGAAAAATCAGTTTTTGTAACGCTCGAGGCAGTGGACTGAGTGACCGCTTCAAATTTAATTTGATTGTGTATTTTAGCCACATGTTCAAACTCCTATTTAAAAAAAAAGGTTTTGTCAATTATAATTATGGAGAAATTTATTTCTGACAACACTAGAAAATTATACATTTTAATATGTAATTTTAAATTCAAATTATAGCACATTACACATCTTTAACCCTTTAACACCCATATCAGCCAAAAACGGCTTCTGCAGTGGCCTTGAGAAATGTCCATTTTCAGACCAAGAGAAGAGTATTTTTGAAAATTTACCGCAGAAATGACTGGCTCGATAACCAAGCCAGTCATTCCAGTGGTAAATTTTTAAAAGTGCTCTTCTCTTGGTCTGCAAATGGACATTTTCTTATGAGAAAATTTAAATTTTCTTGAATAAATTCATGCGTTAAAGGGTTAATGTCTGTTGAATTTTGGACATTTATCACAAATCTATGTACATCAGACCATGTAAGAAATATTCTGTTGAGTATTTTCAAATTAATTTGACTGGAATCTGGTGCTGCCATGGGAAGCAACAGCTTCCAGTCAAATTAATCACAATTTATTCAACGGTTTTCATGTAAGGTTGTTCTGAAATTGAGATCCAACTATGATTTCACGGATGAAGATTTAAAGCTATGATGTAATTTGTAAGATTTCGTATTTTCTATTGTTAGGTGAAATTGTTTAGTCACATGAACTGAAATGATTTATTGAATGTAACATGCCAGTTATGAGGAGTCATAATCAATTACAGCATGAATGACTCGATTTAGTCAGTATTAAACGCATACAAATTGTATGTCTTTACTGTTCAATAAACATGCTGTTAAATAATTTGAAACTAATTTGACTGGGTGCTATTGCTGCCACAGCACGCAGTCAAATTAGTTTGAAAATATTCAAAAGCTTTCCTTACCTGTATAGTTTTCTGGAAATTGATAGTCAGGGAGTTCAGGGATTGATCGATCCAACACGAACAAGGCGTGGATGGAGATTAGCTAGAGATGGGTGGAGCATAGCTAAAACTGGATTCGTGCATTAGCGAGGCCTATCGCTATGTGTTTGTGTGTTTTAGGTACAGTTTGGGTATTCCATCTATTGAAAGCTAGGGACTTTATAAATAAAAACATATGACAAATGATGTTTGTGAGCAATGGTATGTGTTTAAGATTATAAACACATGTTGAAGGACACTTGACAGGTTTAACCCTTTAACACTCATATCAGCCAAAAATGCCTTCTGCAGTTCTCTTACGAAATGTCCATTTGCAGACCCTGAGAAGACAATTTTTGAAAATTTACCACTGGAATGACTGGCTCGATAACCGAGCCAGTCATTCCAGTGGTTATATTTTCAAAAATAGTCTTCTCTTGGTCTGCAAAAGGACATTTTCTGAAAAAAATTGAAATTTGAGGGTTAAAGGGTTAAATCTCTGGCATGATGTCAGCGTGTGGGTGCTTGCTTCTGAAAGCACGCCTGTGGTGGTGAGCGTGGGTGCATGCAGATGGGAATGTATAGCACTTTGATCATCATTGGGGGAAAAATCAGAAATAAGGAAGGAACCAACCAACCAACCAACCAACCACACACACACACACACACCCACACACACCCACATACACACGCACGCACGCACGCACGCACGCACGCACGCACGCACGCACGCACGCACGCACGCACGCACGCACGCACGCACGCACGCACGCATGCATGCACGCACGCACACACACACCGTCGAATTAGTCTCAAAATACTCTGAACAGGTTGCTTATTAAATTGTAAATTCCCTGATGATATACACTTCAGACGCCTTTTAACCATTTAATGGTTAAACCCGGCCTCTGCAGTAACCTTGAGAAATGGCCATCTGCAGATTAACAGAATAGTATTTTTGAAAATTTACCACTAGAATGGCTGGCTCGATAAGCGAGCCAGTCATTCCAGTGGTAAATTTTCAAAAATACTATTTATCTGCAGATGGACATTCAATAACGGAATATTTTGATTATCTTGAACAAATTTGACCAGCAAAGGGTTAAACAGACTATAGAGCCACTGGCATATGTAATTTTGATTGAGACATCACTTAACACATTTGATTATGCCATCCGATACTTGAGCGACAGATCAGATCCCTCCATCCATATAACATGGTCACTAAAGACTTTTAACACTTTAACCCGCAAATTTGAGGGAAAATGGAAAATGTATATTTATAGACCAAGAGAAGACTATTTTTGACAATTTACCACTGGAAGGACTAACTCGGTTATCGAGCCAGTCATTCCAGTGGTAAATTTTGAAAAATAGTCTTCTTGGTCTGCAAATGGACATTTCTCAATACCACCGCAGAGGCCGTTTTTGGCTGATATGAGTGTTAAAGGGTTAATACGCTTTATATGCTGCATGAAATGCTATTGGACTACCTTTCTTAACCATTTAATGGTCATGATTTGTGAACAAGATATTGATATTTTGGCTCAGTGAAAGGTATATTCGCTGGCCAAGAGAATATTATTTTAGAAAATTTACCACTAAAGTGACTACTGGCTTGTTTATCGAGCCAGTCATTCCAGTGGTAAATATCTTTCTCTTGGTCTACAAATTATGTCACGGCCATGGTCATTTTGGCTGACTTGGCCATTAAAATGATAATAACTTCCCACATTTAACACCACCACCCCTCCCCCACCACCAAAAGGCAGGTGTCTCATTAAGCGGGTTTGGGTGTGATTAACTGGTCTACCGCTTTCACCACCACTCTAAGCCAGAACACTATCATGTGTTCCAGATGGATGGAAATTGTCACAGGCGTGTGGCATGGCTGATGTTCCCAGGGATATTGGTTACAGAGCAGGCTGCTGCCACAGCATGCCACCTTAGGGGGTGCTGTCTCATTTCGGGGCATAGGAAATGCAACTTGTTGCCATGTGGCAGTATGTATTTGTTTGTATATTAAGACTTAAATAAATGATGGTGACTCAGCTGTTTGGTAATTCCCACCCATCCACCCACCCCTAGAACATTCCCTGGTATGGCATTGGGTTGGATGGGGATTCTAATTTTTTTAAATAGTCTCTTATACACTATTTGTTTCTCTCATCTTCACCTCTTTCAAACCGCCCCACCCATCTCTCCGTACCCTCAGTCACCCTATCTTTCTCCCTCTCTTCAGATCTCCAAATTTCTCTTAACTCTTCTCTCATTCTATCCAGCCTTCTTCCAGCAACCACCCCTCTTGTCTCTCTCTCTCTCTCTCTCTCTCTCTCTCTCTCTCTCTCTCTCTCTCTCTGTGAGTAATTTGAATTTAGCAGGTTTGAAATAGAAAATTCTAAATTGAAAGAGAAATGGGTTATTTGATATAATCACTTCCCATAATGTGTGAGATTTATTGCAGGAATTATAACAAGGTTGCTTACCATCAACAACAACAGATGTATGCCTGATTAGCAGACACTTGGCAAGGGGAACTCACAAAGAACTTATAAATAAGTAACCTGTACTGAGTGAAAGGGTAGCCCTTTAATCCTTGCAATTCTGATGTTAAATATATTTTCAAATTACATTAACTCTTTAACACTCATATCAGCCAAAAATAGCTTCTACAGTGTTATGGGAAATGTACATTTGCTGACCAAAAGAAGACTATTTTTGAAAATTTCCCTCTGGAATGACTGGCTCGATGACCAAACCAGTCCTTCCAGTGGTAAATTTTTAAAAATAGGCTTCTCTTGGTCTGCCAATGGACATTTTCTATGGGAAAATTGAAATTTTCTTGATTAAATTCGAGGGTTAATGGATGAAATGGTGGAAGAGACAGCAACGTTGTCCACCAAAACTGTTGAAAAATGTACACAAGTTTCTTTGCTATTGCCACAGTAAAAGATATGTAGAATATTGACATCAGACTGGCAGGGTTAATGGCAAAGTTGTCCAATCTGCAGTGGCACAGTGACTACTTTTGACAATTTATGACTGACATGGCTGGATCTCTAAAATGGTTAACTTACCAGTCTACTGCTAAGCAAGTGTTACCAGCCGGGGGGGGGGGGGGGGGGGGGGGGGGTGCTAATATGAATTAATTCATTGTAATACTTTGATGATTAACTCTACCCAGCCTCTTGCTGGTGGACTGATAGATGCTTGTACATTATCTGTACTCACCCTGTAAGGGAAGTGGGTATTGTATTAACCGTCTCTCTGGTTGTGCCTCTTGCTGGTGGACTGATAGATGCTTGTACATTATCTGTACTCACCCTGTAAGGGAAGTGGGTATTGTATTAACTGTCTCTCTGGTTTGTGTCCCTGACTGCGTGTGTGCGTGCACACGTTCCTTGAGTGTGTGCACATGCTGTGCCTGTGTTTGTGTACCTTGTTTTTCCTTGCAACGTGATTTCCAGACTTTGGCAGTGATCCGGATAAAACAGCTAGGATCTGGATCAGATTAAATTCTATATCTATGGATATCTCGGACACTACTGCTCAGATTTGGCTCAAATCTTAACCCCAGAAATGGTGTAATCATACATTAGCCATTAGAAATATACAACTTTGGGTGTGATCTGAAAATATTAGGAAAATCAGGACAACTTGAACTTTATACAATGTGATAAAAACCATGTGACGAGGGTGTGCAATCTCTGATGGCTCTTGTGAATAAGTCATAGTTAGCATTACCATGTAACGGTTAACCCTGTAACACTCATCAGACAAAAAAATGGCTTCTGCAGTGGTCTTGGGAAATATCCATTTGCGGACCAAGATAAGACAATTTTTTTAAATTTAACACTGGAATGATTGGCTCGATAACCGAGCCAGTCATTCCAGTGGTAAATTTTCAAAAATAGTTTTCGCTTGGTCTGCAAATAGACATTTTCTATGAGAAAATTTAAGTTTTCTTGAACAAATTCAAATGTTAAACGGTTAAAATTCCAGTATCACGATCTCAAGCTATCTATTCGTGAAAACAGTTGCATATTTTGAAACTAATTTAACTGGAACCTGTTGCTGCCATAGGTGGCAATAGCTGCCAGTCAAATTAGTTTCATTATATGCAACTGAAAGTCGCTTAATTACAACTTGTTTTGTTTCTGCTATGTATGGTTTAAGGCCTGCAAATGGACACAATGCAAGACCATCGCAGAATGACCGGATTTAGCGTGAGAGGGTTAACCCTTTAACTCTCATATCCGCCAAAAATGGCTTCATCAGTGGTCCTGAGAAATATCTATTTGCAGACCAAGAGAAGACTATTTTTGAAAATTTACCATTGCAATGACTAGCTCGATCTTCTTTGTCAGCAAATAGACATTTTCTATGAGAAAATTTAAATTTTCTTGTACAAATTCGCGTGTTAAAGGGTTTTAAAGGGGTAATGAGATCTCAGAATGGAATCTCATTGTTTATAAACAGAAAGTGAAAAGTTGTGTTCGCTTAATTGTAATATATTGTTCGCTTGTCAGCGCTGATTTATCAGAAATATTGTATTTACCTTTAGTTTGCTAAAATAGATTCTTCTAACCTCGTTCATGCGCTCAGTGTAATCAAGGGGAAGTAATTTATTGAACATTATATCTGCAGTATTGCGTCTCAGATTAACCATTTCATATTTCTAATATTTGAGAAATTCATATTTCCTGTTCAGATTTCTACATTTCCTGTCCAATGGATGAATGCAGTTTTGCCCATCTCTTGTTACCCTCCACCCTTGCTTTCCCCATCCCTGAATCTCAATTTCCAGAAAACTATGCATGATGCTGTTGAATATTTTGAAACTAATTTAACGGGGTGTAGCACCCAGTCAAATTTGTTTCAAAATATTCAACAGAATATTTATTAAATAGTGAAGACATACAATTCGTGTAACATGATTGACTATAAGGAATTTAAGGACTAAATCACGATATTCATGACATAATTGATTACATGTATGAGCCTACATGTGATGTAGTTGATTATGACCTCATATGATATGATGTCATACTCAGCTACATCACATGTAGGCCTACATGATGATTACTCGATAAACTGGATTCCTCTACTACATTGATTTCTGCAAATATTTTGTGAAACCTGTCTGTTAAACGCTTTCATAGCTAAAATCATTTGCATAAAAGGAAAAGCATCTATTGTCTTATCCCTGAAAAAGTAATTTATTTACAATTTATAGAATATTCTGTTGAATATTTTGAAATTATTATGAATGGAAGGCAAAAAATGGTGCCTAGGGCAGCAATGGCTTCAAGTTATATTAATTTCTAAATATTCAACATCTTTCCAATTTATTGACCTTGAGATAGGGATGCTGTAATAGGGTTAATTAAGAGTCCAGTCTCCCCTAAACATGCATATTGTGTCCAAGGATTTTCATTTTTTGATGGCTGGAAAAGTTGCCAATTTCTTGGATTTCAGACATTACAGGGATTAGGGTGTTATATAATCGAAATTACATGCCAAAAAATCTTTAATTTACCTTTTCATTGAAGTTATTTTGAAGATGGTAAACAACTACTCAAGCCCACCTTTGTAAATGTGCTGCTGTGCATTATTAAATCTACATTCTGATGGTAGTCAGACTTTAACCCAGTAAAACTGAAGCATGCCAAAACGGGTTTTGCAGTGATATTGAGAAATGTCCACTTGCAGACCAAGAGAAGACTATTTTTGAAAATTTACAACTGAAATGACTGGCTCGATAACCGAGCCAGTGATTCCAGTGATACATTTTTTAAACTAGTCTTACCTGCGTCTGCAAATGGATATCTTCTGTGAGAAAATTGAAAATTTCTTGAACAAATTTGAGTGTTAATTGGTTAGTAGACGCCCAAGCTAGCTGCACTAATGAGGATAGATTACTTTATGAGGATTTTATCATCAGGGAGGAGTGTGTGGGAGTTGTGGGTGGTGGGTTGATTGTAGCTTCTTATGCGCTGATTACCCCCCTTTGCTTGTAGTTTGAGGGTCACTGTAAGATTGGAATCCATCATTAAGGAACCTGAATGGGTCTGCAAAGATATGATACATGTAAGCAAGACCACTCACATTTTGATGACGCCAAGGCAGATAACTTTAGCTCAGCAAAAATAAATTACAGACTCCTAAAAACACAAAAATTCCTATTCCCTTCTTCTTATAGCTGGTTTATAGATAGCCTAGCTTCAGATTTCAGCAGTTTTTTTTTGCAAAATGTATTCAGTTTTTCTACTGACTGTAACACTAAGTAATACAAAAGGAAAACAGAAACATGTTAATTAGCATAATTTTGAATACGTTGCAAGTAATGTTCTAAATATTAATTTGATTGGAAGCCATTTCTGCCTTCTATTGTTTTGGAAACATATTTCTGAGCCGTACTGGAACATGAATATGAAAAGTGTTATTAACCCTTTGACAAATCCCGGAAAAAGTAGATTCTTTGCGCTATAAAACTTATTCCATTGAATAATTTGAAATTAATTTGACTGGAAGGTGTTGCTGAAATTGCTGGCCAGTCTGGAATTGAGTCAATGTTGAAAGGTCAGATTGAAGATTGTATTTTTAGCTCAACTGTCCTGAAATGCCATGGCCACCGTCCATCGTCCAACTTTTCCTTTAAACAACCTTTTCTCAAGAACCACTGGGCCGATTTCAATTATATTTGGCAGGAAGCATCCTTCTCCTTCGATCAATACTTACCATTATATTACTCTTGATAATACAAGCTAGCTTGCTATCTTCTCTAGGAATCTAGATTTAGATAGCTTTACCGGCTCCTGGAATCGGGTACCCGGTTCCCAACAACAGGGTACCCGTTTGCCAGTGAGTCTCATTCTTGTTTGCATAGCAACAAGAGCATACATGCTTTTTGCATTTGGAGATCTTTAGATTTTCTTAGAGTTATCTTAAGAGTTTCTTAAGTGTTTTCTGTGCCTATTTGTTAGCTATTTATTCGCTTCAAGGATTTTGGATTTATCATGGAAGGAGCCGCTGAATCTCAGGTCATATTCTTTCATGTTATTCTCTAGCATATATGGAGACTTAGGTCTCTAGAATTTCGTCTGTGTCGTATGTTCCATTTTCTGACCCCGAATCTGGGACGTGTGGTGACAACGAAATATGCCAGATTGATTGCCTTATTAATGGCGATCGGCAGTAATATGCAATGTGGTGTTGGCTGTACACTGTTTTAACACAAAAATTGGCTGACGTCGTTCTCCATATTATCTGAGCGGGTGACGTCACACCTGTGTTGTTTCTCAGATTTTTATGGTGAAGAAAATGTTTCATGTATTCGCGCATCTTGTTCTGGGTGCTGCATACTTTTTGTGAAAAGAAATCGTGGAGCGTCTGTTTCGGCCCCTGGGGGCGCTCCACATCTGCAACCGGAGGTTTTGGATATGGCACCTCCGGCGTGGTTCTGGCCCGCTATGCAAGGCTTCTTGTATTGCGTCCTGCCCACGCTGGTGTCATCCCTAATGCCGAAGGTTGTAGGACAGTCTCTTCCCGTGTCTGGTATGGACCCTGTCCTTGGACAGGGTTCTGGACTGTCTACCGAGGGAGCCGTCTCGTATGGCTCCCTGGCAGTCCCGTCGGGCTCCGGCCTGGTGGGTTCTGTCTCTCTGCGGCCACCTCCAGGTTGTCCAGTAGCGGTGGCCGGTCCGTCGGGCATGGGAGCTGTTCGCCATGATGGTTCCAGTGTCTCATCTGATGATGACTCTTCAGGGTCTGAAGAGGAGGAGAGACTGCTATGGCCTGAGATGCGGCGGATGGAGGTCGATTCCGTCCTGGATGGAACCGCCCTCCATCTGTCTGGCTTGGCGCAAGCCAGGACAGTCGCTCCGCCCGTGGTTGAGGCTACACCCGTACCGGGCACCCGTCCCGTGCTGGTTGGTTTGCCACCAACCGACATAGTGACGGGTGCTGCTGGCCAGGCAGGGTACATGCCTATCTCGCTTGGTCTGGCGGCCACACATTGGGTGCCGTTGGCGCCCGTGTATGGCCACGGTTCCATAACTGCTATGGGTCTACTCCATGGACCGGTGAACTCCATGGGGTGGCAGCGGAACCGTACGGTACCGGTGTTTCTGGCTTACCAGCGATGGCTCCTAGCTGGGAGGCTGCTGCTGGTAGAACCGTGAATACGTCAACTGGTGATGTATTCATGGGAGTGTCCTCTTCAGAGACAGACTGGTCAGAGGCTCTGGCTTAACTAGCCAGGGTGGACCCGTCTGTGGTTTCGGCCATGGCCGAGGACACACCCCGTCCATCGATTGCGTCGATTAGGACGGGGATCTTGCCCGCGGCTCGGATCCAGTCCACTTGTCTGGATCCATGGTTTAAAGAGTTGGTGGATGCTATTTATAGCAAGCAACTCTTAACCATGAGTCAGCTCCCTGCGGCCTCCAGGGAGGTGCGGGCAAGGTGCCGTATTCCCTGTGGGGAATATAACAGTTATGGTGTGGTGCCAGCGGTCACTGAGGATGACCGCTGGGTGCTTCGAGTTCAGAGTGCTGGAGCGGGTAGCCCCGCTCCGGCACTTGTGGACAGGTCCCAGGTGCACTACGAAGGAGTCCTGTCCCTGTGCGATGAGGGAGTGAGAGCAGCAATGAGTGCTGCGGCTAAGAAGGCGAGAAAGGTTGCTCGTGAACGCCCGAGAGGCGGGAAGGGCAAGGGTAAGTCCTCCAAGGGTGGAAAGAAGGGAGCTGATTGTACCTGAGGGTATGAGAGCTCCCTTCCTATCTGCCTGGACCGCGCCTGTGCGACGAACAGCGGTGCCAGTCAGACCAGTCAAGCCAAGACCAAAATGGTTCTCTCTGTCTCGTGTCAAGAGAGGGAGGGGAAGCGAATCGCGAGCCAGACACCCGCATTAGGCGTCAATGCGTCTATAGTGGGTGGAAGGCTAATGCGTTTCATCGAGGCTTGGCGAGGTGTGGCGTCAGACAGTCTGGTCCTGGGATGGATATCCCAGGGGTACATGCCAGAGTGGTGGGATTTTCCACCACAAAACCTGTCTTTGGCACCTGTCTGGATTCCCATTCCAAGGGAGCCAGATAAGTTAGAAGCCATTCAAAACGAAGTGTCAGGTTTGCTTCTGAAAAGAGCAATAAAACCAGCAAACCAGAACACTCCAGGCTTCTATTCAAACATGTTCCTTGTCCCCAAGAGGGGGTCGAGGCCCGTACTCAATCTTAGGCCATTGAATTGGTTTATCCATACGCCTCGGTTTCAGATGGAAACTTCGAGGTCGGTAATGGCAGGATTGAGGAAAGGAATGTGGTGTGTGTTGATCGATCTGAAAGATGCATATTTCAGGGGGTGGGGGGGGGGGGGGGCTGCCTGGGAGAACACCAGGTTTCGGGCACATGGAGAGTCAGCTGCATATCAATCTGTTGGAAATGATGGCAGTGGAACTGGCATTGGAAAAGTTTCTTCCAAAAGTCAGGGGCAAGGTGATATTGATACGGTCGGTCAATTCGACAGTAGTATCATACATAAATCGCCACGGTGAGACGAAGTCACCCACACTATGTATGAAGATGTGGCACTTGATTCACAGGTGCAGGAATTACTCAGTTGTTTTGCAAGCAGCTCACATTCCTGGTCGATTGAACATTCTGGCGGATACTTTGTCTCGCAGACAGAGGATTCTGCCAACAGAATGGTGTGTCAACCCTCCAGTTCTTCACAGGATCATCGAGCATTGTGGCAAACCAAACGTGGACTTGTTCGCCACAAAGGAAAATGCTCAAATCATGACTTATGTCTCGCCGATTCCAGATCCAAATGCTCTCGATACAGATGCTCTGGCGATAAGCTGAAAAGGGATGCTTGCTTACGCGTATCCGCCCACCATTCTTCTACCGAAGATTTTGGTGAAGATCAGGGAGGAACCGTGCCTGGTCCTGCTAATAGCGCCATTTTAGCCCAGCTGGGCGTGGTTCTCGGGTCTCCTGGATTTGCTGGTGGACAATCCAGTGCAGTTACCCAAGATTCCTAACATAATCTCCCAGGCCAAGGGATGCTTACTACACGAGCGCCCCGAAATGTTCAAATTGACTGCGTGGATGTTATCAAACAACGTTCCACATCGAAAGACTTTTCTCGACAGGCTGCGAGCTTCATCACAGCCACGAGAAGGAGGTCAACCTTCAAGTCATATAACCACAAGGTTAACAAATTTGCAGAATGGTGTGAAGGAAAGGGTATTAATACCTTTCAATCCACTATTCAGCAAATAGCAGACTTTCTCTGTCCGCTGTTCTATTCTGGACTGGCTCCTGTCACGATTGCTGGATACAAGTCAGCTTTGGCATCAGTTATCCCATGTCTAGCCAACAGGGATCGTCCAGAGATGGCCCAGTTGAATGTGATGGTAAAGGGAATGAGCAATCTCCGACCGAGACAACCGGTAGTTATTCCAGCCTGCAGTCTAACTTTGGTGCTTAATGTACTGGCCAAGCACCTTTTTGAACCTTTGGGTTCGGCTAGTCTAAAGTATTTGACTCTAAAGGTGGTTTTTCTATTGCCAGCTTCCTCAGCGAGAAGGCGCAGTGAGATCCATGAGCTTTCAGCAGGGAGGGGCCGATTTATTGTCTCCGGAGAGGGTCTGAGACTACTGCCAAGAGCAGAGTTTATGTCAAAGAATCAATCTTTGAAATATCCCGGCAAACCGATCATTATACCGAAACTAACTAGGTTTGATCATGATGCCAGTGTCTGGTGTCCAGTCCGGGTTTTGACTAAGTAAAAAAATGGACGGACTCTTTACGGTCAAATGATAGACATCTGTGGATCTGCCATAAGAAGCCATATGGCGCCGCATCCATGGATTCTATCTCTCGTTGGGTGGTCGAATGCATTCAGACTACCCACGAGATTGCGACTGGGCACCAGGTGCAATGCGCAAGGGCACATGATGTTAGAGGAATAGCCGTCTCGCCCGCCCTCTACAATGGTGTTCCGTTAGAGGACATCATGGCTGTTGCACAATAGCACTGTGAGTCCTCTTTCACGGATTACTATATGAGGGATGTGTCAGACTTCGCCAATCCACTCGCTTTAGCTGTTTTGAAACAATAGTTAAATGGCCACACTGTTCTTCTCCCTTTTGATACTTGGAAAAACAAAAGTTATGGACCAGACATGGTCAAGTGAGAGGATTACAACCAATATTGTCACGGATGGTCGAAAAAGTGCTTGGTTGATGGTTCCACGTCTGAAATCGAAAATCATAAGGTAATTCAAGTTTGACAGTTTTTTGTATTTGTTTATATATCATGATTGTTCATCTTATATATTCACGCTCATTCCCAGGCTAATATATGCAAAGAGCAGTTAACCCTCTTCACATATTCGTGTTTCAGGCAAGATGCATGTTCGTGAGTTCTCTCCCTTAGGAAAAAAAAAGGGGGGGGGGGGGGAGGGGCGGTGATGCGCATGTGATTCAGTCCCAAACTTGTTGGTCCTTTTAGGTCTCTGTATGTCAAGTTTAAGTCTAAAATCATTCTCCAGGTGCAAAAGAAGCTGTGTATGGCTCGCTCCTTCCCACCAGGTCGCCGTCTAAATCTGGTGTTATCAAGAGTAATATAATGCTAAGTATTGATCGAAGGAGAATGAAGGAAATTTCAATTTCCCTTTCTCCGAGATCTAACAATACTTACCATTATATTACAGACCCTGCCTCCCAGCCCCACAGAGGCAAGCCATAGGTATTCTCTTGTTTGGTAGCTTTGCAAACAATATGAGCCTCACTGGCAAACGGGTACCCTGTTGTTGGGAACTGGGTATCCGGTTCCAGGAGCTGGTAAAGCTTTCTAAATCTAGATTCCTAGAGCAGGTAGCAAGCAGTATCAAGAGTTATATAATGGTAAGTATTGTTAGATCTCGGAGAAAGGGAAATTGAAATTTCCTTCAGTATGGGATAGAGATTCAAGGTTGTTGAAACGAAGCCGATCAGCTAATTTGGTCGGCGACTGTGTTGGATTTTGGCCAAATTTTAGAAATGACTTAAAATCTCCGAAGCTTCTTGGCGCTCGATTCAAAACTCATGAAACATCATCTAGGGCAACAGCTGAATCAAGTTTGTTCGCGAGAACTAGATTGGGTAAATGCTTCGGCAGCCATCTTGATGACATCTTCGCAGAAATAACTTCTCCAGTACAGCTTAATGGATTGGGCCGAAATTTGGAAGATATGATTAGGGACTAATGTAGCGTGTTTTGTGGCCATATTGCCTTTTTTGTTTGAGTGATTTTGAAGCCGAAATTTGTTTTTGAATAGATTTTTGGGTATTCTGATTTCAGATTTGCCAGTTTCGAAATTGTCAGATAAACGGTTTGGTGGCCATCTTAGATCTATCTTTTTCTCGTCAAAAGCTCCCATACTAAAGCAATAGGAAACTTAAAATCTCTTCTCGAGAACCACTGGGGGGTCGCTCAATTTGCCCGCCGGCCACCTTGGATTATGGCTGATTTTTGTCTTGCATGCGAATCAGAAGCGAGACATGGGGATCACTATTTCCGGCGTCGGCGGGGGCGTCGCCATCACCATATCTGTACTTATGGCTAAGGTTTTTAAATATCAATATTTCTCATCATTGCCCCATCAGATCTTGCTGAAACTTTACAGACATGTTCTCTATAATGTAGGGAAGCTCATTCCATAATTATTTTAACAAAATTTTGAAAACATTTTGCTGAATTTTCCATGGTTTTCGACATAGAAAATGTACAGGTTTTTTATGGCTAAGGTTTTTAGAGATCATTATTAGCATACTCCATCAATAATTTTTTTAAATTTTGAACACTTTTTGCTGAATTTTCCATGGTTTTCGACATAGAAAATTTACAGGTTTTTGTCTCGCCTGCGAAGCAGAAAGCGAGACATAGGGATCACTAATTCTGGCAGCCGTCATTTGTGCAGTTTTGGTTAAGGTTTTTTGATCAACTTATTTTTCAACACTGGCTCATCCGATCTCAATGAAACTTTACAGAAGTGATCTATACTATACAGGGATGTGATCTACATAACAACACATTTAATTTTGAGGTATTTTAACTCTTTTTTTTCACAGTTTTGGACTTGGACTTTTTTCATGTATTTTGCAAGTGCAGTTTTGGTTAAAGTTCTTTAATCAACTTATTTTTCAACAGTGGCTCATCCGATCTCAATGAAACTTTACAGAGGTGATCTATACTATACAGGGATGTTATTCTCCATAACAATAGATTTAATTTTGTGGCATTTTAACTCTTTTTTTCACGGTTTTTGACTTGGACTTTTTTTATGTGTTTTGCAAGTGCGGTTTTGGCCAGTAACTATCGATTGTAATGCAACTCCTCTTAGACCATTTCAGATAGAAACTTGAAACTTTAGGGATGATTGCACATATGGACAGGGAAGTGCATGACACTTGGAATTCTGGCATGACCACAGGAGCAGGGGCCTGGGGTGGGGAATGTGCGGTCAAAAATTAAAATTTTCCAAAGGTTGTCATGTCACATCATTTTCAAGCCAATGATTAGTAGACTACAGTACAAGGAATTATATTGATCTTGGGTCACAAACTGAGGGTATGGGGTGGGGTCAAAAGTGGGCACCATCTATTGTAATGCAGCTACTCCTAGACCATTACAGATAGAAACTTGAAACTTTGGGGATGATTGCACATATGGCCAGGGATGTGCATGACACTTGAAATTTTGGCATGACCCGGGGGGGGGGTGTAAAAAATTTTCAAAGCTTGTCATGTCGCATATCATTTTCAAGACAATGATGAGTAGACGACAGTACAGGGGATTATATTGATCTTGGGTCACAAACTGAGGGTAGGGGCGGGGTCAAAGTGGTCACCAATCTATTGTAACGCAGCAACTCCTAGACCATTTCAGATAGGAACTTGAAACTTTCTGTATGATTACACATATGGCCAGGGATGTGCATGACACATTGGAATTTTGATATCAATCACCCCCAGGGGCAGGGGTGGGAGAAATGGTGGGCAGAAAATAAATTTGAGCAAATGTGGTCATGTCACATATCATTTTGAAGCTTGTAGTTAGTAGACTACAGTACAACACATTTTTTTGTTCTTGAGTCAATCTGAGGGCAGTGGCCAGTGGTCAAACTTATTTTTCAACACTGGCTCATCCAATTTCAATGAAACTTTACAGAAGTGATCTATACTATACAGGGATGCGATTTACATAACAATAGATTTAATTTTGGGGCATTTAAACTATTTTTTCACGGTTTTGGACTTAGACATTTTTCATGTATTTTGCCAGTGCAGTTTTCGTTAACGTTTTTTAATCAACTTATTTTTCAACACTGGCTCATCCTATCTCAATGAAACTTTACAGAAGTGATCTATACTATACAGGGATGTGATCTACAAACAATAGATTTAATTTTGGGCATTTTAGCTATTTTTTTCATGTTTTTGGACGTGGCCATTTTTTCAACAATGGCTCACTAGATATCAACAAAATTTTACAGCAGAGTTATATACTATGCAAGAAGTACTATCTGCATCATTACTAGTTTCATTTGGAAAAAAATTTCAAGATCACAGCACTACTTGCTGTCAGGGTCCATAGGCAGCAACAGCGCCCAGTCATATTGCTTTCAAAATATTCAACAGCATGTTTATTAACCTTTTAACCCTCAAATTTGTTCAAGAAAATTTTAATTTTCTCATGGAAAATGTCCATTTGTAGACCATGAGAAGACTATTTTTCAAAATTTACCACTGGAATGACTGGCTCAGTTATCGAACCAATCATTCTAATGTTAAATTTAAAAAAAATAGTCTTCTTTTGGTCTGCAAATGGACATTTCTCAATACCACTGAAGCTGTTTTTGGCTGATATGAATGTTAAATAGTAATGATGTACAATTCGTACAATGTGTAGACCGTCGTCAATTAAGCGTTTGTGAAGAACTTAGCTATGTTATTCATGACGTAATTAGTTTCAAAATATTCAACAGCTTACCGCTACAGTTTTGTAGTCATTGAGATTCAGTGCAGGAATCGATTGATCCCAACACAGGCGAAGCGTGGGTGGAGCTTAGCTAGACCTGGGCGGGGCAGTGTGTTCCTCCATTATCTATCTGTATGTGTTTGTGTTTTAGGTACTGTCTGGGTATTGCTCCAACAAAACAGAGTCTGAGTCTGGCAGATAAAATATGTGCATCATCATTCTGCAGGTATATGTACACAACATGAATGCTCACATGTACTGTACGCACGCACATACATACTCACACAGACCACTCACAGTCTGTCTTCTTCTTCTCTGGTATCACACTTGGAGAGCCGTTCTCCAGATGAAATCTGTGGTTTTCTGCAGTTCTTCCACAGGCCCATACAGCTTTTCAAGAAAAGAGGTTGACAAAGGCCAGATCTCTTCTCTCAGCAGCTGATACGTACTGCAACATTGAAGTATGTGCTCTGTGGACTGTTCTGCTTCTCCACAAGGACAAGCGGGCGATGTCGTACGGTGGAACCGCCTGTACATGTGTTGGTTTAGTCTGTTATGTCCAGTTCTGAGACGAAAAATGGTCACTTGCTCTGGCCTCGAGAGATGATGGTAGGCATCGTCTGATTGAGGTGTTCTATAGAGTGACTTGATGATAGTCTTCATCTCTGTATGGGTAACCATGTTTTCTGTCTGATTCTCTTCTGCACCCACCTTTGCCATCTTGTCTGCTTCCGCATCTCCTTGGACTCCACAGTCTGTCATATACATGTCTCTGTGCATGAAATTTAATCATTTCCACAGTGTCAGAGATAGGACACCCCCCCCCCCCCACCCATCCATTATTTTGTGACACTGAAACTCATGATGTGTTATACGCTGAAAAAAACTAAAAGGCTCCACACACCGGATGTAGTCCTTGTAGTTTAACTGGACCAGTGAAATTAATATCAAAATATTCAACAGTTCCTATATGGTAGCATTGAAAATGGAACATGGGGGGAATTCATCGGTCAAAGTGGTTTAAAGCCCAGTGTTTAACCCGTTAATACTCAAGGCGGTCAAATATGGCTTCTGCAGTGGTCTTTGAGAATGTCCGTTTGGAGACCAAGAGACTATTTTCGAAAATTTACCACTGAAATGACTGGCTTGCTACATTTCATTGGTAAATTTTCAAATGGATATTTTCTAAGAGGAATTAAAATCTTTCTTTAACAAATTTAAGGGTTAATTGGTGAATGGATTAGGCAGGCAATGTTGAGTTAAATTACTTTTTTAAAATAATTTACAGGCTTAACTGTATGTCTCACTTAGTACATATTCTGTATAATACCCTTGAAGAAACTGGTTAGATATTTGACAAAGGGTGACATATTGTCCTCGTAGTTGAGACTTACTGGCTAACAAATGTCATTCACCCTGTAGTGGTCAGTATTGGTCAAGAAAATTTATATTCTTACTCAGTGAATGACCATTTGCAGGCCAAGAAGACTATTTTTGAAAATATACCATTGGAATGAATGGCCAGCCATTCCAGTGGTAAATTTTCAAAATAGTCTCCTGACAGGTCTGTAGATGGACATTCATTAAGGCCACTGCAGAGGCCTGTTTTGGACATCTTGACCATTAATGTGTTAAACATTTACTGAGCATGCTGACTTACATACTGACCTCTGCAGAGATCTTGTGGAATGTCCATTTGTAGACCAAGAAGACGTTTTTTGAAAATTGGCCACTGGAATGACTGGCTTGGTTATCGAGACAGTCATTCCAGTAGTAAATATTAAAAAATCATCTTTTCTTATCCTTTAAGTGGACATCCACTGTTAAACAAGAATTCTAAATTTTCTTAACTGACCATTAGAAGGGTTAAACAAACAAGAGGAAGCAAAGCTTTGTTGACAGTCGAATGGTTTAACATAAAATTTGTTCAATAAAATTTCAATCTCATATAGAAAATGTCTGTTTGCCGAACAGGAGATGAGTATTTTTGAAAATTTTACCACTGAAATGACTGGCTCGATTATTCGAGCCAGTCATTTCAGTGGTAAATTTTTTTAAAAGTCTTCTTGGTCTGCAAATGAACGTTTCTGAAAACTACTGCAGAGACGATTTTTGGTCGGCTTGATCGTTCATGGGTTAAAGTTTGCTTTTGAAGAATAAGAAAATCCATAGATACACAGTGAGTTACTTTGTTTATGTACACACTGTTCACAGACAGTGTGGGGGGTGGGGGTGGTGGAGGGCTTCTGCCACCTGTCATAATGAACTATTGACTGGATGTGACTTGTGTATGGGGTACGTTTTGATGTTTTGTAGAATTTATGCTGCATTGGCAGTGCCTAATATGGTCGTTTCAGTCCTCTCTAATATCTGTTTCAGAAATTATTGATTTAGTTTAAGAAAAATGTTTTATTTGATATTAGATTTCTGTGAATTCTGAGTAAAATAGATAATCGTAATGATTAATGTCTGCAAAAGGCTTCACACTAGTCATGTAAAGTCATTGAATTTAGAAATGATTTTCAAATTTTTTTCCCAGGTTTCTTGATGGTTTGGACTTTGTTTTTGTGTGAACCAAGAATTAGAATGTAAATTTTTTTAAATGGCCCATTTAACCCTTAGCACACTGATGTCAATATTCTATCTTTTACAGTGTCAATAGCAAAGAAACTGGTGCACATTTTTCAACAATTTTTGTGAAAGATGTTGCTGTCTACGACAGCACCATCTTTCACCAAATTTGTTGAAAAATAAACACCAGTTCATCTTTTATTTTACATTGAAAATTTAAAATTTTGACATCAGAGTGCTAAGGGTTAATTTATCAAGGGGTTATTCTGCTTATCTAGGCTCAATAAAACTGTATAATTTTGTTCTATGCAGTCATTGCATGCAGTCTGCATCATACTGAAAGTAATTTTCAATTCTTACCATTACTTATACAGAGTTTGGAACTTTTTCTGGGTTATGTGTCTCTTAGCTATGGGTCAATAAACCGCCATGTCTCTTAGTCAGTTACTCCCTCCGTTAGTAAGTCAGTCAGTCACAAACGCTTATTCCAGGCTGTATCTCAAAACATAGTTTTCCTATTTGGCTCAAATTTTAACACAAGGTTTGCAGACTTGCCGTTATCTGCATAAAAGAACCCGAATATGGATCAGATCAAATTCTGGATCTGTAGATATCTCAGAAACTACTGGTCGGATTAATGGCTCAAATTTTAACACAGTGTGACCATACACTAGGATTACAATCTTTGGATGTGATCCCAAATATCATGAAAATCACCTAAAAATCTGGAAAATTTAAAAAAAAAGAAGATTCTTTTGACCTTGTTAAAAAGGCAGGACATAGAAAAATGTTAGTTTTTCATATATATTTAGTTCATGAAGGGTTAAATACAATAAACCTTACAGATTTGTTCCACTTCTATACAACGCTTGCATACATTCTACATTTGTTTACGTTTTCCATATTTTTCGGAGTTGACCTATTTTTGTGACATGTTTCCTAAACATGTTCAATATGGACCATTTGCCTATCTTTAAGCCCCTTTAACACTCAAATTTCTTCAAGAAAATTTATATTTTCTCATAGAAAATGCCCATTTGCAGACCAAGAGACTATTCTTGAAAATTTATCACTACAATGACTGGCTCGGTTATCAAGCCAGTCATTTTAAATATGCTGTAAGAAATATTCGGTTGGATAGTTTGAACATTCGATTGGAAGACATTGCTGTCATGTAGGTTGATATCATAATCAATTACGTCATGATTGATGTAGATGAGCTCATCTGAATGCATAATTGATAACGACTAAGCGTTGTATGACTGGCATGTCTTTACTATTTAATAAACATGCTTTTGAATACTTTGAAACTAATGTGAACTTAGGCCATAGGCATCAACAGCACCCAGTCATATTAGTTTCAAATTATTCAACAGCTTAACTGTATAGTTTTCTGGAAATTGAGATTCATAGAGTGCAGGGATCAATTGATCCCAACATGGGCAAAGCGTGGGTGGAGCTTAGCTAGAGATGGGCGTGGCATAGATATAACTGGATTCATCCATAACGTTCAAAATAATCAGCAGTATGTTTTAAGTTATTTGTGAGTTGTACTGTATTGTAGTGTCCAGGGCTTCCATTAGTGGAAGTCTGGGAATACTATCCTCCCAAAGTTCATGTTTGGACTACCAAAACAGGGTTCTTACACCCATCAAAGGTTGACAGCTACAACAAAGCACTCGCACAGGAACTGACTGATCTCCTAGCACCAAGAAATATAAGGATTCCAAACAAGAGAATCCCTCTAAGCACAGACTATCACAAACACAGCATTTAACTTAAGAAAATCATCAACAGACATTGGAGTCTCTTAAACACCAGCGCCAAATGTAGAGACACCTTCGCAGAGAAGCCTCTATACCGCTATAGAAGAAACCCGACGCTCAAAGACCAACTGGTCAGAGCGCAGTTCACGTACCCCAACACTATGGGAAACTAGGGTAGTGTCATCCCAAACAAAACTGAAAAATGTCAGAAACATAACTGTGTTTTCTGCAATAAACAACAAAAATGGAAAGCCGTTCAAAGTACACACACACACGTCTGAAATACAACAATCGTGTGAAGGCATACTGCTCCCTATGCAAAAAAACAATATGATGGAGAAACAAAACGCGGGTTCCAAATACAAATTAAAGAACACTAGAGATGTTAAAAACAACAGAGACACACCGGTCACTCAGCACTTTAATCTTCCAGATCACAATGCAAGCAGCATACTATACAGAGCCATAGAAGTTCTTCGCCACAATCCTGACAACCCGGAGGCCACTGTCCCGCGTAAGGATCATAAATCTTACTGGATCCACCAACTATATACCATTGATCTAGCGGGTATTAATCACGCTGATAGGTAACCCCCAAACCCCATGGGTTATTATCTGTTTTATGCAAGGACTTTCATGGCCACACTTTCAAAATCTTCAAGGTTCTAATACCAGGCTAAAGAATAGGCATAGGGTGAGAAATGAAGGGGGAGGGTTGGGTTGGGGAATCTGCTGAGAAGACAAAATTATACGGGTCTCTAAGAGTCTGCTAATGTAAAAAATGTAATATTAGATACTCTGAGAAAGCAATTTCTTCATTTGACTGATGAGAACACTTTTGTACTTTAATTTAAATAGTTTATGCTGAAATGTTAAATTCAAGGGCTTTTGAATGCATTAAGGCAATTTTCAAGTACATTAAAAATGAATTCTTGAATTCAAAGCTTTTCATGGCACATTCAAGTTTGTATGAATCTTGCAAAACAAATACGAGGGAAGTTCTGGACTACATACATCTTTTGCACTGACACCACTTAAACAATGATTTTAAGCAAATTACATGTTGGCGAAACATTGTCAAATACGATGTTTCCTGTTTGGACTACCAAACATAGTACCCAGGCTATCCCATACTTCCGGTGTTTAGAAGTTAATGAAGCCATGCTGTAGTCGCCTCTGTATGCCAATTTTTTTTGCCTTCCTTTTTGCACTTGAAATCGTACAATTATTCTGTTTTCCTTTATTAGGCGACGTCTACCCGTGATAATGGTCGGTAATCACATGGCACAGAATATAAAAGCGGCGGTGACATTCATTGAACAAGGCCGTATCCTTCTTTGTGTGCAAAACACAGTACAGCTGAGAAATAACTTAACACAACACCCTGATGGCAAAATTTTCTAATTAAATTAAAAGATGAACTGGTGTTCATTTTTCAACAAATTGGGTGGAAGAGGGTGCTGTCATAGACAGCAACATCATCCACCAAATTAATTGAAAAATATACACCAGGTTCTTTACTATTGACGCAGTAAAATATAGAATATTGACATCAGTGTTAACTGGCAAGGGTTAAAACATACTCTTGACTATTGTGAACATAATTTCTGCCAGACAAAGTCTTCATAAATGTCCATTTGCAGACCAAGAGAGACTTTTTAAATGCTACCACTGGAATAACGGGCTCGATAACTGACCAACTCATTCCAGTGGTCAATTAAAAAAAATCTTAGTCTGCAAATGGATATTTTCGGAGATTAAACTTTTCTTGACCTGGATTGACCATTAATGGACACGCACATGAACACTGGATTAATGAAAATTTCAGATATCTAAGGGAGCTAACTCTATCATATTGTACCTTTGAACAGTAATCGTCTCTACTATATATATATTCTTGTCGTACTCAGCCGTTGAACAATATAATATTATGTATATTTATAATTACAAGACATATTGATTGGAAATGCTAACTGGCATAAGGGAGACCACTCCTGAAAGTTTATTCTTCAATAATCATGAGTTACCTCCCTTGATTGGTCTTCCGCGTGGTGTTTAAAATTCTCATCTATTCATAAAATATACATATCCTTGCTAAAGTTAGGACTATTTGTTACTTTATGGACACTAACTAACTGGGAGTATAGCCACCATTTAATTAGCTATTTGCAGGCGTCGTTATTTTAGGTTCTATTGTCTTCAGGGAATATTTTGAGCGATATCGCATCACAAAATGCGATGCGAATGAGTACCTGTTGCTACACATTTACAACTTCGCTTAGCTATTTGCTGCGATACATAATTTTGATGTAAAATTCAGTCAATTCACTTAATTTTGAAATATTTTTGATAAAAAGTCGCTAAAAGTTGCATATCGCTTGTCAAATTTCGTAAGGGAGCGAGATGCGCATGCGTTGGAGGCTGATTTCCAATATAACCCATAGACATATATAGCTATAGAGCGCATATCTTCATACCTTCCTTCACTATGGGACAAATGACCGCCGGTGACGCGAGTTCAGTAAGCGCTCTATAGATCAAAATTCTAAAAGCTAGCGATGCGCGCATGCGTTAGCACCTTCCTTCTTCCGGTATAATAATAAACTGTTACACAGACTTCCGTTTTGAGTTTGGACACCAGTCGGAAACTCACAATATGTATCACAGGGTATTCAGTCGTCGACATATTGCTCGTAACAGACTCTCTTGTAAATCTAAATTCTCCTACAATGGGGTATGGCTATACTCTTTCAACTGAAGTCATAGTATCGCAGAAACTCAATTTCATCTTAATAAGCTGTTGAATATGTTGCAAGTTTTTAAGGAGACCTATTGCTCACAGCTGCCATAGCCTGCAACAGCTTCCAGTATTGAATGATGTGTACTTTGTTTAGCCTACCAGTTGAAAGGGATATGTGATGTAGGTTGGTAAGTTACCAAATATATGTTAACCCTAGAAATCACAGTATTCATGGGAGATACAGTATTGATTTTTTTTTGAAAATAATTTGACTGGGATGTGTTGCTGCCTCAATCAATGTAATTGCCAAATCTGCCAATACGTATGATTTTAGGTTTCCTATACTCCCTGACCTTGGCTAGAGTCAGTACATGCATATTCTGAATCTGACATATGCTATACTGACAAATGACAATACTGGCTACTGTAGACCTGAAGACTGATACACTATCCTCAATAACATTCTCAATCCTCAATAACATTCTCAGAAGTCCAATATTAATTATTCAACCACCTGTTCATGTCACATTTGTGCAATTTGTGTAAACTATGTGTCGCATATTACACGCCTTATAGACTACTAATTTTTTAGGCAGACTACTGATTTGCCTACTCTGGTAGCTACCATCAACTTTTCGCTAATTTCGAACCCTGGTTATATTACACACTAACACTGATCTCCATCTAGGTTATTTCGAAACCATATTAGAAAAGACTACATTCCATATTTATTCTGTTCGTGGCTTGAACAACATGATCGAAGCGCCAACACATTATAAAGATCATGAATTCTCTCGGCTTGAAAATATTGACTAGCTCCCGGTATAGTACATGTATCAATGACTGCTACATTGGAACCGGTCCTGCATTCCATAGGAAAAACTTTGTGAAATCGGCAAATTATGCTTTTCGTTTGTTTTCGGATTCACTTGCTCATAGCGTATGTAGACGAAAAAAGCCGTTTTTGATCATGCAAACATGTTTCGAAACGTTTCCCCATTGGAACACCAACCAGTTTCAACACAGTTTGTTTGCTATGCATGTGCTATGAACTGCTATGCATTATTCGATTTGTTTAGCAGTTACTGCTACGCAATTTTTTTCCAACAAAATATTCCCTGGTCTTCACCGGCGAGCAATTGTTATAAAACCATTCTGGTAGTCATTCTTCTGTTGGCTTCCACAGTGAGTGTATAGTAAGCATAGCATAGTACAATACAATACTAGTTGTATATTTCCTATGGTGCAAGTGACAACAAACATTCATAACAAGTTTACTGAAAACTGTTGCGCTATAGCAGCGACAACTTTCTGTCAAGTTGTTGTCAATATAAAAAGCTGATAATACAATTGTCACTAGATAAAGATTTGATGCAACAACTTTCAACAATCAAATTGTTCTCAAAATATGCAGCAGGGCAGTCAGTGTTGCAAGACTTGCTGAAGATATTTCGAGCAACTTTATTGACAGTCATTTCTGACTAAGGCAGCAACAGCGTTGCCAAATTCTCCACAGAATAACCAGCGTGCTTTCTGTTTTGTTAGCTAACAAGTGCATACACGATTAGTTAGACCTACATCCTATGTGTATTCCAGAGTGAAATATATTCACAAGGATCCTGCAATCCACCAGCACGTGCACGATCGCCTCTGACACCGGCCTATGTGAATAGAATAATACGCTTACATCCTGATTGACGATGAAATGAACAGATTGTTCGAGCATGTCTGAGACTGGGTCTCGATACCGTATATCATATAGGCCTAACTATTTTGACATGTACTTGTTCGCTAACCAAACAGAAAGCCCGCTGATTATTGTTTATTATTTGACAACGCTGTTGCAGCCGTAGTCAGAAATGACTCGCAATAAAGTTGATCGAAATATCTTCACGTTTTGCAACATTGACTGCCCTGTTGATTATTTTGAGAACAATTTGATTGAAAGTTGTTGTGTCAACGATATTCAGCCAAATTGTTATTGTTATACCAATCTTTGTCTAGTGACAATTGTATTATTAGCTCATTATATTGACAACAATTTGACGGAAAGTTGTTGCTGCTATAGGCAGCAACAGTTTTCAGTAAACTTGTTATATATATATATATATATATGGCACTTGCACCATAGAAAATATAAACTAGTATTAAACTATAGGCACTTACTATGCACTCGCCGTGGACATCAGAAGACGAATGAATAGCATAGCTAAAACAATGGCGGCCGCAAATAGCTAGCTAAAATGGCAGCTATACTCCTAGTTGGTTAACGTGTCCATAAAGTAACAAATAGTTCTAAATTTAGCTAGGATATGTATATTATATGAATAGATGAGCACTTTAAATGTACATTTATTTGGTCTGCAAGTGTTTTTCATTGCTTGAAATAAATATCGTCTGAAATTTTAGTGGAAGACATAATATAATGAAGATTTAATGGTTAACCCTTTCACTGATAAATTTCTAATATCTCATTTTCAAGTTAACCGTATAGGAAAACTGTTGAGTATTTTGAAATTAATTTGACTGGAAGACATTGCTGCCTGCAGCAAAGCCATTGCTTCCAGCACCAATGACGTCCAGTCAAATTAATTTTAAAATGTTCACTAGAATAAGTTTTATTTCGTAAAGAATTTACTCTTTCCGGGATTTGTTTGTGACAGGCGTAACCATATCTGATCAGTAATATCCCAGTATATCACAATTAGTTATTAAACCTTTAACTCTCAAATTTGTCAAGAAAATATCAATTCTCTCTTAGTTGTCCATTTGCAGACCAACAGATTATTTTGAAAATTTACAATTGGAATCACTGGCTCAGTTATCTAGCCGTCATTGGCTCAGTTATCAAGCCATCACTGGCTCAGTTATCGAGCCAGTCATTCAAATGGTAAATTCTCAAAAATTCTCTGGGTCTACAAGATGTTTTTGGCCAGCGTGAGTGTTGAAGACAAGCCATGAAGATTTGGAAGAGTCAGACCATGTTATAATTAACCCCTTAATGGTCAAATTTGGTCAAGAATATTTAAATATCTGCTTGTTGAATGTCCATTTACACGCCAAAAGAATAGTTTTGAAAAATTTATCACTGGAGTGACTGGCTAAGTTATTGAGCCAGTCATTCCAGTGGTAAATTTGTCAACGATTCTATTCTCTTGGGATATAAATAGATATTGCGCAAGACCTTAAGGCATAACGATTAACCCTTACCACTCTAATGTCAATATTCTATCTTTTAACTTTCAACAGCAAAAAAAAAAATGGTTTACATTTCTCAACAATTTTGGTGGATGATGTTGCCGTCTTCCACCAAATGTGTTGAAAAATGAACACCAGTTCATCTTTTAATTTGATTTGAAAATTTTAAATTTTGACATTAGAGTGGTACAGGTTAAAGTAGACAAAGCTTAGAGGTATGTTATCCATGCAAACTATAGTACAGTTATGTACCAGTCATCTGTTTAACCATTTAACACTCAAATTTGCTCAAGAAAATTTAAATTTTCTCATAGAAAATGTCCATTTGCAGACCAAGAGACTATTTCTTTAAATTTACAACTGGAATGACTGGCGCAGTTATCAAGACAGTCATTCCAGACGTAAATGTTAAAAAATAGTCTTCTCTTGATTTGCAAATGGACATTTCGCAAGACGACTTGCAGAAGGCGGTTTTTGCTGACGAGTGTTAAATGGGTAACCTGATCATTAGGTTAACTTATATTTAGCCTTTAACACTTTTAATATCAGTGTCTCACTTACAAGATAACTTTGCAGGCAAACCGTTGAATGTTTTGAAACTAATTCAGCAGCTCCCAGTCAAATTGGTATCAAAATATTCATCAGCTTTCCTGTATTAATTACCTTGAAATTTTGAAAAATACCAAACCGATCCTAGCGTGAGTAAAGTGGGTAAAGTGGCCGGACCTTAAACTTGAAATGGAATATTTTTGCCACCTGCTTGGAAATGTATCAAGAACTGATTTTAACATAACCTATTTTTTTCACTCTGTACCGTTCAGTTTTTGCATAGTTTTATTCCCCCTGCCCTGCTTTGCCGTCGTTTCTACCAGTTCCTCCTTAACTTACTATCAGATGTCAGAGTTGGACCTGAACTAATAATGGACCCAGCATTCCTTGTCACCAGGTAAGCTTTCAGATAAAGAGAAATTATGTTAATTCGCCAAATGATCACATTACATTAGTGCTGATGAGAGTGGTGTTGTCAAGCGTCTTTACTTTTAATTCAAATTGCACGTGTGTGTGTGCGCGCCTGCATGCATGCGTGTGTGCGGTGGCGTGGGCTTGTCTGTGTTTTAACCCTTTAACACTCATATCAGTGAAAAATGGCTTCTGCACTGGTCTTGAGAAATGTCCATTTGCGGACCATGAGAAGACTATTTTTGAAAATTTACCACTGGAAGGACTGGCTCGATAACCGAGCTGGTTATTCCAGTCATAAACTTTCAAAAATAGTCCTTTCTTGGTCTGCAAATGGAGTTTGAATGAAATTTTTTAAAATTTTCTTGAACAAATTTAAGTGTTAAAGGGTTAATGGTCAGCCTCCCAAAACCTGCTTCTGCAGTGGTCTCCATTTGCAGACTACATTTGGAAGCTTAACATTGGAATGACTGACTCGATAACTGAGCCAGTCATTCCAGGGGTAAACTTCCAAAAATACCATCTTGGTCTACAAATACACATTCAATCCTCAAATTTTTTATCATCAAAAATGTCCATATGCATGCAAGCCAAGAGATATTTTTTGGAAAATTCTCGCCAGCCTGACTGGCTTGGTTGAAAATTCTCAAAAATTGTTTTGTTTGTCAACAAATGGGCATTTCTCAAGACCAGAGCAGAAGCTGTTTTGGCCAGCTTAAGTGTTAAATGACTAACCAGATTATGGATTACATTTGTACATATGTAAGTGAAGCAATGGTAAATGATAAATTTCAATATTTTTAATCCTTTAATTGTGAATATCTATGATATAATTAAGTAATAATTGAAGAATAGTCTAAACACTAAAGTTTGTTTTAAAATCTTAAATTTTTACTATCAGGAATAAAGTTACTATTTAATTATGTTTTATTATACCCCATCTTGATGTATTTATTAATGTATTGTATTTGTATGTATGGGAGACACGTGTATAAGACTTATGTCTTACTGCGCTCCCATTGAATAAAATAAAATTCTGTTTAAACCAACGTTCTAATCCATAATATTTCGATAACGGCCCGTTACCACTATGTATCGCGCGTCTTTTCTCAGAAATATGGAGGACTTTGTGACATGGACAGATACGTCGGCCATTAGAAAACATGTACTGGATTACAATGAGTTGGTAAGTGTGAGATATTTATACCATTTACCGTTAAAATTCGACTAAAGGATGCAGTTTTTTGGTCAAAACACCTGTACTAGAAATGGGGGGGGTGCGTACTATAATCGAGAACATTCCTTCCGCACATTTTTGGGTCAAAATCTTTCTTAAAAAGTCACAGATTATACCACGGAAATTGAACTAAATGTTACCCTAGCCAATTCGCGCCGCCTGACGACTATGTTTAATGTATACTCCAAAAACACCAAGCGGAAGTGAAATTATTAGGTTGGGGCGCCTAAATATTTCTTATTCTTTAATACATATCACTTATTACATCAAAATTAATCCAGAATTTGACATAAAATGGCGTCGAGAAAAGATACGTGTATAAATCACGTGATTCGCCTCCAATCGCAAAAGATCTTTATTCTAATTAGAGCGAGTACTCGGATATAAATATTCTGGACTCGGAACTCGGAAATTGCTATATATCATCATTGCGCGATAGGAACTGAATGTTCCCGTACCTGTTTGATAACCAACTCCTGTTAGCGCATAAGATCACACAGCTCCTCCAAACGCAAAAGAGCCATTACAATCTGTTTCTATCACGCGATTTCGATGTTTTCAAGAAGACATTTTATGCCAAAATTAGATTGATTTTGATGTAATAAACAATCTTTTTGAAGATACACGATATTTAGGCGGTCCTATTTAATAATTTCTCTAACATCATGATCCTTTTTCGTGATGCATTAAACATGACGCGGAGTGATGGTTATTTTTCGATTTTTTAAAGGTACGTTTTTCTAAATTTAACAGCGTCTTATACTTGAATACAAGAGTTTTTTGGGCGGATTTTGGTCAAATTTGGGACAGCGTCCTATATTCGAGGGCGGCCTTTAGTCGAGAAATTACGGTAGTAATTGTCCAGAGAATAACACTTTTGGCGTAAGTTTCTTTACTGGCTAAATTTGCTCAAAATCATCAAAATATTTGCGTATTAAATGCCAATCCGCTGGCCAAGAGGATTATTTTTGAAAATTTACCAATGGTTCTGTTATCTGTATCGAGCCAGGCATTTCAGTGGTAAATTTTCAAAAATAGTTTTCTGTTGGCTAGCATATCAACTTCCGCTAGACCGATGCAGGCCAAGCGAAGACTATTTTCTAAAATATATCACTACAATGACTGCAAATGGACACTACAGAAACCATTTTTGTTTTGAATTGACCATTAAACGGATAATGATTCAGTGAGATTTAAATGTTGGCAATCTAATAAAACCTTTAAATTTGATATGTTGAGTAAAATATAAAATCTGCTGAATATTTTGCAAACAATTTGACTGCCATGAATCGGGTCTAATTGAGCAGCTTTGTGGACAGCCATAAAGTATATGAAAGGATTTCTTAGAACCATTTAAAACGATAAATGTCGACGGCCCAAAACAGCATCTGCAATGGTCTTGACAGATGTTCGTTTGCAGGCCAAGAGAAGACTATTTTTGAGAATTTAACACCGTAATGTCTGGCTCGGTAACCAAGCCACTGATTCCAGTAGTAAAGTTTCACAAATAGTCTGCTATTTTCTTACAAATGGACATTTACTAAACAACTCTTCCTTATCCAGACCATTAACCCTTTAATGGGCAAATCTGGTTAAGAAATTCTAAATATGTACGTATCGCTTATCCATTTACAGGCCAAGAGAATACAATTTCTGAAAACTTATCACTGGAATGACTGGCTCTGTTATCGAGCCACACTGGAATAGTGGTAAATTTTCAAAAATTGTATTATCTTGTCCTGTAAATGGACATTCCGCAAGACCATAGCAGAGGCCGGTTTTTGGCAACATAACCATTAAAGGGTTAAACAGTGAATATATGTTAAATATTGTTTTAATATGTGAGAATTGTTTTTATACTTTGTTTTCAGCGTGACGACTTTGACATGATGTCATAGCGGAAACCTGGAGTGCAGGAAAAAACAGAATATCCATTGTACATATATCATTGTGTCATCATTAAACCATCAGCTTCATCTTATGAACCACAATCTAACTCTGTTTTATCTCTCTGCCCAAGATGTACACGGATAACAGTATACCAGATTCTGATGCGTTAGTCCATCCAGCTTTATAAAAAGAAAACGTGAGCAATTAGATATTTCAAACCCTCGCATTCCCGATTTTATCACATGGTAAATTTTTTCAGGTTTTCCACGATCGAAAATCACGATTGTTTTGTAAATCATGAATTTATATAAGTAAAAATTAAATAATTGTGAATTATTCTTACTGCATAAAATATTTTAAAACCTTTTAATTATCCTTTAATACGATCAGTCACAGGAAGTGACATGTTGCTCAGCATATGTATGACCATTTGCATGCATACCAGTGACACATTCTCAAAGTCTTCTCTCGGCCTACAAATGGACATTTCTAACCACCATTAGTGCACTTTCGTCATTGATATTCATTTATGGTTATATCTGGCCAATGTGAACCCAGGTTGATTAATCCAGTAATTACAAGTATTCTTAAATAATTGATCGTGATCACTCAAAGCAATAATCGCACAAGCGTATCATGACTAGTACTTCTTATGCCATCTTAGTGTAGAGTCCCACATTTTCTTGCATTAACATCCCAGTCAAATCAATACAGCCTAAGGGCATCCAGCCACTCAAGCGTGGTCGAAATCCCTTCACTAGAACTTCAGCTTTACTGCCAGTCCGACATTTTAATATTTTCGCTAACCTTGAACATGATCATTGAACATTTGACCCCAACATTCTGTTTTAAAAGGCATATATGCTTTGCTATGACTGCTCACCCCGATAATCATGAAACGGAAAAGCTCTCCAATAGAACGTCTACTGGCCTTGCCTTGGGATGACCTGTGTTTATAAAGATGACTCCCCTGGGTTTGATTAATAATGTTTATTAAATTAAAATATCGAGACATAATAGCTACAAATGATTACATAGATTACATACACAAGTTTTAGATTATTTCTAAATGTGCTTCCACCTGAGAATAATAGAGCAATCTGGTGTATCGATCAAGCATATGGCACCATAATCAACAGTCACGTGTAGGCTGACATCCTAATCAACTACGTCTTGAATGACGCAATTTAGTGTATCATAAATGCTTAATAGTCCGTCAAATTGTATGTCTACTATTTAATAAACATTCTTCTGAAAATTATCTGTATAGTTTGCTGGAAATTGAGATTCAGAGACTGCAGGTGTTGATCAATCTCAACACGGGTTGGAGCTTAGCTACAGATGGATGGGGCATAGATAAAACTGGATCCCTCCACTGGATATCTATAAAGCAGGATGAAAGATGATAGCGACGTAGTCAGTGATAAGTAAACCAATATGGGTTTTTAAGCCTGACGCTTGGATACGATTGTGAATCCAGAAGTCTGAATGGTCAGAAGCAGGTTTTTCAGCTCCTTTTATACTCTCATGGGCTGAGCCTGGGGATTGACTATCGCGTGCCCTAAAAAGGGCAGGGGAAGTGGGGATGGCCGGCGCTATTTTGGCGGTGATTGTATGAGATCACCGGTTATGAGAAATTTGGCGGTTGTAACCAAAATGGCGGCTCAGTTTTTTTACCGGTTGTGGTAAATTTTACCGGTTGAGATGGTTTTTTTACCGGTTGTGGTAATGTTGCCGGTTGCAGAATTTTTCTTACCGGTTTGAGGGTTTTTTCCCAAAATTAAAAAACTTTTTTTTATATATTTGGCGGTTTATAATTTGTTGGCGGTTGTTTGTGATTTATTGGCCGTTTTTTGTGGTTTGCCGGTTTTGGTTTGAAATGTTGCCGGTTCTGTTATAAAAACAAGTTTCCACTCAATTGTTGTAGCGGATTTGGAAGGTCTTATACTGGCGGTGGGTATGGCCCATTTGTTGTGAGGTTTTGACCGGTGTAGTCATTACCTTTTTATTGATTCAGACTTATGGCGTTTCGTTCCTAAAAGTGGAACTCCTCAGAGGCGTATGTGGGAATAATACAGGTGAGGTATGGTTCACCTGTGGGTTCATCAGTAGGGGTAGTCTTGTGGTGTCCTGGCAGTGCGGTCACCAGACACGGTAAAAAAATATACAAATGACGGGTGGGAGGTGGGGAAGAATGATATGGAATGAACTGGTTAGAGGTAGAGAAAGTTTTATTGCGAATGTAAAGAAAATTGGATGATGGCGAGAATAAAAGTATATTAGTAGAACACAATCGATGATATGTAGAAGAACTGGAGTGTGGTCCTCCCCTCTCTTCCAGGTGAGCGTGATGTCCCTCGTTAGAATCTCCGGAAAAGGTTTCACAGTAGATGTATGAAGAAGAATATAGCGATGTGTGCAGAAGACCGTCACTGGAGATGGAACCTCTGCGCGTGATTTTATTGTAAAAAACACACACCAATAAAGAAGTATATATATATATATATATATATATATAGAGTTCAAAATGTTCTCTGATGCTCCAGGTGAGCATTTGTGTTCCTGAAGGTGGAAAATATAAATACACACATGTGTCTGAAGATGTAAACAAAGCCACGGAATAGCGTATCGGGTGGAACAAGCTAGAGCTGGAGGTGTGTGAGACTCCAGTCAATGTGGGCACACATGTTGCCCATTAGGGCCGTCATCCTGTCCCATTTAGGGTCCGGCGCCATAGAGTTCTGGCTTTGGATGGTCAGGAAGCAGTGCAGGCAGTTAATATTAAAACGGTGAGCCGACGCTAAGTTCGTGATAAGGGTGCTAGCTGCACCAGTGTCTGTATTCCGCCTGGTGACTTCGTCTAATTCATGGTGATTTAGAGAATGTGACACAGATGTTGATGTAGGTGAAGGAATTAAAGTTTTTAAGGAGTCAGAATTGTATAAGTTATTGTAAGCGTCACTGACACTGAGTTCTGGCGAGATCGGGCGTGAAAGGGCTGGTGATATGCTCATAGTGTTGGCGTCTGTATCCAAACTGGAGGCCAACGGTGGTGAGGGCCGTGATGGTGTCTGGCTGGCGTGGGTTACCGGGCAGTCGGTAGGATTCGAAGACATGTGTGTCTCGTATATTTTCCAGTGTTGGAACGGCGAATTTGTCTCTCGGTTTGTGTCTGGCACATATGTACATAATTTTGAGTGTTTCCGAGATTAACTTGTGGTCAGTGTCCGCGCGATAGTACAAATCTTTGGTCGGTGAACTCCGCTTAGGGATCTTGTACCCCGTGATTTTCGGCTTTAGGAGATCGTTGAAAGCCACTGGTAGTTTCCAACTCACAGTCTTGTGCTTACTCACCTTCTGAGCGGTGTGGAAGTCGAATTTGTCGCAGACCCTGGGTTCTAGTAATGGTTGCCCGGGGTCCACGATCCTAACACCCTCAATCAGGCGCGGGTTTGCCATGAGTTTGGTGATTCTATCTCGATTTAAACCGTTTCGCTCTAAGTGACCCCGCACGTATTCGGTCCGTTTTAGAGGGACCAGTCGCATGTCCAGGCCGGCAGGTCAGTGTGTGCGGTGATGTTATGTCATTTTAGACTACTCCTGTGTGCAAAGGAGCTGGCACATTTGGTGCACTGGAAGCGAGACATATTGATAGTAAGACTAATATCGTGGAGTGATGAAGGTTGAATCTAGTGGGTAATGACTACGTTTATGACGTCAGTTTTGTTGACGTCATATGACGACCCGCGTGACGTCATAGGGAAGTTGCTCAATGGCTTGTGTACTATTAGTGCCCATTAGAGGCCTCCAGTATACCAGACCAGACTGGGTCGAACGCAGAAGTAACAATAGACCGGCGCAGAGTAGACCGGCCCCTCTAATGGGCACTAATAGTACACAAGCCATTGAGCAACTGTTGATAGCAGTCCAGAGGCTAGCAGAATCAAGAAGATGACTACTGGATAACCGTCACACCATTTGTGATTTTTTTTTTAAACTCTCATTGTAATAGTCATCCTCTGTTTAACAATACCAATATTCACCGTACTATTATGCATTGTTCATTACCAAATCGTAACAATAACGCCGTGAACAAAGAAGATGAAACTTACATCTCTTCGTTTGTCTTCAATCACTCATCAAATCCCCTCAACCAGGGTACCGTCAGTCTATTGGATATTGGTTTGGGCTTGAGCCCAACGGTTTCAGAACCACAATTAGGCAACCTGTACACCGACCTACAGGCTTTCTTCAGACGCATGCGCCTCAAACATTTCTTCACACCAAGCCCGCACCCACCTCACACACTTTTACATAACCACACTGGCATACCGGCTACAATACCGTTCTAACGTTCCAGGACATCATAACCAAAAAGTTTGCCACCCACCATGGATGCGCCATTTGAGGCTTTCTTTAAGGCGGTCAGGTATGACTTCAGTAAACACGTCCATCGACGCTCCCACAAGAGCAATCTAACCGATGCCGAACAAACTGCCTTAAACGAACTGACACAAAACCATACAATTGTGATAAAAAAAGCTGACAAAGGACAAGCAACCATAGTACAAAACATATCCGACTACGTAGCTGAGGCTCACCGTCAACTAGCTGACACCAGGTTCTACAGAAAGGTCGACACAGACCTAACACACAAGCACACCAACTTGGTAGAAAAACGCCTGGATCAGTTAGTTAGAGACGGAGAAGTGGCCTTCACAACCGCCAATAATCTCATTCAAAAACCGCCAGATTCTATCTCTTACCAAAGGTCCACAAGGAGAGAAACAAGGAAGGCCTTATTCCAGGCAGACCAATTATCAGCGGAATAGGCTGCCCCACCGAGCTTATCAGTAGCTTTGTGGACGAGCATATTAAAGTACATATCACAAAGATTGCCTCATATGCCAGAGACACTACGGACTTTATCAATCGGGTTGAAGGCTTCGGAAAAACATCACCAAATACCTTACTGGTGACCATGGACGTCACATCTCTGTATACTAATATTCCCAATAACGAAGGCCTAAGAGCAGTAGCAAAATTCTGCAAGAGGCACAGGCTCCCTGGAAACCTCACAATCAGAGGCCTCCTGAACCTTCTAAAACTAGTTTTAGAATGCAATAACTTCGAGTTCGACGGCGAACACTACCTCCAAGTAGGAGGGACCGCCATGGGCAGCAAAGCAGCATGCTCCTTCGCCTGCATCTTCATGGCCGACCTAGAAACGAAACTCCTAGCAGGAGCCCCATTCCAACCTTCGCTTTATATCAGATATATAGATGATATATTCATGGTTTGGGAACATGGCGAAGAAGCCCTACACTCCTTCGTCACACACATGAACTCATCCCACCATAGTATCAAGTTTACTATGGAGTCGTCACGAGAACGAGTCCTTCCTGAACACCATGGCCATCAACACTGATGGCCAACCAATAACCTTCGATCTGTATACCAAACCGACAGACACACACAGATATCTCCACTACGAATCAGATCACCCATCCATCTGTAAAGACTCGTCCCCATACGGACAATTTTTAAGAGTCAGGAGAATCTGTACGAAACCGGAAGATTTTGACAGAAATAGCCTAGCCCTCCTAGGCTATTTCGAAAACAGGGGATACCCGCGCGCAATCCTAGACAAAGCTAGACACAGAGCCCGCACACAGAACAGGAACGATCTCCTACACCCTCCCGCAAAAACCAACACAACAAAGAACACCTTCCCATCCAAACCAGTCTTCGTTTGTGACTTCAATCGTACAGGCATTTTTCTTAAATCTGCCATCAAGAAATACTGGCCCATCCTGGAAGCAAGCCACAGATGCAGATTGGCTTTTCCCGAACCGCCGTTGTTCGGTTTCAGAAGAAATAAAACCATAAAGGACACAATAGTCAGAGCTAAGCTACCGGCTGGGGACAGAACACTACCCCATAGAAACCCATTCGCAAATTTCACCACAAAAAGTTGCAACATCTGCAACACAATGCAGAAGAACAGATTCTTCTCTAGTTCTCATACAGGGCTCTCCTACAGGTCCAAAATCATCGGCAACTGCCAGACAAGAAACATAGTCTACCTGTTGACATGTTCAGTCTGCAAAAAACAGTATGTAGGAGAGACGCTACGCACTTTTAAAATCCGCATTCAGGAGCACCTACGCTCGATCACCAACCTCTACAAACACGAGAGGTACGACACTCCAGTCTCAAGGCATTTCAACAGACCCAGGCATTCTAGAATTAACATGCAATTCAGAATAATCCAGGTCCTTTCTTCGGAGCCCGGAGATGAAGTATCCACCAAATGGAGAAGACAGAAGGAATGCCACTGGATCCACCAGCTCCACACAATGGAGCCGACAGGCATCAACCAAGCAGGGTAGGGGTCACTGCCTTCCCTGGGCCGGCATGCATACCATAAGCAAACAGACCCAGTACGTTGTTATCACTCCTCTCCTATAAAGCAGGATGTCCGAGTTCAATCAAACTGCATTTAACCCTCTGAAACCTGAATTCACAGAATCTCAATTCCAAGATAACACTACACGTATGTTGTTGAAAATCTTGAAACTAAACAGCTTCCAGTCAAATTAGCTTCAAAATATTAAACAGAAGAATTGTTCACGCATATAGGATATTTGGTGTTACTGGCCTTGTGGGTTCAAAGGGTTAATGCAGTAAAGATTCAATCAAATTGTTTTCAATAGTCAGCCAGATATTAAACCCCTTCACGGACAAATCCCTGAAAATGTAAATTCTTTAAGATATAAAACTTATTCTGTTGGATATTTTGAAATTAATTCGTCTGGAAAACGGTGCTGCCTAAGGCAGCAACGTCGTCCAGTCAAATTAATTTTTAAGTATTCAGCAGTTTTCCTGTATGGTAGCATTGAAAGTGAGATATGGAGATTTCATCGGTGAAAGGGTTAACTAAACACAGATCTGTTTTGGTAAAAAGTGCTATGAAAATTATCTTTCTCAATTTCTCATATAATACACTCACAAATTATAATTAACATATTACTAATACAACGTTAACTAATATAGGCTTATAGTACAAGGGAGGTAATTCATTATGAGTTGTGCCTTTCATCTATACAGAGTAAACTCCCTTGATTAAATTGTTCAATTTCCTTCAATTAACCCTTTCTCTGATGAGTTTCCTGTATTTTCAAGCCATATTGGAAACCTGTTCAATATTTGGACGTTAATTATTTAACTTAGGCAGCAATGGCAAATTAATTTCAAAACATTCAACAGAATAAGTTTTATATCATAAATAATGTACTTTTTCAGGGGTTTGTTTGTTAAAGGGTTACTAATTAATTTTTGCTTAATTACTCCCAATTTGCAGGTCAAGAGAAGACTATTTTTGAAAATTTATCAATTAAATGATTAGATGTTATCGAGTCACACATTCCAGTGATAAATTTTCAAAAACAGGCTTCGCTGAACCATAAAAGGGCTAAAAAGATGATAATAAAACCTTAGCGCTTAACCCTTTAATAGTCAAGATTTTTCAAGAAAATGTAAATTCTTGCTGTTTGAATGTCCATTTGCAGACCAAGAGAAGACTATTTTTGAAAATTTACTACTAAAATGACTGGCTCAGTTATCACGCCAATCATTCCAGTGGTAAATTATTTAAAAAAACATTTCTTATGTTGATCTGCAAATGGAGATTCCTTAAGACCACTGCAGAGTCGGGTTTTACCATAAAAGGGTTAAAGTGTTATTATACCCGCTACAAGTCAAGACATATCAGTGAAGATCTCAGAAATACTTGTTAGAACTGTGTTAGAATGTTAGAATTTCTTCCAGCCAGTTGAGGTTGTTTGAACAGTTGTATTTGCCGGTGTAGTTGATGGCGGTCTCTGTCGACTCTTCCTTGTTGCTTCGATCTGACGTCTTGCTCGCATCACAAATTTGCTAAAAACAACAATTGAAAGGCCATCTGTATATCGTTATATGTGTCACAATTTTAACCTATAATAAGATATGAGAAATTCTTTATGAGCTAAGAATATTTTGAAACTAACAATGGGTAGTGGAGGAATCCAGTTTTATTTAGCAAAACTAAGATAAGTAGCTAAGATTCACCCACACTTTGCCCGTTTTGGGATCGATCGATCCATGCACTTTCTGAATCTCAATTACCAGAAAAATATACAGGTGCTTAAGCTATGGCAGCAACAGTACCCAGTCAAATTAGTTTCAGAATATTTAACAAAATGTTTATTAAATAGTAAAGACATACAATTCATACAACCTGACTGACTGTTAAGCGTTTAAGATGTACTAAATCAATTCATTCATGACGTAATTGATTATGATGTCAGCCTAGACGTCACATAGTTGATTACGACATATGATTGACTGAGAAACTGGATTCCTCAATTTGAATGGTTATGCCCTTGTAATTCGAACTTCTTGCAGTCTGGACTTAGTCAACATGTGGGTTCTTGTATGCACTTAGGGATCCAGTGACCTACATATTTGAGGCTTTTTCCTGAAACATTTTCCATGTTTTCCTAGCAAGCAAAAATATTCACGGAGTATTCAGCTGATATGTTGCAGGCAGGAAAACAGGAAGACAGGCAGGCAAACACGCACACACTTAAATATTACTAAACTTTAAGTGACCGGGCGTTTCAGTACAAGGGAGATAATTCATGATGAACTCTAAGCCTCTAACATTCATTCTATACATAATTGTCTCCCTTAATTAAACAAAACTGAAGACGTCGGATTCTGACATTTATTTTGCTGGGAGCTGTTGCTCTAGCTCAAACCTTTCATAACAATTCATGAGGCTTTCTTGAGAAATTATGCAGATATAAAGATTTAATAAATTGTTTAGTTTTACAAGTCAGGGCTAAAAATTAACCAGTGATCCTGTGAAGCATTTTTAGCTCACCTGGCCTGAAACGCCAATTGAGCTTATGTCCTGGCGACCGTCCGTCGTGTGTCCGTCTGTCAGTCAACTTTTCCTTTAAACGACTTCTCAAGAACCACATGGCCGATTTCAATTATATTTGGCAGGAAACGTCCTTAGGGCATATGGATCCAAGTTTTTCAAACGAAGCCGATCGGCCAATTTGGCCGGTGACTATCTTGGATTTTGGCCAATTTTTAGAAACATTTTTAAAAATCTTCTCCGAAACCACTTGACGCATACCTCATGAAATATGATCTAGAGCAAGAGCAAGAGCTGAACCAAGTTTGTTCAAGGGAACCTGATTGGTCAAATGGTTCGGTGGCCATCATGGTTGACCTAGTTTTAGCGAAAATTACTTCTCCAGAACTGCTGAAGGAATCAGGCCGAAATTTGTGATATATGATTAGGGACTAAGGGCCATTCAAGTTTGTTCAAGAGAAGTTGGTCCATCAAAAAACATGGCCGCTGTGGGCCAATCAAAATATAGCATACTTGACGGCCGTATTGGATTTTTTTGTTTGATGGATTTTGAAGCAAAGATTGGTTTTATATAAGCTGTATTCCGATCTGAAATTTGTAATTTTCGAAACTGGCGGATAAACGGTTTGGCGGCCATCTTGGATCATTTACCTGCCAAAAGCTCATATTAAAGCAATGGAAAATTTAAAATGTCTTCTCGAGAACTTCTGGGCCGATTTCAATTATATTTATGCCTTAGGGCATAGATGCCAATTTTTAGAAATGTATTTAAAAATCTCCAAAACCATTTGAGGGATCAATTCAGACCTCATGAAATATGATCTAGGACAAGAGATGACCCAAGTTTGTTCAAGGGAACTTAATTGACCAAATGGTGAAGCGGCCATCTTGGATGACCTTGTTTTCGGAAAAACAACTTCCCGAGATGCGCTGAAGCGATCAGGCCGAAATTTGTGAGATATTATTAGGGACTAAGGGCCATTAAAGTTTGCTCAAGAGAAGTTGATCCATTAAAAAAACCTGGCCACCATGGGCCAATCAATATATAGCGTGTTTGGCAGCCATATTGGATCTTTTTATTTGATGGATTTTGAGGCCAAAATTGGTTTTATGTGTGTTTTTGCATATTGTGATTTCAAGTTTGCCATTTTCGAGACTCGGATAAACGGTTTAATGGCCATCTTGGATTATTACCCGCCAAAATCTCCCATACTAAAGCAATGGGAAATTTAAAATGTATTCTCGCACCATCTTGGATTTTGGTTGAGTTTTAGAAATGTCTAAAAATCTTCTCCAAAACCGCTTGGGTATCAATTCAAAACGCATGAAATATCATCTAGCGCAAGAGCGGCACCAAGTTTGTTCAAAGGAAATTGATTGGCCAAATGGTTTGGCGACCATCTTGGATAACCTATTTTTTTATCAAAATAACTCCAGAACCTCTGAGTGGATTGGGCCGAAATTTAGGAGATTTTTTCAAGGGAAGTAGCTACCTCAGAAACATGGCCGCAGTGGACCAATCAAAATGTAGCATGTTTGGCAGCCACAAACTCATTTAACAGACTACTCCTAAACCACCCATCAACAATTTTGACAAAAATGCATAGTGCTCAGGTGAGCGACAGAGGGCCTCTTGTTCTCATAAGGATCAGTAATGGATGACTGCTTTATAACGTTAACTGATCCAGCTGGATCACTGAATCAGTAGAAAATACAAAATAGATTTAACGGTGCTGCTGATATTTATCAACCATTAAGTGTAATAGAACTGTTTTAACCCTCTTGTAGTCATATTGCCTTGAGAGATCGGCATTTGGAGGCTAACAGAAATTTTACCAGTAAACTAACTGGCCCGTGTTTTCGCATAAGGGCTCGGCTAACATTTAAATTAGTTTTAAAATATTCAACCATTTCTTGTATGATTGCCATAAACATACCATGTTACAAATTTAACAAGTTCGCCCTCCCATTTTTATCACACTGTAAAATAATTTAAAGATTTCCCGGTGTTTTTTGTATCTTGATCAAAATTGCTGAATTCTACCTAATTTATTGTCACCACCATTCTTGAGTTAAAGTTAAAGTCCAATCGGAACAGTACCTGTAGCTTATGAGATATATTCATAGATCTAACATCATGGCTTCCACTAGTGGAAGTCCGGGAGCACTATACTCCCAAAATATATACCACATAAGTCCAGAACTTTGTATTTTTTGTCCTAACACCACTTTAACATCAGCAAATTACATATCTGGGAACCTTTTAAAACTTCCATGTTTCCTGTTTGGACTCCCAAAACTATTACCCAGGACTTCCTATGTGTCTAGCATGTGATCCGATCTGGTTAAATAGGCTTTGTAATCTGAATGGATCATGACTAATGTCCGGAAAGCATATATGGTAAAAATTTGAGCCAAAATGGGATTGGAAGTTATTATGATACAGCTCGGAAAAAATAGAGTCAGACAAATACACATACGCACCAGACAAATACACATATGCACGTGCGCGCACGCACACACACACACCACGCGCACACACACACACCTCAAGACCAGTGTTGGCCATTAACCCTTTTACCAATGAATTCCTCATATCTCATTTTCAAAGCATCCATACAGGAAAAACTTTTAATATTTTGAAATTAATTTGATTAAGGCAGCAACGTCTTTCAGTCAAAAATTAATTTCAAAATATTCAACAGGATAAGTTTTATATTTTAAGTAATTTCCCCCTTCAGGGATTTGTCGGTGAAAGGGTTAAATGATCGTAGCAACATTTAGAACTTATAAATTTTGCCAACTGCCAACTGTTTTCTCCCCGGTGTACGTTTATTTACATATTGAATAATATACAAATTGTTGCCACATTTGTATAGACGATTTTCACTACCTAATCACAGTTTTGGTTTTCGAGTCTAAAATGTCCAATAATTCACCAAAAGCACGACATGTTACTATTGTATTCTTTACAATAATAGCGTAACACACTACAAATGATTAAAACAGGCTATGCCTTTGTCATTTCGCTTACTAATATTAACATATGTTTGATAACAAGCTTTATATGTTCGAAAACAAACTTTAACGCTGTTAACCTGTCTATAGTGGACACCTGCATATGGGGCCAAAACATGGATTTAAAAAAAATGGATATCAAACATCTTAAAGAACTAGCATAATTTGCACCTAAGACTATGATTCATAGTAAATGAGTTTTATAGAGTGACTCCTGATCTATATACTGACCACTTTAAGATTGTTGTCCGCTATAGATAGGTTTGTCTGTAATATAATATGGTCAATTACAAACATTAGGCATTTTAAGCAAACACCATCCATTTCTATTTATGTAAATTTTTTGTGAAACTTCCAAGTTGAAATTGAAATTATGCTGTAGAGAGAACAATTCTCCAGTACATAATTAAACATAGATTGATCACATGAACTTACCTATTACGTCAAACCTGCCTATAACGGACGCCTGCTCTTCGGGACAAAATATGACATTTCTTTAAGACTGGCTGTCGCGAGACCACCAATATTAAAGAATCAACATCTGTCTTTAAAACATATTTACTATAGTAAATGAGTTGTGCTATCTTGGTGACAAGTTGTTGGACCATGTCGTTTCCACTATAGACAGGTGCGACTTAATGTTATAAGATTCCGCAGCAAAGGTTTTTATATATATATATATATATATATATATATTACCCGGCATCATCTGTTTCTAACGGCTTCTCATGCACCAAGTTCTGGCATACATCTCTACACCCACACATGGCTGTACATGGTAGCTGGTGCTTAAGGTACCCACATGACATACTCTTACAGCCAGTCTTACAGTTACATTTCCTAAACTCTAACAACGCCTCAGGAGCTAGACTGACAAGTCTGTCATCCACAGACTCCCAGGAATAGCGTGTAGGGGATGGAAATTCTGGACATGGCTTTTGTGATGACTTCCAAACTAGAGCCATATAGTACGCTCTGAATGTATGTGGAATTAATGTTCACAAAGTTGGAGGCAATTGTTGGTCTTCTTTGCCTTTCTGTGCAAATAATTTCCACCTTAGCTCTCTAACACTACATTTACTGATGTCACTGGTTCTGTAAAGCAAATAGAGATGTTGCTCCATTTGATCAAGGATCCAATCTGGTACTTCAATACTAAGTCCAAATACAGCAAATGCTTCTAGGATCTCATCATCAGCTTGTAAAAATGCTTTTATATGGCCAGTGTTATCTGTTCCCTTGAAAACATACCATCCAATGAATGCATCAGCTCTTGTGTCACAGCCTCGTGTAGTTATCTTGAATTGAGATTCTCTCACCCTTTTTCCAAAGGAGAGTAGTTGACTTTGGAAGCACAGAGTAGTGGCCTGTTAGGAGAACGATTGGCGATCATTGTTGTGTGATGCATGGTTATCACTGGCTTAAAGGTGCATATTCATAGTAAAATTTCTGAAAATAAAATTGTTTAAATTGCCACTTTTAGAGGCTTAAACTGTGAGCCTATGTGTAATGAAACGAAATAAATATTAACATATGATGATTCCATTCCATATAAATTAATATAATTTTTTAAGTTGCGAAATTGAAATAGAGGCACGGGGCTTTAACTTGGTAATAATTAATGAGTTTTTCTGATAGATACTTAGACTTAGTGATTTCTGTCTTAGTACTGATATGTGAAAGAAAGGCCTTAATCTTCTTGATTTCAGTTTTGTCATTGACATGATAATGGATTGGTGTTGTCTTAGCAGTTCGCTTGTCACGAGTTGTTTCTTTGAGGGAGCCAGTGAGATACTAACTGATAAAAAACAACCCTGATCTCATCATAAGATCTACCCATTCCAACCACAATATCAACAAATCGCTGTGAAAAATGCGTAGCACTTGACATATCTGGGGATTTAGTTACCATGTTAACTATGCACATTGCATCAATGATCAGCCGGTTTCCTGTGTCAGATTTGGCTATGTCATCTGGCAATGGAATATTCAAAACTGATGATACCACCTGCGCTTTGCCAGAGAGCATTATCATTGATCCATTTGGATGGAAGTTGGAAGGGGGAGCCCTTCACTACAACAAGTAACCTAGACAAAAGTTTTCTTTCCTGTTTGATTGTTACCAAATGACCATTGACTGGTTTGCACTGTAGCTCCAGCATCTTTGAAATACGATAAGTTGTTGTTCTTTTGGGCATCCCAAAATTTGAGTGTTTTTCTGACATTCGAGTGGAAACAAAATTGTCTAATGCATTTCATCCTAAATTATCACGGCCTTCAATATTAATGCGCACGTTCGCAGGTGTAATGGCAAATGTCACAAGATTATACATATCACTCTTTAAAAACGGGTTGCCCTCTGGTGATCATCTTGGCTGAATTTGCAATCATCTTACTACTCTGACCCGATAAGCTCATGATGTAGTCGACTAGATTGTCTCGTCTCAATTCCAGCATAATGCTTGAACTCTTCAACAAGTCTGCAAAGTGTAGGAGCTATGATAAAGTACTTCTCTAGAGCATGCTCGTTCCCTGTGGTGCCAATGGAGCCTGCCTTTATCTTCATCTTCTTGTATTCTTGTTCAATACCATGGTCTGGATCAATAGCAGTAAACGGAATGCTGTGTTTTGTAATCGTAAAGTTGCCATCATCTAAGAATGTCCATGTCTCGGGGGCTGTAGTTTGGAGTTCCAACATGTCTGCTACATATAATGGACCCCATCGCCCATAGTTGAACTGGTCATGAGCATTTAATTAAGTTAACAGTTCTTCCATTTTAGCTAAATGAAGCTTCCAGTTTAATGTCCTTGTTGCAGCAGTAAACATAAGCAACACCTCTACCTGGTGCATGTAGTTTGTGAGAAATTTCTAAATACCTTTACCACGTTCTTTCCACTTATCTATTCGTTCAAATAGATTACAATTGGACATTACCTGCACGTGTGATTTAAATAAGCCAGCTTTGTCACCTTCCTGTCCATCTGCATATGATGCAAATGCATCAATACTGGACTAACTTGCTCTATAAGTTGTATGCATTCTTTCTCCGAGAAACACACCTGTATGAACAAGGTGAAGACTGCAACAAGCGTCATTGTGTGCGCTTCATTGCATCTGGATATGCGATGACCTTCCAATATTTGCAGTACAGTTGCTGATCCATACACATCAGAAACCTCCCATGCCAAGTCAATTCCACTTCCATCGATGTACTTCCCAAGGCCCCTATTCGAATGCACCAGTTATCTTTGTAATCTTTGAGCTTTACTGCACAGTCGTACAAATTAGAAGTGTAACGAGTACTGGCAATTCTGTGGGACTTCGCTTATACAGTGGAGCTATTATGCTAACATTCCATATTGGTGTTTGTTCACTTATCAATGAATGGAATGTGGACCACGTATGGGATGTTTGCCTTGTTGTTCCTGACGAGGGCGCATATATCATACTTCTTATATTAGCGTAACCATTTTTGGAAGTATCTTGATGGTCACTGGTCCCAGGGATGGCTGCTGTTGAGGATGTTCCATTCTGCTCAATTTTCTACTGCGTCTGGTTCCTCATGGACATAGTCTACTTCCCGTACTGAAACAACATCTATTACAACAGCATCACATATCCCTGCTACTGGCGCTACTAAAATAAATAGTAATAAGTAACCATATGATATTGTACTGTTCATAATCAGTAAATATCTCTTTCATGGTATCAAGTTTGTAGGATATGTGAGATACAGTAGGATCAGCTGGCTTATCACAGTCATAATAATTCATGTCTAATCAGATCACTACTAAGCAATGGAACACCATCTTGTTCTTGCTGTGCAATTAACAGGTAGGCGCCATGAAATGAACTGGAATCACTGCCAAAGTCAATATTATCAATTGCATATAGTGGCTTAATTCTGCGCTTTACGAATGGTAGCACGGGTACACCTTGTGAATTATCTTTAATGTCTTCCATGATGGCCATTGCCATTCTTGTTGTTGTCTGCTCAACATCGTCATATGTCACTGCAACTTGTAAGTTATTAAGTGTTTCTACCTCAGACCTAGCCTTATTAGCATGATACGATGTTAGTGCAGGACCAACAGTTAATGGTGGTCATTTGGCCTTTTGAAATTTACTATCTGTCTGTATCTCATACGTGAGTTGGCGCCTTGGTCTAAAAGAAGAAATGATATGCTGTGCAAGACTTCTTGAACAGGTGTCAATTTGTACCTCTCGTGATACGTTTAGGTTAGTTTGTGGAGCACTGATCACCCATTTCATCAACTGCTGTAGCATCATTGGCATACTGAAGTCACTGAACATTCCAGTAAACTGCCAGTCCTTCATGTTTGAGATCTCTACGAAGTATCTGTGATGCCTTATATAAGATTTCCATCTCGTCTCTCAACTCAGCACTCATAAAACTGATCCATTACTGTTTCCTTGGTTAGTGTTGAAAATACTATTTCTGGTTTGGACCCACGCTGCGCAAAGTCCATATCTGGTATTTTATGTGCGGTTTATAATTAATTTCTGGGTTGCTAGTCATGCCATTTTCTTCCAGAAGAGATTTATAAGCTGCATGTGTGGAGTTCATGTCAATACTTGGAAATTCCAATTCAGTGCTATCTGTAATTACAGAGTATACTATATTAGCTATTTCAATGTCACAAATAACTCTACCAATATTTTCCCATTCGGAAATGTTATCTTTGACCGATGTAGATATCTCAATAGCGCGTGTTTCCTTCCTTAAGCAATTGATATGATATTTCATATTTTGTGCAAAAGCGTCTTTGTCAATATAAATGAATGCAAGCCTAGCACCAATTTCCTCACTTCTACTACATGTCTTAATAGCTAGGAACTTCTTCCCCATGTCCCTAGATGTAACACTATGTATAGCTGTATTGTCATTACTTTGACAAAATATACACATGTTCTGGTCGAATGTTATTCTTGATTTTGAGGATGAGCCGTCTTCACTTGTCCACCGTCGTTTCTTAAATGCTGCTGAAGAACACAACTCCTCCTCATACGTCTTTTGAGCACGACTTAGGTGAGGCTTATAGTATAGGGATTGATAACACTTTCTGTGATAACAGTATTGTATTTCCTCGGAAAATGTCAGGTAACACATCTGCATGTTTACCGAATTTAGCACAATCTTTGGAAAATACTTTTATAGAGTCCAGCAACTTCGCATTTGCCAGTGAAAAGGGGCCACTGCCTGTTCTTTCACAGATGAGACACTCACACGCCATCGTCAATTAAATTCGAAGGCCTGAAGCAAGATGGTGTTAGTACGATTCCATTCTGGAGGAAAGCAGAATGATTTATGTATTAGTAGATGAATATATTTCGAAAAGCATACATATATTTGTAAGTTATATTAAAACAAATGCGCATAATTAATATATTTATGAATGTTGTATTAATATTTTCAAAATGATGAGCCCTCGGTGTGTATTTGAAATGAATATATTTTAGAATTTATTCGCATATGTTTTTATATTTTTACCTTTTCCACCTGACAAACCGGACAAATTATTTATGATCTAGCGAATATATCTACTTGAATTTAATTAAAAACTAATTTGACTGGAAGTTGCTACTGTCGTCCGCACTAACAAGATTGAGTCAAATTTGTTTTAACTATTCTTGAAGCAGTTTGTCTCTATTTTGTACCTTGAAATCTAACCATTGGATTATCAGTGTTAAAAGGGTTAAATATATATTTTTAACACTATTACATTCGAAATCATGAGAATCACAGTTGGCTTACATTCAAACACATTTTGCTAAAAATTAAACAATCAGTCAGAATAATAATTATATTATGGTCTTGATCATTTTATGTATGTAATTTTGGTCAATTTTGGCACCATTATAGTGTGTAATTTGATCGCATCAATATATGATGATAATGCAACCTGAACACGTAGCAACAAGTTGGATATGATTTCTTAATGTATAAACCCAAAAAATAAATTTAAAAACTAGTTGGCAAATTTTCTAAAGTAGTCGCATAATATGGCCAATTGCCACCTGACTATCACCTGTGTTTAATGATATTGGTGGCAGCTTTTGATATATGTCTTAGATACCAGAACAGGAAAATTAATATTGACACCTAATCCATTGACACCAGTTAGATTACTTTCACTTATTTGATCACTGGAATAGTTACTAGTGCTAATAGAGTTGGAACACACACACACCCAACCCGCACGCACGCCCGCCCGCACGCACGCACGCACACCTGTCTACATTGTGCAAGTCAGTAATCATCAAAACATCCAGCACTCATGAGTGCTTTGAGGAGCATGACAACACATGTACAAACTCACACAGACAAACATAAGAGACATATTAAGAAATTGTTCCTTTGTTAACAGTGTTTGCCTAGACAGTAAGCTTTCACTCAAGAAGTGCAAGTGGGAAATAATCGACCATGTATTATTGACATACTTGAGTTGTGCCATCTCAGTAATGATCGTCTTAATTATACGGCTGCCCTCACTGACGTGTTCTGGGTCATGTACTGATGACGAAGGTCGCGGTACACTCTGTGGCAGTCTAGACAAAGAACATTATTTCATTTACAGATATTTCAGAGAATTCTTAGTCTCACCCACCAACCCTCCTGTTTGCCCTTAAAGCTGATCTGCTTTAATAAAGACGAAAAAAGACGGCGACTTTATACAGCATTCTTACCCAGCCTGGTTGATGCCAAAGGGTGCCATGCAGTGGATTTGATGTATTGGGTGAACGCTTTCTCGTGCTTGCCAGAGGAGTACAACAGGGTAGCCTCTAGGTTCATAGTGTGTGATGAGTTCCATGCTGTGCTCGAGGGAGTCCCTATCCATCATGCAAATTCTGCGAAGGCATAGACATTGGCCATATGGTCCTGCGTTTTTGCATGAGACTGGGTGTGCTGAGTAGTCGAGGTAACCGTGTGTGTCTGTTGATTTGCTGTAAAATGAGAACATCACCTTGTTGTTCTCTCCCTTTAAGACTGTGATGTCTAGGAAAGTGACACTGGTGCATGAAGATTCTGCTTTGAATTTGATGGTTTTGTGTGAGTTATTCATATACGTGAAGAATTTGTTCAGTGCGTCCTCTCCAAATTCCCAGATCGTGAAAATGTCATCTATGTGAGAGAGAGCTGGCTGGTGTGGTATCTGTTTAAGTATTTCCATCTCTAACTCGCTCATGAAGATGAACGCATATGTGCATGCGGCTTTACTTCCCATTGCTGTGTCTCCTATTTGTAGGTAGTGTTTGCCATAGAATTCAAAGTTGATGAATTCTAGGACTAATTTGAGTCCTCTGATCATTAATGGCCATGGTGCCTAGTAATACTTCTTGGTTGGGGATATTGGTGTATAGAGACGTCACATCCATAGTAACAAGTGACCTGTTGGTAATTGTACCAAAAATGTCCACTAATCCAATGAAATCATGTGTCTTTAACATAAGGCTTGATTTATTTAACATGAAAAAAACATTGGTGCTATTATTGATAGTAAGTTGTCTTTTGAGAAACACATATTAGATAAGGTTAATAAAGCAAATTCCATAATGGGGGTTATAAGACGAACATTCATATTTCTAGATATAAAAACATTCAAAACTGTTTACACATCAGTAGTAAGACCACATCTAGAATTTGTTAACCAGGTTTGGAGTCTATATCTTAAAAAAGCATATAGATTTGTTAGAAAATGCCCAGCGCAGAGCATCCAAAACTGTCCCAGGACTGTCACACCTAAATTATGAAATGAGGCTTAGAAAACTTAACATATCAACACTTGCATATCGTAGATTAAGAGGCGACATTATAGCTTATAAAATAATAACAAAAAAGTATGACCCAGATGTATGCGATTTCTTTGAACTAAGACAAGAATCTATAACCAGAGGGCATAGTTTAAAATTGTATAAACCTCGGCCCCCGCTTAAACATCCTAAAATACACCTTTAAGTATAGAGTGGTGAACACATGGAATAGCCTCCCATCCCATGTAGCAGAAGCACCAACAATAACATCATTTGAGAGGAGACTTGATAAACTGTGGGCTACCCACCAGTATATTACGACTATTATGTTGCAGACATACACTGATTATCATGCTGACATATAAGGAAATGTAATTGTTTTTTTAAATCTGTCATAACAGGCTAATAGCCTACTTACACAAATAGATTGTGATTGATTGATATGCTCATCAACAAAACTGTAGATTAGTTCTTTTGGGAATCCATTACCATTTATGATGGGCATACCTGGATTTTTAGCAAAAGGTATAACCGAGCTGTTTTCGGTTAAGATAGTATGAGATAGTATGACTGCTATGTTGGTTGGAATCTCACCATTCATGACTAGTTGGTCTAAGCGTTTCGAGACCAGTTGTATGTGGATACCTGTTCTCTCTTCTGAGAGTTCTAGATAGAAATTAGTGTCAGAAAGTTGTGTGTGGACCTCGCTAATGTAGTCAACTGTATTTTGAATAACTAGCTTGGCCCGTGTCTGCCTTTTTGACAATAATATCCTTTTGTTTCATAAAATTCTTAATGGCAGAAATCTCTGGGTTTTTTAAGTTGCCAATTGGACTCCTTTGGTGGATGTGCTTATCAAATTGGAATTTGACGGCCTTGATGAAACTCTAGCTGGGTGTCCGCGCCTGGCATTGGAGCGATGGTAGATTTTGCTCAAGGCAAAGCTTATCTGGTGCACTAAAGGAAAGTGTTTAATGCCTACCAGTAATATACTGGCATCAATCAATTTCTGGTAACTATTATGAGGCCAGGTATCCTTACTTTAAGCCTTTAACATTCAAACCAGCCAAAGACAGCTTCTGCAGTGGTCCTGAGAAATGTCCATTTACATACCAAGAGAAGATTAGTTTTGAAAATTTATCACTGCAATGACTGGCTCGGTTGTCGAGCCAGTCATTGCAGTGAAAAATTTTCAAAACTAATCTTCTCTTGGTATCTTCTTCTTTTCGTTCGCCGATCATACCGCCAGTCCTACGTGACTATCGACATGATCATAGGCGTTAAGTGCGTGGATCCATGGTTTATTAGAGTACGCCGTGCGGCCTGGAACCTCCGTCTTCAGCACTCGAGGTTTCTGTCAGGGTTACCTCACCCTTACCTCCTTTAGTCGCCTCTTACGACACGCAGAAGATACGGAAGGTGTATTCTAAGCCCCACCTACAGGGCTCTTGGTATGTAAATGGACATTTTCTATGAGAAAATTATTGATATTTCCTAGAAAAAATTTAATGACTAAATTTGGTCAAGAAAATCTAAATATTTCCATATTCAATGTCCATTTGCATGTCAAGAGGTTATTTTTGAACATTTACCACTGGAATGTCTGGCTGTTATGAATCTAAAAGATAATTCCATTCAGTTTTACATGTACCTTAATGCCGTTTCTGATATGGCATCACCAATACTGCGGAGCTCTGAATCTGTGATGTCAAAGTCATCCACAGGATGATGATGGCTTGCTGCCAGATCACCCTGATTATGATGGCGGGCTCCAAGGACCGGGAGAACAGCGGCTTCTGGGAATACAGAATTGTTGACCAAGCAGAAATACAGTACTAACATTTACCACTCTGTTATCAAAATTTATCATTTTCAAAATAAAAAAAAAGATGAAATGGTGTTCATTTTTCAACTAATTTGGTGAAAGATGTTGCTGTCACAGACAGCAGCAACAGCAGCATCGTTCACCAAAAATTGTTGAAAAAAGTACACCAGTTTCTTTGCTTTTGACAAATTAAAAAATATCCAGGTCTTTAGATTACCCCTTGTCTATGCCTTTACAAGTCATGCCCAAATGAAATCTGCCCATATTAATGAGTCCAAATTAAAATCCTACTGGCTGCTATGAACCCTAATTACCGGTAAATGATTTACTTTCAAGTTAAGACTCAGAGGTGGAGTCTGTGGCATTTTATGGCCATTCAGAGGTCATATGGTGCTATTATGGCCATTCAGAGGTCATATGGTGCTATTATGGCCATTCAGAGGTCATATGGTGCTATTATGGCCATTCAGAGGTCATATGGTGCTATTATGGCCATTCAGAGGTCATATGGTGCTATTAAAACTAAAATAGCTCAAAATCCATCTCAGATTTCAAAACTCTGGTTTCTAGCATCATTGATGGATTCCGGGCCAGATAGGTGGTGAGGCCAAATAAGGTAAATCGTGGCTTTTCGTGGTTAATACATTTTTCGATAACTTATGTTAAAGTATGTGTTGGAATCACATGGATAACTCTGCAAATAAGTTCTCTTCTTACATACGCAGATGGTCGGTGGACCTGGCTTATAGGGTAATCGTCTTAGAGTGTATTATGTAATAGGAGAACGGTGTTAAATCAGCCATTAGGTGTGTGTAACTTTTGAACACTCTTTTGGTAGCTAGTCTTGGGCTTTTCCAGGCACCACCTATATGGCTGCAGGTTTTGTTTTCTAGTGCTTTTGCACTAGATTCATAAGGTACCTGATTTCCTAAAAGAAAAAAAAAGAAAAAGAAAAAATAAGGTAAATCTAAAGCCATGATATCATTTTAACATCAGAGGCGTTTGGACTAATATTGTCAGCAAGCCCTCTAAGTTAATAAATCTTTCTTTTCTGATAAAAGGTTGCAGCACAAAAGTGGATTAAAATCAGCCATTGGTTGGTGGAGTTTTTTTAGTCACTAAAGATGTAGACCACCTAAATTTCTGTATATGAAACATAGATGCTAGGCCCTATATAGAATAAAATAAGTAGTTAATGAGTCAACAAATTTCCGGAATATAAAATAAAATTTATGATTGGCGTCGAACGTTCTGTAGTCCACAACATCCATTTATGACGACAACTCTGCCCAATTTTCATTGCCCATTAAAATTTGATATTTTGATGCATTCCCCACCCCTTGGGGCGGAGCCAAATATAGATGTTATCTTGCACTCCACAATCATATGAGTAACTCGCATACACAATTTGGTTGATTTCCATCCAACGGTTTTGGACGAGATGTGTTACAATCCATTTGCCCTTTTGACACCCCCCCTCCCTCTGCCATTCGAACCAAATGTAAATGTTCTCTTTTACTCCGAAATCATATGAGTAACTGACACCAAAATTTAGTTGAGTTCCGTCCAACAGTTTTGGAGTTGCATTACAATCAAGTTTCGCACATAAACACTCGCGCACACGGCCGGAATGGCTTAATACTTACTTTACTAGAAAATGTTGGAGTAATAAACCTGTACAGATTCTAAATCTACCTTTTATAGCTGTTTTCACTTCTGAGGCAAGCTTTGGTGATTTGAATATAGGATCTGGAGTCTGAACTGCACATCCCACAACACCATTAGTCTCTGCAGTAACTGTTGCGCAGAATGGCTGTGTCCCATTCACTTCCATGTCTGTAAGGTAACTGGAGACTGAGGATGACGAATGACTGGGAAACTTTAACTGGTCATTGACAGTGACCATCATGGGTTTGAGGTCAGCACTAATAGGATTGTAAGTCATATTTGGTAAGGGGCTTCCTTTTAGATCCCATTCTAAGCCGCCACTAGATGATGTTCGAGGCCTATCTACTGTAGTTGGAGTGGATGTGACTTCAGCTATACTGTCATTTGATTTAGTTTTCTCATTAGTATTAGAGTCATTATCTAATACACGGCTACTCTCTTGACTTTCTGTAATTCTATTGAGACGTTGCGATGCAATATTGCTAGTAATCATTGCATCGGTTTTAATTGTAGGACATACAACTTTGTCCTTGTCATAACCCACAGATTTGCAAGCAACCTTATCATCATTACCTGTTGAATGCTCTATTTGTAGACTATCTTTCTCACAGCTATGTAGTGAATTTTCCTGATGATTTTCAACAACAACATTCCCCTTTTGTGAACTGTCTTTCAATGGACAATCCTCCTCATGCAGATTACCAAGGTTGTCTAAACTGTGAGCATTAACAATAACAATTCCTTTACAATCACCCACATCAAAATCTTTGTTGTTCTTATTACAAGGCAGTAATTTAGGAATGTCTTCATGTTTCTGATCATGTTCAAATACATCATTTGAATGTTGTTTTTGTTCTTTATTAATATTTATTTCAGTAGTATTATCAGTTGAGTTTAATATTTGATTACTTGGTTTCATGTATATACTTTCACAAGTCTTCAAGAGTTGACTCGAACTATTTTCTGACATGTTCACATTTTGTTCATCAGTAATATCTTCATTTGTTGTTGTGACAATGGTGGTCTCAAGCTTGGTGTCATTATCATACACGCCATCCACTCCAGAATCACGGTGGCTTTGACCCAGGATCGCATGGTTCACTTGTGCTGTACTGTTGCATTCTGTGATGCAAACATCACTGTCAAAACAAAAACAAAAAGTTGATTATAAAGAATCCAAGATCTACTCATGGCATGATGCCTTGACTGTTCATTCTCCCTTGCTGCTATGTCCATTCCCTCGCTGTACCTCATTTGCTCATTATCCCTTATTCACATTTCTTTTTCCACTCTGTTGATCATGCCCATATGGTTATCATCTCCTGAGTTGTTTCCACTCTTTTCCCACTCGCTTGTTCACACCCCATTCAGTCATACTTCATACTACATGCCCCTTATTGGCATGTACACACTCCCAGGGCTAGTCATTAACTTTTTGCCTACCTGTCATGTAGGGCAGATGAGCAGAAATTTCCCAAGTCCTAAATAAAAATCACTTGCCCAAATGTATGATTTGTTATTTTAGTCAATAGATTTTGATATGATATAGTTAATAACCTGTCCGATATGGCAGGTATATTTCTGGTCTCACCGTGATCCAGTATGAGAAATTACTTGCCCTGGGCAAGTGGGCAGTCCTTAAGGGAGTAAACCTTGACTCCCGTATCCACACTCCCTTGTTCCATTGATCTTGCTCACTTGCTCAACGTATATGGTTAGCGAGCAAGATTAGTATTCTAAGTAATTGTGTAGCTAATTTAGTTCAAGGACGGCATTAGGTAACTGAGAGCTGTTGTTGGTGACAGATTTCTCAACTGGCGATAAACTTTGATTGTGCCACATCAGGTAACGTGACACATTGTATGTCTCCGTTACATAATCAGATGCGCCTGAACTATTGTGAATTTCCATGTGGTACCCTGGGACTGACTAGGGCAAAGCCAAAGCAATTCCAGAATGGTTCAAGGCGCAGTTCACAGACCATGATGATGAGCCCTTGCACCCCACGATGACGAGCCATTGCACCCGTTATCAGGTGACCCCAGGCAATTACTAACATCAAGTATTCACAGCAAACTTGTATGAAGTCAGTAACATTTTAATTAGCTATTATTTTACATCTGATAGAAAACAGTAATTTTTCTTATAAAGTTTTAATGGAAGCAGACAATATAAATTGACAAGAACGCTGAAGCGTACAATGTCTCGCCTGTAAAGGCATGGATAGTGTGGATTGCCAAAGCAAACTTGGATCGGTTCGTAATACACATAATCAGTTAAGGCACCAACAAACCAGTGTAACGAATCAAACATGGGCAATTTTACCAAACTGTTGATAGTCTGATCTTGAAACTAGTAATGATGCAGATAGTACCACTGCATAGTATATAACTGCTGTAAAATTGTGTTGATATCTGGTGAGCCATTGTTGAAAATCAGTGGTCCATAAAAAACTATCCCCAAAAAAACATGAAAAAAGTTCAAAGTCCAAAACTGTGAAAAAAGTAGTACAGGACCCGGTCTGCCCAGGACTAAATATTCTGTGAAAAAATAATGTCCAAGCCGTGTACATATATAGAATTAGATTGCCCATTTCACCCCTGGCCACTGCCCTCAGATTGATTCAAGAACAAAATTATTTGTTGTACTGTAGTCTACTAACTACAAGCTTCAAAATGATATGTGACATGACCATATTTAATAAAATTTATTTTCTGCCCACCATCTGCCCCTCGGGGTGATATCAGAAGTCCAATGTGTCATGCACATCCCTGGCCAGATGTGTAATCAAACCGAAAGTTTCAAGTTTCTATGTGAAAGGGATTGCATTACAATCGATTAGTGCCCACTTTTGGCCCCCCCCCCCCCACCCACCCTCAGTTTGACCCAAGATCAAAATAATTCCCTGTACTGTAGTCTACTCATCATTGGCTTGAAAATGATATGTGACATGACAAGCTTTGGACATTTTTTATTTTTTACCCCACATTTCTCATGCCAAAATTCTAAGTGCCATGCATATCCCTGTCCGTATGTGCAATCATTCCTAAAGGTTCAAGTTTCTATCTGAAATGGTCTAGGAGTTGCATTAAAATCGATAATTACAGGCCAAAACTGCACTTGCAAAACACATTTAAAATGTCCAGGTCCAAAACCGTGAAAAAAATAGTTAAAATCCCCAAAATTAAATCTTGTTATGTCGATCACATCCCTGTATAGCATAGATCACTCCTGTAAAGTTTCAATGAGAGGAGATGAGCCAGTGTTGAAAAATAAGTTGATTAAAAAAAAAACCTTAACCAAAACTGCACTTACAAAATACATGAAAAAAGTCCAAGTCCAAAACCGTGAAAAAAATAGTTAAAATTCCCCAAAATTAAATGTTGTTAGGTAGATCACATCTCTGTATAGAGATCACTTCTGTAAAGTTTTATTGAGATCGGATGAGCTAGTGTTGAAAAATAAGTTGATTAAAAAACCTTAACCAAAACTGCACAAATGACGGACGTCGCCGCCGCCAACGACGCCAACAACGCCGCCGCCAGAATTAGTTATCCCTATGTCTCACTTTCTGCTTCGCAGGCGAGACAATAAAATACATTGATTATAAAAATAAATTTATAAAATAACATCGTGTTTCTTTCATATAAAGCACACATCCAAAAATATTGGAATGGTTTTGAGCCACTATCTCAGTATCTTGGTGACTTTGATGCAGTGTGCTATACTTTCTATCAAATGTTAATTTTTGTTTCATTTCTGACCATGCACCCCTATTTCTCTGAGAAAATAAATGTATTAGAATGCTAGGTAAGGAAAGATGGTACCAAAACGTTTGTGATTTCTATTTGTACATATTGATTGGTGGAAACAATTTACAGAACAAATTTACAGATTATTGGTATCCATTTCTAGTTATGCCCCGCCCATTTCTAGTTAAGCTACACCCAATTTGTAGGCATATTTGAATCAGCTTAAATACACTTTGAACCATGAATTCCCAGAATCCACATTTCAAGGTAATTATTAAAGGTTAGCTGGTGAATATTTTGAAACTTAGGTAACTGGGAGCTGTTGTTGGTGACAGATTTTTCAACTGGCGATAAACTTTGATTGTGCCACATCAGGTAACATGTGACAAATTGTATGTCTCCGTTATATAATCAGATGCGCCTGAACTACTGTGAATTTCCATGTGATACCCTGGGACTGACTATGGCAAAGCCAAAGCAATTCCAGAATGGTTCAAGGAGCAGTTCATTTACCATGCTGATGAGCCCTTGCACCCCACGATGACGAGCCATTGCACCCGTTATTAGGTGACCCCAGGCAATTACTAACATCAAGTAAACAGCATAAGTTGAGAAGGCATCTGAGACAACATCAATGTCTTGACTGGATCATACCAGTGGCTTTAAACGTGGACACAGCTGCGCAGACATTGTATTGGCCTAATGCATGATTGTGTCAGTAGTCATGTCCAAATACTGAAGCTTGTGTCAGTAGTCATGTCCAAACACTGAGATTTCCACAAAATGGGCATTGACATGTCACAAGCTTTCTAGACGTACTACGTCAGGCCAGTTGCAATGAAGATGAGCTACGACTAACTAGTGAGACTACTAATTGCAGACATCTGAGCTGAGAGTATGAGTCAAGTCAGCGAAGTCTACAGAGTTTGCGACAACAATTGGCTCCCTATAGTCTATCCCCTATGCTTTTTATCCGGTACCTTACTGAGCCCTGCATTGGAATCCACGCTCACCTGGATCATTAGTATTTGAATCATTTGCATAAAATAGACATGATGGATAAAATCCAAGATAACCGCCAAACTATTGACCAATCAAAATTCTCAGTTGATTTCTTGAAGCTTATCGTCATAGGATCGTTCCACCCAAGTTTGGTTGAAATCTAGTCGTTGATTAGGTGGTAGTAGTAGCGATTTAAACGTTGTTGGAAAATGTCAGGAAAATACAAGATACCTGGCGAAAAAATGTACGTCAAAATTCTCATTAAAACTCTTAAAGTTGATCACCTGTAGGATCATTCCACCCATGTTTCATTGAAATCCGGCCATTTATTAATAATGAGTAGTGTTTAAAAAGATTTCTGGAAAATCCAAGATGGCCACCAGAAAAATGGCCAATCAAAATTCTGTATGCAAATTCTGAAGCCTACCGCTCTAGGGTCCTTCCAGCCATGTCTGGTTGAATTTGCCCAAGCAGTTAATGAGAAGCAGCATTTTAAACGAATTCCTGCCATTTTTCGAAAAGTTCCAGATGGCCGTCGAAAAAATTGACCAATCAAAATTCTGTATACATGGCCTGAATTCTATCCCCATAGGGTCCTTCCACCCCAATCAAGTTGAAATCTGCCAAGCGGATAATGAGGATTGGCGTTTTGACAATTTCTGACACATTTTTCATAAAATCTTTTTTTTCACCCAAAAAATTGACACATTAAGATTCTGTATATATGTTTGCCCAGATAGGGTCCTTCCTGCCAAATTAATTTGAAATCCACCAAACGCTTAATGAAGACCATTTCCGGTTTATTTTTCATAAAATCTAAGATTTTCACCCAGAAAATTGACCAATCAAAATTCTGAATAGAATTTCTGGAGGATACTAACATAGGATCATTTCCACCCAAATTTGGTTGAAATCAGTCAAACCATAAGAAACGATTTGATGGACGGATGATCGACAGACGGATGGATGACAGCCATGGCACAAGCTAGCATTTACCAGATGACCTAGTAGGCATCTGTGAAAGTGTAAAATGAAAATAGCCAACTAAGCACAATGAGTCTGGCTTATTATTTCATTGTCAAGTTAATATATATGCCCACCAAATAATAGAAATTGCAATCTAGACTTCTGCTGCAGATTTTGTAGACAATTAACCCACAGCAATTCAATATGCATTGGTTTCAAAATCATCAGCAGCCCTCCTTATGTAAGTTGTTGAAAGTGAAATATTTAGATAGCTGAGGAATGGACAGGGTTAGACTAAAATATAGATATTACTTGCCTCGTATATCCCTCTTGGTTAACAGAGTAAGCCACTGATTAAAGTACACAGACTTTGCTGTAGATAACATGTCAGTTCATAGACTAGTATCTATTTTATTCACAGTCGCTGACTTTGTTTATTTTGAAGGCAAATTAATTGTCTTAATTAGTGGTCAGTCATTTTGCTTTCTAAATAATCAGACTCTGTACTGTTTGCATTTTGCAATCAATTATGGGCCATAAATATTTCAGATTTTGAAGCCATTTTGACTGTCCTATGTGCTAGAAAATCACAGCCCTCTGTTACAATCTCTTATGAATCACTACTTCTGGGCCAATATATATATATATATATATATATATGAAAAATTTGACCTTATTTCCTTTGGAGATGGCTGCCAGTTCAGTTGCTTTCAAACTAGTCAGAACTTCTGGTTAGTCTCATAGAGTGCAAAACCTTTTGCTGCATAAATGTGTTTTATTATTCTGCTATTACTCGGATATACATATATATTTGAAATTAAAAAGGGAGATAACTTATGGGTCAATATTGAATCACCTCCCTGATTACATTATACATTAATCTTAGTTCAATACTGAAAGTAGTTATGGTTTAAAGACCTTGCCACATAGTTTTGAAACATAATTTGAGTCATTTCTGTCTGTTTTGCACATAATAACTTAGAATGGAAATTTACATGTATCTACAATATAGTCTCTCTGGTGCTAAGGGAGATAATAGTGTGTACAGGAGGAATTAAGTCTCCCTTGTTAGTTGATTAATGCTGTTAGGGTTTGAATATTAGTTCCCATGCTGCATATTTTTGAAAACAATTTGATTAAAGTAATTTCTGCATTAGGCAGCAACAACTGTGCTCAAATGATTTACTAAATTAGCCAGCATGTTGATTACCAATGCTAGATTTGTACATATCATCCATGTAGAGATTTTTTAGATTACACCGTCATTGAGAATATTTGATTACTGATAACTTATATACATTATTATTATCATGTAGTTTTATTAAATTTAACTTGTGAATATAGTTTTAAAAAAAAAGAAATTTGAATCATCCAGAGAATACTTCATACGTATTCCGGATTGACTGCCACTACTTTGTCATTTGATTCCGATACCCACACCCAGTAAAAGATACCCTGGACAACAAACGAATAAAAAAACCACACCCCGTTATACTAGCCTCAGCTACCGGGCTAGTGTTAATTTCAGCCCATAGTTCCTTAAAAAGGTAGTTGAAATCTTAAATGTCACCTGACTTTGCCCACAAGATGGGTACAATATATGCATTGACATTGTATTACTTACACTGCAACGTTGACATGTACATGGTCAACAGAGTCTGCCTGGCTTAGAGTAGATAATCCTGGGTCAGTCGGTAATCCTTTGTCATGATCAATTCGATCAGCGATGACAGAAGCGGTATTGGCTTCATCTTTAGCCAATTTTATAGGCGGTTGTTGATCTTCCGAACACTCGATTGCTTCTTCTGTTTTAAGACCATAAATCACAATAAATGAATATATAATTGTAAACATAAAGGAAAACTTGCGGAAGTCCGGGAGTCATATACTCCCAAAGTTCATGTTTGGACTCCCCAAAAACATACCAAGCATGTTCTTATTTTTTTTACCCTAACGTCTCTAAAAACAATGATTTTAACCAAATTAGATGTATTTGAATCATATTAGATCTCCATGTTTCTTGCTTGGACTCCCAATATCATTACCCAGGAATTCCCAGACTGTGTGTTTAGAAATTAGTGGAAGCCCTGTTCTAGTCACTATGCAGGGTTTTAGATTATGACAGACATAACTTATCATGCATTGTATAACTAGCACGCATCGTATAACTATCATGCACCGTATAACTATCATGCATTGTAATTTTAGATTTCTGAAATCAAAGATCTGACAAGTAATTGGGTTTTAATAGTTAAATGTCTATCGATGCATTTCTCTACTCTACGAAGGCTGTCTTGATTTACGTACTGTTCAACCAGTTAGAAACAATTTTAGGCTGTTTACCTTGTTGTACATACCCTCAATCATATCTAAGGGACCGTTCTAGCTTTGGCTATGGCCCACCCATCGCTGGCTAAGCTCCACCCACACCTCGCTTGTCTTGGGATCGATCGATCCCTGAACTCTCTGACTATTAATTTCCAGAAAACTATAATGGCAACCTGTTGGATATTTTGAAACTTATTTGATTTGTTTCTGTTGCTGCATATCAACAGCGCCCAGTCAAATTAGTTTCGAAATATTCGACAAAATATTTATTAAATATTAGACATACAATTCGTACGTGTCGGACTAGGACTAAATCTAGTCATTCTGGCATGCTGTAATTAAATGATTATGGCGTCACCCTATGCGTCATGTAGTTGATTATGACATCATATGATGGATGGAGAAACTGGAAATGTCCAGTGGGATCTATAGTTTAGCAATGCGGCATAAAAAAGCAACTAATATAGAATTAATTTGTAGAAGTTTGATTTCAATTTGATAGAATTAATTTGTAGAAGTTTGATTTCAATTTGATTTGATTCAAAATGATATGTATATCACCTAGAATATAAAGTTCTTTGTCTTAGAGACAAAAATTGCGACACGCGTAAATAAACACATCTCAAAATGATTGCAATGGAATTTATGTGCCATTAATCTGTCGATCAATACAACGCCACATTTAATATGGGAATAGTATCCCTTTAATGGAGGGATTCATTTCTATCTAATACTATGCCCCACCCATTTCTAACTTATCTCCGCCCTCCTTCATTTCTATTTTTATTTCATGCAGCTTATTGTTAATTTATGCGAACTACCTTAGAGAAAATGTAATTGTAAAGTTATCAAACAGTAAAGCTCGTTATCAAACCGCAAGAACACGTTATCAATCAGTAACTTGCTCGGTATCAAACACAAATAGCCGTAACACGTTCCCTAACAGTGAGCTAATAGAGATCATTAACGAGATTGATTTAGCTACATATCTGAACGAGATTCTGAATTCTGATTATGACGTCAGCCTACTGTACATATGACGTTGATTATGTTGACATATGATTGACTGAGAAACTGGATTCCTCCATTATCTGACGGCAAGGTGTGTTTGATTATATTCGATTGACATTCACTGACCAAGCTCAGTGCTTGCATAGAAAGCCAAGGTGTGACATGAAATATATATTGATCAAATTTACAAACGCATGCAAATATATGATCGTATTTGACGGTATTTGCCCAAATACACCAAATACGGTGATCAAATACGTGTACACAAATAGAAATATAGTCGTTTGTAAAATGCCAGAATTGTTTGCCTAGCATAGACCTTTTCTTGTAACACCGTTTACAGAATGAACATCAACATCTAAATTCGGATTTCCTCTTCTTTCCATTCGCAGAACCTACACTGGTTTTAATATGGCAGTCAGTGAGTTCAATTGGATCGTCCTTTCCCGTTCTTCTCTAGGACAGTCAGGTTTGTTTTGCAACGAGGTCTCTGTAGGCCAGATGGATGTTCTCAGGTTGTTGTAATGACTAATGAGGACAGCACTTATTGCAGGATATGTTGTGCTGTCTGGGTTTCTACGCCACAGCCACAATTTGTTGATGGGACAATGTTCAGCTTTCTGCATATATATATATATATATATATATATATATATATATATATATATATGGTCATTTAATCTGTTGTGGAGGAGTACGAAGTCTGAGTAAGATAACTTGTTCACAGAATGTGAGCAAGTGGTAATTGTCTATTGTTACTCTTGGTTTCTTTATTGATTTGAGCATACTCCTTTTTCATTACTATGTGATATTATTCCTCACCTTGCCTGGCCAGTCAGTCTGCTTTCTCTGACATTGCCTTGGACTCCGCAGTGGGCTGGTAGCCACTGTAAGGTGACCCATCTGTGTTTTGTTATCCGACTGAGAGCAGCCTGGTATTTTGTCACCAGATAGGGCCTCCAGGACAGAAGAGTATCTGTGAATCTTCAACAACTCTCGTTATACATTTAAGTAAAATTGTCTGATCAGGTGCGCTTAGCTCTTTCAACATCACAGATCAGATATGGTTGGAGTTGGTGCGGCTTTGACTCAAATTATCCTCAAGATATTCAACAGCACTCTTGCCTGTCTGCAGCCTACATAGATAACTTCGAAATTCACTGGGATAGGTAAATAATGCTTTGGCGATTAGCATACCTACCATATGTGTTGAATACCCACTTTAAGAGTAAGTAATCTGTAAAACCTGTACAAATTACTCTGCAGATCTAATAATGGCATTTAACAAACTGATGAGCGAGTGGGTTCAGCTATATATCTGTTCAAGTTGGCCGTAATCTCATCGATACAGGCATGCATATGTCATTGTCCGGAAGCTAATGCCAAGTTATCAACACCGCAACCAATCCCTGCCAAATTAGTTTCAAAATATGCAACATATATTATACTACTATAATACTCGACTTGCGTTCATTAAATTCTAAATTCATCAAAGACATACAATTCCCACATTAGCATCAAACATGTCAATTTTCGACAGCTAAGCAGTGATGAAATTAATTGTGATGTCAGATACTTGAGTGACAGATCGGCTCTTTTCTATTGGAGACTTGTAAAAAGGGTTGCAAAAAGAATACAAGCAAATACTCATTCACCAGTAGAGTAGTGGATATTTGAACTAGCTCAAACCACGTCTTAGACGCTGAGGCAGGGCTGAACATAAGGCAATGAAACAAGGATATTTGCACAGGGTCCCCAAGGTCCAAACGCCCATGTTCCCAAAGCTCTCGTTATGTTAGCGATATCGTTGCACCATAATAAAGCAAACAGTGTAACTATATCGCTAGCTAATGATAGCTTTGGGAAAATGGGCCCAGGGTTCGTAAGTGACAAAGAAAGTTAGTTTAGTCTTAATTTTTGCGGCCCTTTGCATAACTTCAGGTTACACGCATAGACGCGTCACTTTCTTGTTTAACCTTAATGGCGCGATTTGGATTTGGGTGCGTAATCGTCGGCATTTGATGCAGTCGTAACAGAAGAAGATACCTTCTTATTGAATGGCCATTTGAGGGCCAAGAGAACACTATTTTTTAAAGTTTCTCACTGAAATGACTGGCTCGGTAATCGAGCCAGTCATTTGAGTGATAAATTTCCAAAAATAGTACTATCTTGGCCTGCAGATCGACATTCCTCAAGACCACTTCGCTAAGCCATGATAGGGTTAAGTCATATGACATGTTTATTTACGGAATAGACGGCTCTGAAGCAGTAGGAAAACGTAAATTTGTTTTATCTGGCCAAAATGTGGGGGAATCAGAAAGCAAAAATTACGATATTATGGTTGAACTCACATCGCTAGGAAGTCGTGTGTGCGCGCGCGCGTGCGTGCGTGTGAGCGGTGTTCAGCAATGATAACAGAAGAGGCGGGCAAAGAGCTATCTTTGCTATCACATGTCTATGAGAAGATGCGCGTCGGAAAAATCATACATAAAAAAGTACACAAATCGTATTTTAGGTGTGGTGGACACCAGACGCTATGAGGTTAGAATGAACTGTCTGAATTGAGGGATCTATCTTTAGCCATGTCACACCCATTTCTAGCTTAGCTCTGCCCACATTTTGCGCGTGTTCTGATCGCTTTATATATTTTGAAATTTGAACCCTGAATTCCCAGAATCCCAATATTAAGGTAACATACTGACGCAGGGGCGGATACAGGTTTTGGTAGAGGGAGGGGTGCACAAGTTGGGGAGTACCCTTTCATGAGATGGTGGTGGGGTGGGGGTGGTGTGTGTTCGGGAGTCTTCCCCCAGAATTATTTAAAAAAAACTAAATGGCCTTAGAAGCCATTTCCTGCCGCTAAAATAATTGTTTTGAGGGTTCAAAGGGCACACATTTAGAGAATGGAGGGGTGCACACCCGCACCCCCCACACACACACCTCACCCTCCTCTAAATCCACCCCTGAGATGATACAATTATTGGTAAGTACCGTAGTTTAAAATTTTGAAAGGTAAACTAGTCTATGTGCGACACCCACACCCTCCCAGCAGGGGCTAACTAGCCTCTACGTCAGTGGCTTTTGACAACAATCGCTAGGCTCATAAATAGTGAACTGGCTAAGTTCTGAACGACATTATTTCCTGTGATTTACATGTGAAGTCACAACCTTGTCGTTTACCGTAACCATCACCATGAGGCATGATCACTTACTTGATTGTCGCTTTCTTCTGAGAGACTTAGTCATTTTCTATTCAAATGTCATTAATCAAGAATGAACAGAAGTCGACGTAGTTTGTGTTAAGGTGTCAAATGGCATCCAACAATCATACAACTAGTAATACGATCAACAGTTACTGAGTTTAGCCACAATCACAATGTGATGACGACACGCTAGGAAACGAAAATTGGTTATGGCGGTGATGATAAACTTAAACGACGTCTGTTAAATTAGCAGCTGAATCGGTACATATCTTAGAATGGGTTTAAGATAAATAAATGATATTTATGCTGTGGCAACAACCGTGAAATTAAACAATACTTATAGAGTTTCATCTTCATCCAATAATGCCTAAAATTGGAAACAATTTATCAAAATAGCAGACGAATTTTGTTTACTATGTCAAAGGAGTTATCTCCCTTAGTCTTAGTTACCGTATTGTACACAATAATATTGAATTCTTCATTCCTGGTGTAATTCACGCTGAAAATCACGAAATGAGCCAAAATAGATGGTCCCTATCAGATCTCAATTAGCTTTGAACGTTCATCTAATACTCCTTCTCAGTGGACATATCAGATGTCGACACTACTACAAAATACTTATCTACAGTACGTCATACCTACCAACAACTTTCTCACTAATATAGCTGTGAAACGTATCCCCACGCTGTATCTCTGTATCTGTATGTGGAAATCCAGCCACGATGGATTCATCCCTATTCCGTAGGGTACGAACGGTTCTTCAAAATGTCTATATAACACTAAAAGTCTTAAATACACGAATACACGAAATTTACTCTGAATGAGTAGGATTAAATAAATTAATGTCAAATTGATTGCAGAGCTTTTCATTCACACATTAATAAGAAAGTTCTGTAAGTAACATTTATAACTTGTAGAAGAATAGGTAACTAGATTTTGTCTGATTTACTTTGATTGGTGTTCATTGAGGTATGTATACAGACATAACTGCCTCAATCAATTGTGTATGTTTGAGGTGCAAGGCATAACAGAGAAAACGTTTAGTTTTCGTAATTTTGAGAGAATTTGCTGGGGACAGCTTAATGTTCAATCTGGATATCATCAGTGTATGATCACGTATGCGCTGGGTTGTATTTTCAGGATCAGCTAATAACGTGTTGATGACGATTGGATGAATTTCTAGGTACATGGTGGTGAGAATTAATACTCTTCAAATATGGTTTTCTTGACTCCTACAACGGTGGCCAAACGTTGGCTGTAACACTTGTTTGCCAACGTTGGGCGTACGTTGGGCCAGCATTGGAAATTTCATATTAAATCAAACAAAATCAACATAATATTAAAATTTAAAATTTTTAATTGTTAAATTATGCTCTCGGGTATGTTATTTGAAACATTTTCATAGATTTATGCTGGTTGGCTCAACGTACGTTGGCCCAATAATGTATTGCCAATGTTGGGCCAACATTGGGCCGATGAGCAAAACTATGTTGGCCCAATGTAGTGGTAAACATTGGGCTCCTGTTGGGCCAACGTTTGCTTGCTATCAGGGGTACATATTGTAATCAAGTGATTCCTGTCCTCAGTTGCTGAATGGTAAAGTAAACACTTGTCAGAGACAACATATTGGTTGAAACGGGCACGATTTGCTTGCAAGATGTATGAGCCAGTCAGAATCTTTGCCCTTATTACTGCTCGTCTAACATCCCTTGTTGTGTTGTCAAGTGTGTTCCAACAGTGGTGAACGTTGTTTACAGTGCATACATTGACATTTAAGTATTTTGTTGATGTTTTCATGACAAAGTCTTAATTCTTTCCAGACGTTGTGTATAGCACAGTTGACATGCTTCTCTACTTGCGCCTTCCACACTAACTTTGCAGGCATGCTGTTAATTAGTTGGTAGACACTTGGGAGCTGATACTTATGAAGTGTTTCTTACCATTTCATAAACCAACTATTGCTCTTAATATTCTTTACAGCAAGTTGTCTGGCTGCTATCTGGAATTCTACAATATCGTCATTTCTGAGGATGTTTCCTAGTAGTTTTAGTTTTCTGGAGTCTAGCTCTGTTTGGATGGGTCTTATTTCTAGTAGGCATAGTGTTGCTGATGATGTATTCTTTGGAAGGGACTGTAATTGTTTAGGAATTGACAGTTGGAATAGTTCCAATGGACTAATCTCAGCCGTTGTCATTTGAATGACCTCTAAACCAAACAGTAATCTTGGAAGACAGGAGATTTTCCATATATGTGCTGAAGTTAATGGGGAAAGTCCACCATTTACATGAAGTCCAGCTCCCATCAGCGAATAGACTGTTCTTCGTGTCGCTTGAATGCGTTTTTCTACATTGCCGTTCCCATTTGTTGACCGTTCTATACCTAAGTGAGATTCACATTTAGATTCAAAGATCTGTCTGTGTCCTAGATGAATAACCGGAGCAAATTTAGTTTACTTGTTTAGAGAAATCAATGCACTTTTTCCAGGGTTTATAGTGCAGCGCTCTTGAAGTGTGTATTGATGAACTATGTTTAGGAGCTCCTGTAGGTGATCAGTGTCCTGAGCTAATAGGGCTATGTCATCCGCACATGTTGGTGCACTGCAGTTAATGTGCCCAATTTTAGCATCAATATTCACATCTTCAATTATTTTGAGACGGTTGTTATTGAAGAGTTTGTAACGGAATGTTGAGACAATTCCACCTTGGCGAACTCCTGAGAGGGTTCTATTCATCTTGACGGAAGATTGAGCATCAGTATAGATCTCTTTGATGGTTCACCATAACGATCCTTCATTTCCAATGTTATAGATCTTTAGGAGTAAGGACGCATGCCACACTACATCAAATGCCTTGCAAGCATCTAATGTTACCATACTGAGCTGCTGATGATTGTCTTTAGCTTCATTTGTCACTTCTGATGATGATCTTCAGTGAAACCTCTTTGCAGCTTTGACTGAACATTATTATGCTGTTGCTTTGTGCGTTGTAAAATTACTTTTTCCAAGATCTTGCCTACAATTGAAAGGACTGTTATTCCTCTGTAGTTGCTAGGCTGTTTATCAACCTTAACCTTCTTTAATACTGCATGAGTTAAGATTCCTTGCTTCATATCAGATGAACTGTAGCCTGTACTGATTATATAGTTCATTAGCTTTACGAGATGATGTGTTACCACAGTTGGTGCATACTTTAAGTGTTCTGATGTTAGCCCATGCGGGTCTGCTGATTTGTTATTCTTAAATCCTGCAATGATATTTCGGATCTCTGCTTCGGTTACTGATTCACATTCTGTCCCAGTACTATGATTTTTACACACGTCTTCAGGTATCTGGACATCCAGTTCCACAATTCGCTTGTGCTCTTCATTGAAGGCTTGGTCTACCAGGGGGATGGCGAGTAGATCAAAATGGTTCTTGAATCCGCTCAAGATGCCAGCATCATCTTTGCATATTTCACCATCAATGATAAGCTGATGTATCCCTCTTTGACGAGTTATGCACTGTTTTGCTATCAACATGAAAAATGTCTGCTTGTCATTTTCATGAGCCTTCATGATCTTGTTATGCAATGATGTTCTCTTTTCATGGTTTAGTAGGCGCAGCCTGTCTCAGCTATGCCGCTTACAACATTACACTAAGCCTGGAGCATTCTCGCAACAGCATTGGACCGTACTAATTACGTCTGTCGGGAGTTACGACATCACGGAGGAGTAGCCCTCTGCAGGCGGGAGAATGAGCCTGGTGCTACGATGCCAACTGTATAAAAAAAACCCTGAAATTAAATCAGATTTTCGTCTCGCTGCTTGAGTTTTGCACTTACATCGCCCAAATTTCACACACGTTGTAGATATGGGATTGTCTTGTGGGAAGTCATGACCCCGCTGGACATCTTATATGTACAAGTAAGTCCCGAGTATAATTCAGGTGTGAATACAAGGTGAGCTAATAGACTATGTCACCATGTATATTAAGATGTACTGATCAGCGGCTATGTTTAGATACGTTACTAGCACTGATCATCATCTATACTTAGATGCATTACCAGCATCTTATTATTTGGATATATATTATCAGCACTGGCGCCAGCTAGTGCGCAGGTACCGCTTCGCAGATAGTGAATCGAGTATGGTTAGCACCAGGTTGGAATCAATCAAAGAGATTAGATAGGACAAATGGACTTGGTTAGTTACGTAGCGGTCTGTTCTCACGGAGCGTGGGACCAGATAAGCCGAGAATAACCCGGCTATGAGGAATGGTAACTCGTGTGCCGATTAACTCTAGCATTCTAAAAGTTGTCGACTAATAGGCAATGAACATGACATGGACAGGGTAGCGTTCTGTAGGCGGTAGGTACACAATCGAAAGTTGGATCAAAAACGTATCAATTGTAGAGGCGTGCTAGGACATAATCGAGGGATGTTATCAAAAACATATTAATAGTAGAGGCATACTAATCCACCAGTAAGCCTTGCTATCAAACAAGCGTTCGTCATTCTTGGCATGGTATCCGTCAGAAATGGCATGATAGTCCGGCCCAGACCCTTGTTATCAAACAAGCGTTCGTCATTCTTGGCAGGGCATTCGTCAGAAATGGCATGGTAATCCAGCCAAACCGCAGGTGCTAGGTAAGAGGGCACCCTCCCCGGGAGGGAGGGACGGGATCTTGATTGGTCAAAATGATGTCATAATCCAATGAGAATCAGAGCAACCTCCGGCGGTGCGAAACCAAGATGGAGGGAGCATAGAAACTGAGATAGTACATAAGGGGGACTTTAATTTTAATCGAGAGTTCTGTCCGCCTCGCACCTTGTGAAACTCTCGCTGAATGGTTTTAAGTAGGAAAGAGCTGGTTGAAAGTTAGGAAAACTTAAGAAACATTGAATTGTACTATTTAATCATTGTGAATAGATCGCTAGGTAACAGTAAAAGTTACCAACTTTGTAGGTTTATTGTATAGTTAAAGTTAGCAAGTAAAACGATCACCTTGTGATATATACAAGGCAAAAGTTTGTCATATATTTGTTGTTATTCTGGAGAACACGGAAGACCACCGTGTCGAACCAATCATTCTGAAAATGTGCAGTTAGATCAGGCCCAGGCACTAATATAAATATCGTCAGGTCTCTGTACCTACGAGGCGAGCTAGTGTCCCGCTCCATCTTCATCGGTGGAACCGGTTGTTGCAGCAACCATTCGTACAAGGTTTCATCGAAGGGGGTAAAGCATACGTCATCAACAAGGGTAGACAACCCGAAATCTTCATTGGCTTCACCAGCCAGGATTCAGAGTAACAACAGTGAGTAGATAAGATATATGGCCCAACCAGAAACACCGCTAACTAATTCAGCCATTGTACTGACCGACGTCGCTGACCGGGTACAAGAATTCATAAACGCTGCAAAGTTGTCAGAAAGCACCCGTATCATACGGCATCGCGAGTATCGCGTGGGTGCTGCCGTGAAGATAACTACAGAGGTAGTCTGCCCCGAGCAACCCCATCTTCAAAGAATCATTATCAGCCTTCATTATCAGTAAAAACGCAGAATGGCAACACCAGCCAAGCGAGGCATTGACCCTGCCATGCCACCCATGGAAGTACCAGTAGCACACCAGCTTCAACCGGAAACCATCGCCGCTATGCAGACGATGGGCGTAGCAATGGCGGTAGCCATTGTTGAAAGCAGTAACCGCCGGGAAGCCGAGCGGGTGTACCGGAGGGAGATCCGGGACATGATCTACCGCATACAGCCCTGTGACGGAGTAGTGCCGGAGGAGGTGAGAACCTTCCTCGATGAGACCCGGCGTGCATGGGTCGCTAATGAGGGACGGCTAGAGGGCATACCAGCCTATGTCATCACCTGAGCGGCACGAGGGCAGTTGTCCAGAGCCATAGATGGGTTCCTAGTGGGCAAGATCAGGGAGGATGTCACATTCGACGAATTCCACGACTATATAACGCTGATTTTCGTCTCAGCGAATGAGGGGGAGCGAATAAAATATGATCTCGAGGGCGTACGGCAGAGACGGAACGAAACCGTCATAACTTTTAACAGACGGTATCGGGAACTGAGCGCCCGAGCGTACCCTGTCGAGAACGCTGACAACCAGAGGACCATTTTGGGAATTTACCTCAAGGGACTATCCGACCACCGTCTCAGCAAGAGAATTGTCAGAAAGAAGGCCACCACCCTGGCTTGCGCTATTGAGATTGCGGAGGAGGAAGCCACCTGTGACGACCTGCTCCGAGCAATGAAAATAGATGAGCGGCAGGAGGAGAGCATGGAGGTAAACATGGTGGGTCCCGAGGAAGAAAAGGAAATATGGAGCGTAGTTCACACGTTAAAGAAACAGATTACTCAACAGAGCAAAATGATTGAGCAACTGTGTGGTTTGGTGAGCGACCTGCAGTTAAGAGAGCAGAAGCCAGTGGCTGGGGCCGCCCAGCCCACGAAGAAGACAACCCAGCAGGCAAAGCAATATGCCCCACCCTCGCCCCGACCAGTCAGAACGGGACGAGACTTGCAGCATATTACCTGCTATAATTGTGGCCGAGTCGGCCATTACAAAAGTGACTGTCATCAAGCGGTACACCCGAGGGAGAACGTCAGTAGACAGGCTGCCCAGCGACCCTGACAACCATGACGTGCGCCGCCGATGACCTGTTCCCAGTGCGGGAGAGAAGGACACATGGGCCAGAATTGTTTTGGGGCATATATGCACCGGCAGACGACTCCTGCCGTAACGGTAAAGTGTTTCGGGTGTGGCAAAGACGGCCACTATGTGAGGGACTGCCCATCAAGAGGCCCACCGCAGAATGGTTCCGCCTGGGGCCAGCAACAGAGTCCACCCACACGCAGGGCCATCAAGCGACCACGCACCGACGACATGGACATCGACATCGTCGACCGACAGCAACAGGAGAGAAATGTAACACCACGTGACTGTTCGCGTAACCTCCGAAAGGACATGAACAATCAGTTTCGCGATCGGGACGAATATGAAGACCGCGATGGATTCGTATTGACCGGAGAAGGGACGGATGCGCAGGGCCGTTATTCATACTGTGTCGGACAGGACGCATCCTCCCGGAGAAACAGTTACGCGGAGGTGGTTAGCGGATGGAGGAGTCCGTCAAACGACGACGGAGGAAACCGTTGGTGAATTCACCGACCGAGCGGTTTCTAATCTGTCTGAAAATAGATAAAAACGGTCCAACGGATCAGGGTGAGTACTTGCATGCCTTAGTGGATACTGGTGCTAGTACATCCTTGATTCGCAAGGATATATGGCGTAGCATGTTGAAGTAAAATTCAATAATGCCCAACCTATTCCGAGTACGGTAGTGGCGAGAATGAGGCATGAGTGTTTGCTTGGTGCGGATGCTTTGCACTTGGGAAATGCAAAGATTGACTATCGGGCCAAAGTTGTAGTATGGTTTGGCCAGATATATCCCTTTAGGTATCCCTATAGGCAACAGACAAATTATGTGTATGAGCGTTGTAAAGAAACGACCGGATATAAAGCTATCGACAAAGTGCTTGAGGACTTTGCAGATAACTTTGATACGGCTCGTCCAAACACTTTAGGATTGGTCCCCAAGTGAAGTGTACGGTACCAACAGGAGATGCGTTTCCTATAAGGCAGAAAGCCTACCGTCTACCGCTTGCCAAGCAGTATATAGTCAAGAATCAAGTGGCTGAAATGCTGGCAGCGGGCGTCATAAGACCGTCGTCATCATGCTGGGCGTCGCCCATTACGTTAGTGCCCAAGAAGGACGGGGACACGAGATTTTGTGTTGACTACAGGAAGTTGAATTCTGTATGTCGCAAAAACAGTTATCCATTACCGAATATAACGGATATCTTTGACTCGATGCGCGGCGCAACAATATTTTCGACTATGGACTTGAAGTCTGGCTATTGGCAGATACCAATGGACAGCCAAGACATAGAGAAAACAGCGTTCGTTTGCAATGAAGGTTTGTTCGACTTTATTCGGATGCCGTTTGGTTTTTGCAACTCAGGTGCCGTATTTCAGAGGCAATGAACGATATTTTCCGAGAATTCGTGGGAAAATATTTGCATGTTTTTGTCGATGTAGTCGTATATTCAAGAAACCCGGCTGAGCATGCACAGCATTAGCGTAAGGTTATGCGTAGGATTCGAGAATACAATTTACAGGTTAAGAAAAAGAAATGCGAGTTTGCCCGCGAGTCTGTGGACTTGTTCGGGTATCGTGTTTCGGCACTAGGAGTAGCTCCTCAGGTTCAGAAGGTCAAGGTCATAAGAGAAATGTCACCGCCACGCGACGTGGGGGAGGTGAGAAGTTTCCTTGGAGCTACAGGTTATTACCGCTCTTGTGTGCAAGGCTATGCCGAAATTGCTACGCCTTTGAGAGAATTGACTAAGAAATATAAACGTTTTGAATGGGGTAAGGAGGAACAGCAAGCGTTTAAGAAATTGCAAAACTTGCTGTGTAGTGAGACGGTTCTCACCTATCCAAATTTAAATGCTCCATATAAACTATATACTGATGCATCAAGCTATGCGATAGGTGCAATATTGGTACAGGTAGATGAGAATGGTATAGAACGAGTGATACAGTATGTAAGCTCGACTCTGAAGGACAGTCAGCTAAACTGGCCTGTAATAGAAAAGGAAGCTTATGCTCTGATATATGCATTGAAGAAGCTTAGACCGTATCTATTTGGCGCGCAGTTCACCGTGTATACTGACCACAAACCCCTAAAGAGTTTGTTTGTGGGAGAAGTTAAGAACACGAAAGTGCAGCGCTGGGCGGTGCTGATTGCCGAGTATGGATGTAAGATTGAATACATCCAAGGCTCGAAGAATATTCGAGCGGACATGTTGTCCAGGTTACGTCGTCCAGTGGAGATCGCCACCTTAGACACAGGCGATTTTGTCATACCGGATGTGGACGAGGGTGCGTTACCGCATGTCCCTCTCGAGGTATTCGACATTCCCTACGACGAGTTGTGTGCCAAGCAGACCAAGGAATACAGGGTATACGCCATTTTATCTGACATACGGTCGATGGGCAAGACTGCCGTTTGCTATTCCAGTAGACGCATCGCAGGATCTGGGTGAGAGACTGACCTGTCTCAACAATGCCCTACTGCGCACTCGTATGGAAACGGCTAGGTCTCGTGAGATCCACCGTGCGCAGATTGACAAGCGTGCAAACGCTGGTGTATTTAAGGTGGGTGATTCGGTGGTCGTAAAGGCGGAGGAACGCATGAAGTTAACCTCTCACAGTGACCCCGAATATGAGATCTTTAAGATCAACGGGCCAGTGGCTCATGTCCGGCATCAAAGGTCTGGGAAGGTGCGTGTACTGAATATATCTAAGTTACGCGTAGTCGACTCAGAAATGTGCTGGGACAAGGTACGGCCACGCCCTGTTCGTAACCCTGCGAAGGGTACGAAAGATAGCCATCATCCCAGGGTGCTGGTAATCCCAAGGTCCGAAGAAGGGCCCGAGTCCGACCCCAGGGCAACCCCTGGTAAGAGAGCTCGTAGGAAGCGACCAGCTTCTGATGATGAGCCAAGGGTGAGCAAGGTGGGTAGGATGGTTGATAATAACATCAGTCAACCTGGTACGAGTGAGACTTGAAACCATGAGTCACCAATGGAAACCCACGTGACTCCTCCCCCGGTAGTGATGGACAGCTCGGAGGAGGTACCCGAGAGTGTGCCGGAACCAATGGAAATGCTGCCAGCGCCGCGCTACTTTCTGCGCAAGTGCAGTCACGATCCTGAGGTCGAAACCGACAGCAAGAGACTCAGGATTGGCGCATTCGGCTGCGCCCTGTACGATGACTTCATCGATCGTATAGAGGCAGTTATAAGGCGACGTAGCGATGCTACTTATCCTTCTGTCTATGATCTGTACCAGTAAACAGCACTGAGCGTGGAATCATGTATATTTTACGATTAGGTGTAGTGATAGCTCTAGTGAGTTTAGTAAATGGACTGTGTAAAGAGTCTAGTGTACATAGATTACCGAATGGGGTAATGATAACTAACCCCGAGGATATATCTGTTATCTGGGCTGAATGGACCGTAGTGGTGTCTATCGACCACCCTTATTTGCCTACCAAATTTCTTGAACGGTTAGCGCAATTTCGTGTTCTTATTGCGAACATCGGTCAAAAGACTTCATTGAGCATTCAAGACATTTTCGGTTTGCAACATCGTGTTAACAATATTAGGAAGATCGCTGTTAGGACACAACAAACTATGGTGAGTAGGGACAGTATACGACGCAAATGTGGCTTATTTAACTTTGTCGGGGACATAGCCTCGTCCCTATTCGGTACCGCTACCTCTGGTGATATAGATGCAATTAAAGAGGTAGTCAAAGTTGCTTTGAGGGACATGAATCGTTTGGTACATTTCTCCAATAAACTAGCGTCCCATGTGAAACTGGCATTTGTAGGGATCAAGAGCAATGTTGACCGTATCAACGAAATTACCACCAGCCTAGTGGAATTAACTAGAAATGTGAGCGATGTGTTTAAGGTGCACGCCGCCCGGCATGCCGACTTATACACATTAGTGCGATTTGGACACATTATTGACTCTGCCGAAAGTGTAGTGTATCGCTACCAGAAGGCAGCAGCACAGTTTCATAGACAAACGGCATCCCTAGAGTTAGGTAGACTAACGGAAGAATTATTCAGTCCTGCTGACCTCAATTCCGTGGCCAAACAAATTAGTGTGGGAAATCGACTGATACGTCCGTATCAGTGGTACTACCACAACGTGGTCATGTATCCGTTATGGAAAGACGACTCACGACTCCATTACCCAGCGACATTACCGCTAATTGACGGAGGCGAATATATCGAATACGGGTTGCATGCGTGGCCGGAACCGCTAAGTGCGAGGGGATACTACATGCAAGTACTGATCGCGCGAACCAGCATGGGTCTTGACACCAAGACTGGATGGTACTTCACGCCATCCGAATGTCACGGGGAGGAGCCCCGAGTGTGTCATGGTCCACTACGGGTCGACAAGACCCACGTTCCATGCATTGTAAGCCTGTTAACCAACACGACTGACAGTGCTTGTAATATTCAGCTTTCCGAATCAAATGAAACATCTAGCAAACTGTTTGCCGATAAGAAAATAGGCGTAGTGTTGCAAATGTTCGGTGAAACAATGGATATACACTGCGACGGACGACTGACCGACCGGTGTGTGGTGAGTAATGGAGTGTATGCATTAATGTCTGGTGAGTGTGGTTATAGCGGGAAAGGCTGGCAATTCGAGCCTTTTGCGTCTTACAGTAGGACGTACACTCGGGTTGGCCTGGCCATTGAGATGCCCCATTTGGATGTTGTTGGAGTTCTGAACCAGTCCATGGTTGTGAATCACTTGAAGATGCAACCCTGGAACCATTTACAAAAATCCAAGTACGTGCCGCTAGCACCGCTATCCGCAATCGACCCAGTGATGGTTGATGGCATTGGAGTACGCTCTTTCGTGTCATATGCGACGGGATCCTCCGTTGTAGTAATTATTGTGATATTTATCTTATATAAGTGTGGTGTTCTACGACGCATGTGGATTTGGATCAAATGCAAGCCACCTGCGGCCCATAGTAGTGCGCCACGTCATATTCATCCTCCGCGACCGCGGGGGAACTGCAGCCCTGCTGGTAATGGTGGAGATGGTGGCCGGGTCGTCGCCTAACGCTGTTGCCAGGACTGAGATCGACCCGACGGTTGACCATGGGATAGATGTAGAGCTATACAATGACATTGGTACACCTAACGTGGATCTTAGTGACCGAGTGGAATCATCCCAATGACATTTTGGAGTGAATTTCATATGCTGTATGTGGAACACTTCCTGGTAGGATAATGACTTTATATTGTTGTTTATTAATTGAACATGATTTGTAATGGTATTTGCACTGTGGATTCAATATGTTAAAGCTGTTACTATATTAAGCATATTATACCATTATATTTAATGATGCTATTAATGTGTTTCCGGGGATGGTCATTTGCGCATGATATTCCATTACCCGGACAAGTTCGTACTTTGTATAGGATTATGCTGTTTTCCTATGTTTCCGGGGACGGTCAATTGCGCATGATATTCCGTTACCCGGACATGTTTAGTACACATTGTTGGATTTAAGATATGATGTAGTCGGATGTATGACATAGTCTGGAGGATTCTGGTAGGGTGTGGTTTAGGTTGTTGATGGTGCACAACGAGTTAATTATCACTCTCTTTAGGCCTTAAGAGACGGTTAATTAACTTCGGTTGAGGGGCATGTGTAGATATGGGATTGTCTTGTGGGAAGTCATGACCCCGCTGGACATCTTATATGTACGAGTAAGTCCCGAGTAAAATTCAGGTGTGAATACCAGGTGAGCTAATAGACTATGTCACCATGTATATTAAGATGTACCGATCAGCGGCTATGTTTAGATACGTTACCAGCACTGATCATCATCTATACTTAGATGCATTACCAGCATCTTATTATTTGGATATATATTATCAGCACTGGCGCCAGCTAGTGCGCAGGTACAACTTCGCAGATAGTGAATCGAGTATGGTTAGCACCAGGTTGGAATCAATCAAAGAGATTAGATAGGACGAATGGACTTGGTTAGTTACGTAGCGGTCTGTGTTCTCACAGAGCGTGGGACCAGATAAGCCGAGAATAACCCGGCTATGAGGAATGGTAACTCGTGTGCCGATTAACTCTAGCATTCTATAAGTTGTCGACTAATAGGCAATGAACATGACATGGACAGGGTAGCGTTCTGTAGGCGGTAGGTACACAATCGAAAGTTACGATAAAAAACGTATCAATTGTAGAGGTGTGCGAGGACATAATCGAGGGATGTTATCAAAAACATATTAATAGTAGAGGCATACTAATCCACCAGTAAGCCTTGCTATCAAACAAGCATTCGTCATTCTTGTCAGGGTATCCGTCAGAAATGGCATGATAGTCCGGCCCAGACCCTTGTTATCAAACAAGCATTCGTCATTCTTGGCAGGGCATTCGTCAGAAATGGCATGGTAATCCAGCCAAACCGCAGGTGCTAGGTAAGAGGGCACCCTCCCCGGGAGGGAGGGACGGGATTTTGATTGGTCAAAATGATGTCATAATCCAATGAGAATCAGAGCACCCTCCGGTGGTGCGAAACCAAGATGGAGGGAGCATAGAAACTGAGATAGTACATAAGGGGGACTTTAACTTTTAATCGAGAGTTCGGTCCGCCTCGCACCTTGTGAAACTCTCGCTGAATGGTTTTAAGTAGGCAAGAGCTGGTTGAAAGTTAGGAAAACTTAAGAAACATTGAATTGTACTATTTAATCATTGTGAATAGATCGCTAGGTAACAGTAAAAGTTACCAACTTTGTAGGTTTATTCTATAGTTAAAGTTAGCAAGTAAAACGATCACCTTGTGATATATACAAGGCAAAAGTTTGTCATATATTTGTTGTTATTCTGGAGAACACGGAAGACCACCATGTCGAACCAATCGTTCTGAAAACGCGCAGTTAGATCAGGCCCAGGCACTAATATAAATATCGTCAGGTCTCTGTAACTACGAGGCGAGCTAGTGTCCCGCTCCATCTTCATCGGTGGAACCGGTTGTTGCAGCAACCATTCGTACAAGGTTTCATCGAAGGGGGTAGAGCATACGTCATCAACAAGGGTAGACAACCCGAAATCTTCAACGTGTACCTTATTTAGCTCATTATCGGAGGATCTACACTTTATTCTTAAATATTTCATATATTTTTATACACGGCCTTGATTGATCTTGATCTTTATTAGTTATGGCGAAACATCCAAAGGACATTATTTTCGTCACGCATTCGTCAAGTAGCTGGTTTAGACACGTTTTTTTGCCTCTAATTAATTCGGTAAATTTATTTGTAGGATTTGCAGAGTTTTCTGAACTGCTTAGAAGATCCTTTGGTAGTTTTTTTCCAATCCCTAATCGTACTGGGAATAAAGCTGAATTTAAAGACGTCAGTTCTTGCGTAAATTTGGTTGAAGTGGCTGTTGTGCATGTTTTTGGTTTTCCGAACTGGAGTCTGTAGACTGTCTAATGATATCTTTGCTTGTTGCTGTAGACCTTTGTAGAACAAGATAAGGTGGTTTTGTTTCCTTCTGTCTGACAACGGTGGGAGTTTTAGGGTTTCCATTATATTTGCCATGCTGCCTAGTTCGTAGCAACAGTTTGAGGTGATAAATCTAGCTGCACATTTTTGCACATTTTCTATTTTGTCCTGAAGAGTTATCTGATGAGGGAGCCAAACTGTACTTGCATACTCCAGAACTGGTCTAATAAGTCCCATGTATGCTTGAAGTCTGATTTCTTGGGAACAGAATGATAAATTTCTCCGCAATAGTCCTAAGGTTCTGTATGATTTGCTGCAGATCTCAGTGATGTGTTTGTTCCCGCTTATGTCATTGGTGATGTTGATGCCCAAGTACTTTACTGATGAAACAGAACTTAGACTTGTTCCTTTCAGCGTGTTGTCGAATTTGATGGTGGGGTGTTTTTTTCTGGTTAGCGCATTCCCCAAGTGGTAGTCCAGTTACCTAACATGTTTATGTCTTGTTGGAGTGCCTGACAGTCCTTGGGGCCATCAACTTCCCGGTAGCATACGCAATCATCAGCGAATAGCATGGTCTCTGAGTAAATGTCCTGGACTATATCATTTATGTGGACTGAAAACAGTAATGGGCCTACAACGGTTCTTTGAGGTACTCCAGAAACAACGTCAGCAACGTTTGATTTGCACCATTGACTACTACACACTGTTTGCGACCTGTTAAGAATGAGTCAATCCAATTTAGTATGTTTTTTAACAAACCATATTTGTGGAATTTAGATTTCAAAAGTTCATGTGGAATAGTATCAAAAGCCTTTTCAAAGTTGAGAATAAAGATGGCCACTTGTTTCGGTTTATCAATGGATGAAGCCCAGTCATTGAGGACATTAATTAGTTGAGTTTCACAACTGTGAAATTTTCGGAAGGCGTGTTGTCTGTCAGTCAGGATCTTATTTTGTACGAAATGACTCATTAAATTAGAACAGATGATGTGTTCCAGCATCTTAAAGCAAATGCATGTGAGGGAAACTGGTCTATAGTTACTTGGTAATGCCTACTCGCTTTTTTATATAAAGGACAAATGTTTGCTGATTTCCATTCAGTTGTGATAACTCCTTTGTCTAAGAAAATGTGATAGTATGTCTAACAGTTCTGTTGACAGTTCGTTGAGTATTCGTGGATGTATTTCGTCTGGCCCCATTGCTTTTAATGTTTTCAAACCATTTAATAATTTCTTAATTCCATTTGGGCTGATGGTGATGTTTTCCATTTTGCATATTTTAGGAATTGAGTATGGTACTTCGCTAAAGAATGTTTCGGTGAACACACTAGTAAATTGGCCCAATACATTCACGGTCGATCGAATCCCATACCAGTTCCAGTGCGCCAGCCATCTTGTCCTAGTTACTGCTATAAATCATGGGAAATAAACTTCCTTATTTAGCAGGTGAGGTTAAACCTACCATATATGGGCAAGTAAGCGGGGTGGCCTGATTGCAATTCGCGCTCGCTGGTTGTGTGTTTGTGTACGTAAATTCGCGCAAGAATCAGGCTGCCCCACCCACTTGCCCATATATGGTACGTTTGACCTTGTCTGCTAAATAAGGCAGTGCATCTCCCATGATTCATAGCGGTAACTAGGATAAGAATTCCTGGCGCACTGGAAATGGTGCACGATTTGCTTAAAACACGCTCGACCATGAATATATTGGGCCGTGTATCAAAATATATGAAATATTTTGCAAAGAAGTGTATATTTATCGATAACCAGATACATAAGGTAGACGTGTGTGGAATTGGGGCGATGTAAGTGCAAAACCAAAGAAGCGAGACGAAAATCTTATTTAATTTCAGTTTTTTGTTATGGTTGGACCTGTAGCTCCGAGGTAGACGTAACGTTGTAAGCATATGGAGATACAGTACTGGAGCTAACTCTAATATTGCTATGTCATTGTTGAGCAACCCCTCCCCTCCCACCCCACTCCCAATGTACCATATTAAAGACCTTGTATCTACAGTAAATATCCTCGATGGAAGATGGTTACAAAATACTATGAGGATCATTTATATGTAGAACACTCTAGGACAATCATGACAACATGTTGCAAAACTATATGTTGTACCGTCCTGTGTTTACGCCTATACAGGTGTTAATATTACATTACAGATGTTCACAAGTATTAACTGTCACCTTATATGTTGTAATGTCTTATTTTATGTGTAGGTGGCCCATCGATTCATAGGCTCGGCCTTTGATGGACTGCCCAACTGTGAAGTATGTATTAATTGTATACTATATATTAAGCATCAAATAAATAATTTTGACTCTTGAATCTTTAATCCCCGACCTACGCACGCCACCCCACCAACCTCATTCAACATCTGGACATACGATTTATCTCGATTTTTATGCACTTATACATATGAACGTATACATCTGGATGAATATTATCTCGATGTCAATGGAGGGATCAGATCTGCCGCCCAAGTATATACATTATAATCAACGTCACGTGTAGGCTGGCCCACAGCTAATCTGCGGCCCATTGTGCTCATCAACAGTATACGGAAAATCCTATCCAATGTTACTCTATGCTGCATCCGAGACAAGATCGATGACTTCACTGGAGCATGTCAAAGTGGCTTCCAATGTGGACGGAGCTGCACAGACATTGTATGGGCTCAACGCATGCTTGTGTCGGTAATCATGTTCAAATACTGAGATTTCCACAAAATGGGCATTGACATATGTCACGAGCCTTCGACACAATTAAACGCTCAAAGATCCTAGATGTACTATACCAGGCCAATTGTAATGAAGATGAGATACGACTAGTGAGACTACTGCTTGCAGACACCAAGCTGAGAGTACGAGCCAATTCAGTGAAGTATGTAGAGTTTGAGGCATCAATCGGCTCCCAACAGGGAGATGGTCTATCGCCGGTGCTTTTCACATGTTACCTTGCTGATGCATTGAAATCCAGACAGGAAGGTTCCACAAGACCAAACCCCCAAGTGTCAATACTGGATATGCCTCTAGAGATGGAATATGCCGATGATGTGGACTTCATAGATGAGGAAAGGAAACCTCTTGACGAACTTCTCCCAATAGCTGCAAGCAAACTAAGAATTGAGAACCTCTTTATGAATGAATCCAAAACAGAGTTCACCCACACATACCGATCTACAAAGCATGAAACTAAGGAAAATGACGATCCGCTTCATGGCGGCGAATCATGGAGGAAAAGTAAAATCCTGGGCTCACTGCTTTGCTGTAGGCCCCCCCCTCCACCCCCTACTGCTGAAATTGCTGAAAGCTGCGTCATGGGGAACACAGCTCTCCAGTCATTCGGGAAGCTATGGATTCGTAGATCAAAGATGCCTTTGATTACAATGCAACCTGTGTATCCTTGATGCTGTATAACTGTACCAGCTGGGCAGCTCCAAAGGCAGCTCTAGACAAATGCGATACCTGCCACCGCAAACACCTATGCACCATCACTGGACACCGATGGCCAGACAGCATAATTTCCAAAGATGCACGATACAAGATGTGCAGTACGTCGCCGCTCTCTGTAAAGGTCGACCAGCAAAGATGGTCCATGTTTGGACATGTGCTAAGGATGCAAGAATAGACACCAGCACAGAGAGCCCTGGAATTCGCCCTACTCGGATCCAGCAAATACAAAGCCAGGAGAGGACATCATTGCATAAATCTGATACGCGTGGTACGAGGTGACCTCAAGAATGCAGGACTCGGTAACTCAAGTCAAGAATGGACCTGAGGAAGCTAAGAATTATGGCTGAGGACAAGACACAGTGGGCAAACATGAAGACGGACTGATAGCAGCTGTAGGATGTTTCTACTACTACAGCCGCAGATTACAGTAATCATACATACGTGTAGGCTGACTTTACACTAATTATAACGTATTATAACTCCTTCACGAAGCTAAAAAATCTGTCAAGTGTAGGCAGGGACGTAAATCCTTGGGTGGGATATATCGGCTTCGCACATTTTGCTCAAAGCTAGTGATTGAGTTATTGAATACCCCCACCTCCACACGCACGCACGCGTGCACGCACGCACACACGAGGAGCCATATGAGAGCAACCAGATTTTTCCGGGAGGGCCTGACCACCTACCAACTAGAGGCATCAACAGCCCCGGACAAATTAGTTTCAAAGTATTCAAGAGCTTAGCTGTATTGTTACCATTGAAATACAGGATTCTGAGAGTTTATAAATCTATCCCAAAACGTGGGCGGAACTTAGAGCCCATGGCAGCAACAGCGCCCAGTCAAATTAGTTTCAAAATATTCGACAGAATGTTTATTAAATAGTAAAGATATACAAGTCGTACAACTTGTCGGACTATTAAGAGTTGAAAACGGGACCAAATAGAATCAGTTATGACGTACTGATTTTGCGTCATCATACACGCTGCTTAGCTGATTATGATGTCATATCACGTCAGATGATAGATGGATATTCTCGAAAGGTGAATTGAGATTCTGAGAATTTACGGTACAAAGTGTTAAGACAAGATAATTTCATTGAAAATTTGTGTTTATCAGATTTCCGGACGCTGAAATCTGGGGCTTCGAAAGCCTTATTATACTCCTTACGTCCTCCACATGACCAGATAATGCATGGTAATCTCGTCAAACGCACGTCAAATAGAGTAATGGTCCACTGGTACTGGGTCAAAAATCGATTTTTAGTATGTTGATGATTTGCGCTTGTATAAAATTTATATTTGAAATTGTCTAAATTATACTAACATCGTAGATGTCATTGGTATCGTCGTCGTCGTCGTCGTCGTCGTCGTCGTCGTCATTCTCGTCAACCGCTTGATAATTAGACCACCGCCAGCAGCAGCACCACCACTACCACCACCCCAAAGCGGCCACCGCATTTCGCCATCTTACTGCGCTGTACCTCTGTGGCTGCGTTATTGTACTACCATTTGTCTCGTTTTGAAAATGTGCAAATCTAAAAGATTAGTCTCTTCAGCATACTGCTATGTCGATGCTGACTTCTCCATTCCCAATCTCACACACCACCCACCAGTCATGCAAGTGATGTGACCGTACATACGCTTATACAACCCATGTGAGGTCATAGCATTAACCGCCACTTCCCCCACCCACCCACCCCAGCCCCGCGGGCCGGACACAAACCTATAGCAAAGTGCTGTAATGCTGTGTTCTCGCAGTCCAGCTACGTGAATGTAAGCAAACGAGTGAGGTATTTGATTATGACCTCAGATACATGAGTGACACATCGGATCCTTCCATTTGCTTCATAATTAAAGGACCATTCTAGCTCAGATACAATGGACCTTTCCACTTTTAGCTATGCCCCGCCCATCTCAATCTAAGCTCCACCCACACCACGTCCGTGTTGGGATCGATCGATCTCTGAACTACCCGACTATCAATTCCAAAAACTATACAGTTAAGCTGTTGAATATTTTGAAACTAATTTGACTGGGTGCTGTGCGACAGCGCCCAGTCAAATCAGTTTCGAAATATTCAACAGCATGTTTCTTAAATAGCAAAAACATACAACTCGTACAACGTGTTGGATTAGTAAGCTATAAAGACGGCATTAATAGAAGCATTCATGACGTCATGATTATGACGTCGGCATACACATTGCTTAGTTGATTATGAAGTCTTATGATTGAGTGAGGAAATGGATCCACGAATTATCTCTCGCATCGAGAAATGAGTACCAACAGATTCATGGAAATCAGTTAAAGTATTATTATGTTATTACATGTTCAGAATCAATACAGAATCAAATTACATGTATTTATATTATGTTTTATTCTAGGAAAAAGGATAGCAGCCAGAGTGTAAGATGACACTCGCAGAAAGAAATACCAGTTTATCACATAGGATGATGACAATAAGATGTGCCAATGGTGACATACAACAGCAGATCCGTGGGTATTACAAATATATCTTTATTCAACATAAATCTGGTAGCGTGGATATCTGATGAATCAAGATATTAGAAGCAAATAAAAGCAGTAAACAAAGTCCATGATTAGTTTCAGTAAATATCCAAATTAACCAATTTTCCACAAATACGTGTTGATATATGCAAGCCAACAACATAATTTTTTTTAATCTCTCTAGATCATAAAAGCATGTACCATATACAATCTAGAAACGAACACATCAGAGGTATAAATGATCCGGATCATGAGATTATCACGAACATGACCAATGTCAAACATAGCAGCATTCAAACAAGTTGCTGCCAGTGTGTCATGTATGAATTGTTTATTAATCGTAATCTAACCACAAAAAGCAATATTAATTGAATTTGTTTAGCACAAAAACTCTTGTAATGTCATTTTATTTATTTATACTGTACATTTATATTTGACATCTAGGAATCAATTCAGCGATAATATATGTTATTTAAGGATAGTCCCATCCCCAGACCGCCACACCCATCCCACTCGCCCTGGGGAAACATAAACAGTTTCAACCCAGCAATCACAAAGAACAGAATAATACTGTCGGTGTAAACCACCAGGTATGCCAGGTTAAATGTTGTGTCAAACCTGTTATAAAACCTACTTTGGTTGATAGTGATATGATAGCGTAGATTTGAAATGACGCATCTTGTATATCTTGGCTTACTGCATTCTTACTATGGTATATTCCAACTCTACACTTTTACACTGACTTAATAATAATAATAATAATAATAATAATAATAATAATAATAATAATAACCTCAAATGACTATAAACATTACCTCATTGCCAGTAACACACTACCAGAAAGTTAAGTTTATATTCAAGTTATTTATTTCTATTTAATACATATTAAAAAATTCATACAATTCAACAAAGATCGGTGGTCAAGACAATAAAAATTGTTGCTCAAGATGACTCGACAAACACAAGTTGTATGAATTGTACTAGCATACAAGCTTTCTCAAATACACATTGTATGAAATAGGGAAAATAATTTGCCACTTCTAACTTTATAATTTTAAGTAATTGTTTAATTTAATACTTTTCAGAGGGAGGGCGGGTGGGAGAGAGAGAGAGAGAGGGGAGGGAGGGAGGGGGAGGGAGAGAGAGAGAGAGAGAGAGAGAGAGAGAGACGATAGGTAGATGGAGTATGTGGAAGTTTAAGATATAAAATGCTGGGGTAGGGCTCTTAGACCCCTTCACGGACAAAATATCCTTATCACAATTTCAGGGTATGCAAACAGGAAAGCGGTTAATGTTTGGAATAGACCTGAACCTTTCCATTTTTAGCTATGACTCGCCCATCCTTAGCTAAGCTCCACCCACACCTCGATCGTGTTGACTTAGGCTGGAGTTTTCCCCCAATATTGCGCGGCCATTCGAGGCACGTTAAAAATGTAATCAAGGTTATTAACCTAACTCGATCGTTGAACTTTGTACGACTCTGATGAGTGTTACACCTAGTCGGAATTGCTTTAAAGTGCAACCAGTTAATTTTAATCGGTCGGAGTAATAACTGACCAATTGTCCTTATGCAATAGCTTGCCCCTTGTATATTGTCATGGCTAAAAGGATCAGAGGTCCAGAAGTTTAATGATCAACCCATTAAACTAACCGAGTCTTCCACAATCACTCAACAATTGTCCTTACGCGATAGATTGACCATTTAGAATTAATCTCCCATGATTGAATGAGTTCCCAGAGCCCGGAAAAACCTGTCAATCATCCTTACACAATGCATTAACCTTTGTCAACAATCATTATGTTAATTACCCTTAAGCTCACCTGATTGGATGACAGGAGTCAGGTGATCTAACGAGGGGGGGGGGGGGCTTATGGCCACACTCTGCATCTAACATCCAATCAGAATGGCGGAGAGCTGGTCGCTTCAAAGGAAAAACCGACACAACAGGCGGCAGAGATCAAAGGAAAAAGGTGTCAAAATAACAAAGGAGAGAAGAAAGGAAAGAACAAAAAGGTGTGAAAAAACCCGACCAGCTCGCCCTACCTCTACTGCACTGCATATCACATGATTCACGTTCAAATCTATGTGAAAAGCGTTCATCAAAATAATGCATGGTGATTTTAAGTAGCTGTATATATTTGAACATTCTTTCTCGCAGAACCATGGATGCAACAAGAGCACTTATGCTCCTCGATGCATTAGCTGATGAAGAAGAACTGGACGAAACAATGACTGGTATTGACCATCTTGTTAGCTGTTCAACCAAATCCAAAAAATTATGGGTTCATCCACTGCTAAGTGAGAGAAAGGCTCGTGGTGCATTCACGAATCTACTGTCCGATTTCTGACGTCAAGATTTTAAAAGGGGGATAACTCTGTAGTGAAACATGTCAACAATTTGGGTACAAGGGTATCAAGACTGGGGGTGGGGAGGGGGGGGGGTGGGTGCTTACAGTTTCTATGGCCAGCCGTGCTACTGATAATTTCAAAGCTTTTCGCTCAATAATAACTATGAACCACATACAGAAAATGGCCATCGTGCCATATTACCTGATAGAGTCTAAACACTGGCTCTAAAATTAATCTACTAAATAGTGCTACGAGCGGATGCTCGGCAGAGAATCTAGATGGCGAGATGCAAAGTATTCTGTAACATGGTGATTTGCCGGCTAGAGACAAAGCCAACTTATACTCCTAGACAATGCAAAAGTTTAGATTACATATGGATCAATCAGATTTTGGTCAGAGTAATCCCATCAGATTATTAGGTAAATTTGTTGTCTCTACGGGAATCGACGTTTAATCAGATCAACTACCTCAACCTAGACTATTCTACCACTTGTCATTTACTGTTGATGTAAACATACCCGAGGGCTATGTTAAGAAAACAGTTATTAAGAACACAAATCACACCACTCCTTATGTGTACTCACTTAGTAGAGATTTTAAGAGGAAGCCCGGGGTTTTCAGTTGATGATGGTAGCTGAGTAACTATGAATGGAGAGTTCTTTCTTCATAGTAATCTTGTAGATTTGGTAACTGCCACCACATCGTCAAGACCTCGATGCAAGTCTAGCCCTATTAGAAATTCACATGTCGGGCTCTTCTTATTTAACCTGCTATACCTCATTAATATACCAACACGCATCGTACGCAGTGATACTACATGAAACATACTACAGCACGTCTCGCCAGTCTTCGAGAGACCGAAACATTCACTCTGTGGAGCCACTAGCACTAGATGTTACTCAGCTTCTGAATGCAGCAGCAGCAGCAGCAGCAGTAGTGGTGGTTGGTCGCTATGGAGCAGGCTCATTGGTTAAGTTATCAATCGATTACCAGCATGTCCAATATAGGGTCCATAAAACATTTTATGTTATGACAGGGTGACGAATACGCGGATTTGGCCCAGAGCTATCTTTACATTGGAATGTCTCTTTAATTATTTCAAGGACAATAGAGACTCTCAGTTAACGTCTTCATCATAGGCTAAAGATATGGCTGTTCAAATGGATAGCAGCATGGACATGACAAGTATCATTCAGACACTTTTCTTCAGAAAAGGTATCAGCTAAATGGTGTTGCTCTAAAGCTATGTTTCACTACCAGCTCTCCTGCCTTTAATCTGATCAGAGTGGGCGCGGATGTCTACAAAGTGTGGATTCGTGACACTATGCTAAATCTACAAAAAGTTAAACATATACAGGAAGTACTCTACGCTCACATAGCAGCATTACTAGACACATGCAAGATATCCCGTTAAGCAAACAATAGGAAAGTATTTTACTATTCCCGTGGGTACTAATAGCCTAACCCCGAGATAATATTTTTCTCAGGGATTTATCCGCAAAAGTGGTATTCAGCAAACTGAGTAATAAAACCTATAACAATAGCTGGGATACGAACCCGCTCAATTTTCAGCACTGTGACCGTAATCACATAGCTTGTTATCTGAATTTGCAAGCAAGTATCAAGAGAACACATACTCCGGGTTTAACTTTAAGTCATTCTTAACTCTCTTTAATGGTAACGGATCTTTATTCGACGATAAGTGTGTAGACATAAGCCTAGATGAATATAAAGTGGGATTTACGGTCTTCGCATTCGATTTTACACGAGACATCGCTGCAGGTGATCACATATACCTGACGAGGCAGATTAGTATATATTTACAGATTCTTTTTCTGACAGCTCTGCAGAATACCATGAACATTATCTGTTATACAATGTTTAATACTATTATAAGCATAGACAGCGATCGCAACGTTACAGCAGACTACCGAAACCATTACCATGTTAACTATGACGGAAATTGGAACTATTATTAAGGAAGATGCCCAGTTATCTAGATTATTTCTAAGCATTTTTGCTAGAGACATGATCCTTTATCATATTAGGAGGCCTGTATTCATAGTGGTTGACACAGATTCTCATAACCTGGCAGGCACTCATTGGGTGGCCATGTTTTAACCGGAGCCTGATCTTAGAAATGTTGGAGGTGAGCTTTTCAACTTGTTCGGCCTCGACCTATGGTCTACGGTAAGCAATTTATAGTATTGTGTTATATATATATATATATATATATATATATATATTATCCATTCTTAAAACATTGAACAATGTATAACGTAATGATGACATTGTAAAACGACTCTCTATTAGCCTCTTATCGATAATAAAATGAAAAAAATCTAGTAGTATAAAACCTGGGAGGAAACGATGTCGCAGCCTTATTGTTATGAGAACCCTATGATGGTTCTCGATATTAGAGTTGTTAGACTATGCTTATAGTGCTCGGTAATGGGTGGCACACACCCGCTTTCCTACCATAATTCTTGCTTGCCTTAAATCTTAAATGATTTATAAAGGTTTTAAAATATTTTTAAATATTTATAAAGGTTTGAAAATATTTTTAAATGTTTATAAATGATTTATAAACCTTTATAAATGGCATTTTAAAGGTTTAAAATCAATTATAAAGCTTTAAAAATGCGTTTGATTTATAAATGTTTAAAAATCATATACAAAGGTTTATAAATCATTTATATACCTTTAAAAATGGCTATTAAATTCCACAGCGGCACCCCAATAATAGACAGCTTTATTATAAGCTGACGTCATATGGCATCATAATCAGCTAAGTGGCGTTTAAGATGACATCATAATCATTACATCATAAATTATTCCATATGGCACGTCTTTAACGCTTAATAGTCTGACACGTTGTACGAATTATATGTATCTACTATTTAATAAACATGATGTTGAATATTTTGAAACCAATTAGTTCCAAAATATTCAATAGCTTACCGGTATAATTTTCTGAAAATTGATAGTTAGGGAGTTCAGAGATTGATCGATCCCAACACGAGCGAGGTGTGGGTGGAGTTTAGCTAGAGATGGGCAGGGCATAGCTAAAACTGCAGGCAACTAAACTTTCTAAGTAATATTATAAGAAGTAAAAGTGTTGTGTTGGTGAGCATGATCTGTCATCAACTTGCCACCAAATGGCTCTACTAGAAGTAGGTTTATTCATGTGGTTAACACGGTGGTCCAATAAAATGCACGCATAACACATGTTTTATAAACCATGCCCAGAAAAGGTGTATGCAAGTCCTATGTGAGGGCATCCATGGGCAATGCTTGGAACATTTCAATTTGACACACAGTATCGAATATATTCCATTTTGGCAGACGGTGTCAAATAGATTCCATTTTGGCAAACAGTGCCGAATATATTCCATTTTGGCAAACAGTGTCGATTATATTCCATTTTGGCACACAGTGTCGAATATATTCCATTTTGGCAACCAGTGTCGAATATATTTCATTAACCCTTTATGTCTAAATTTGGTCAAGAACATCAAATTATTTCCTTATTAAATGTCCATTTTCAAGGCAAGAGAAGAGTATTTTTGAAAATTTACCACTGGAATGACTGGCTCAGTTATTGAGGCAGCCATTTCTATTGTAAATTTTCAAAAATACTCTTCTCTTGCCTGCAAATGGACATTCCTCAAAACCAATGCAGATGCCGGTCTTTGCCGAGTCTATCTGCATTATAGACGGTTCCATCAGACAGTTCATACGAGGACAGAATTTTTGTTTTCATTTCCTTACGAATATCAGAATGCGAATACGATCACCGATTGCGATGTCTGAATGTTTCTTATCATAGTAGGATGTGCTGTACTGCACACAATGTCTAACCACCTGGTAATTTGTATCAGTTGGCTTCGCGATGTTCATTTTAGTACTTAGGTTTCGACCATATAACAACTCGGCAGGAGCAATTCCTGTAGTACAGTGTGGTGTAGTCCTGTATGCTAGAAGTAATACACATGTAGTCAATCAAGGTTTCTTCTCTATGGACACGATTTAGAGTGTTTTTGTTAAAACACGAGTCCACCTTTCCACTTCTCTATTTGCGCGTGGAGTGTAAACTGCGGTATGACAATGTTTCATTTTGTAGTGACTTGAATAGTCTTTATATTCACGACTCGTGAATTGTGGTCCATTGTCTGATACTAATTCCAATGGATAGCCATGTTTGACGAACATAATATTCGGCATTTCTGTAATAGTCGAGATTGCCACAGAGTGAGCAAATGCAACTTCAACCCATTTACTGTAAGTCAATAAGCACAATAGCATATTGTTCATTTGGTTTGACAGAATTGTACGGACATTGTCTGCCCATTGCAAGTTTCTGCCATGGTCCATCAGGCCATTCCACAGGTTGTAGTGGCGGTGTAGGCGTCACAGCCGTTTTAACTACTGACTGACATGTATTGTCCATCCGAGGCCACCAGTAGAGTTTGCGTAATGGTTACTTAGTTCTTACAATCCCTGAATGGGCATCATGTGCAAGACGCATTAACAGACTTTGTAGAGTCACGGATACCAACTGATGCTTATTAGCATGCACTGCACAACCATTCAGTGCATCCCGTATTGCAGTTGGGTGTCAGTGACACATCTAGTTGAGGTTTAGTAGGTCAACCATTCTGAATCAAATGTTGTACTTTTTGTCGAAAGTAATCATTAACTGTAGAAGTAGTCATTTCGTTCATCATAATTGCAGAATTATCACCATGTAGTGTTGAAATGATTTTACCAGCATTGTTAGCTTCAGCAAGGCCATACAGTACTGGCAGTCTCGATTGTGCATCAGCTGGCGAGCTCTCTTTTCCAGACCTGTAAACAAATGAGCGTTCAAATGCGCGATATGCATCAGCTGTCTACTTAGCACTGAAGTTACCAAACCATATGCTGGCGCATCTGTAGAGACTAAAGTTTCACATTCTGAATTACACAACATAAATACGGGTCTTTCAGTAATTAACTGTTTGAGAGTGTCAAAGCTGTTCTGAATATTTGAGTTCCATTCGAATTTTGCATGTAGGGGTTCACAGAGGGAAGCATAAGCTGGAAGAAATCTTAAATAGTACAACATAAGTCCGAGATAACTGCGCAAAATGGCGCGTTCACTATGGCTTCCACTCTGGATGGATCCGGTTCCAAACCTTTATCTGAAATCACATGGCCCAAGTATTTGAATTCGTTTACTTGATAGATGGATTTTTTCAGCGTTTAATTTCAAGTTGTATTTTGGACACGTTGAAATACTTGTTTGAGCCACATGTCATGCTCAGCTTGGTCCTTACCAGAGACCACTATGCCATTAATGTAATACTGCCATCGCCTTTGAGTCCTTTTAAGACCACTGACATCATTTTCTGAAAAGCAGAGGAGGCTACACCATAGGGAACACGTCTAAATCTGTACATTCCGTCATTTGAAATGAATGCAGTCAAATATCGACTTTCTTCTTCTAATTCCATCTGATAGTAAGCAGAAGACAAGTCCATTTTTAGAACACTTTCGCACCATGCAATTCCGTAATTAACATTTCAATGCTCGGTAATGGCTGCTTATCTTGAATGATTGATATATTAGTCTCTCGCAGATCACAAAGGATCCATATCTTACAATTTTTCCAACATGTAACAACTAGTGGGGAAACCCATTCTGCAGCATCTATAGGCTCAATAACACCTAATTGTTCCATTTTACGTAATTCGTCTGAAACTTCTTGACGTATCGCCATTGGTGGATGTTGTAGATGGTGAACCACTGGTTTGATGTCCGGACGAATATGGACACGCTGGACGCATGATTGGACTTTCCAAATTGTATCATCTATAAGTACTGCAATGGGTGGTGGTACATTGCCATCGGTTCCTTTGTAAGTATGTTGTACATGAGGCTAGATAATATCATTGCTTGTGCTCTCATAGTGTATAGTATTAACAAGCATTCCCGATCGAATGTCCAATTGTAAAGCTTTCATTAAGTCCAAGCTGGATAACGCAAATCCCGTTTGTACTATGTAGAACGTAGTGGAACCAGTTAAATTGTTCCTTTGTCACTGGTAGTGTTGTGCAACCTAATACTTTTACAGGTTCATTGGCATACGTAACAAGTTTTAATTAAGCCGAGTGTCAAGTACTTTGTGCATGTAATCCAAGTTCATTGTAAATGTCTGCAGGTAAAATAGACACCTTGCGTCCAGTATCGACCAACAATGAAAGGTCCAATCTTGCAATTGAAATTCAACAGTACAAGTGTATCTTTAAATTCCACTTTTTGAGGTTTGCATTGCAAATCTCAACAATCGTATCCATTGTACTACTGGACACCATTTGGACTTTCTTAGTAGAGCTACAATTTTAGCGTAGTCCTTCTTACGAACATGTTCTACAAATGGCAGCTTTAGCAGGCATGATTGTTGCCATTATGGCTAAATATGTATTTGATTCGCATCTGGAGCAGACCATTTACTACTACCGCCAGTACCTGTGTTTTTCGTGTTTTGAGTTAGTTGTTGTGGAACTGGTGTATTTTCTGTCGTTGAATTTTGCATTAATGTTTGCAACTTCGGGATTAGCAAATTTCGCATTTTGTGGTGTTGTATTGTGTCCTGTAATTGATTTAGTATCCCTCATAGCTGTCTCGATTTGACGAGCTAAATCCAATGTTTTGTAATGGTTAAATATGATTTGAGCAATAAGCGTTAACGAATTCTGGGGTATTACAGTCTTCTTTATAATATGGTCTCATCATTTCATCCGCTATTGTACCGAATTCTCACGTTCATTACGAAGAGTTCTCTGAGAGACGCTACATACTAATCCATAGTTTCATATTGTTGCTGTGATCTTTAGAGCGAAACCAAAATATGACATGTGATGTCATGATTTGGTGATGACGTCACATATCTAATTCCATATTTGCCACGAATTAACACACTGTTTATTGTTATTGGCCACACCAGCTTTGCCCAATCACATGATTTACACCGATGACGTCATGAGTTGACACCAAATCGATTCTGACCACAGACTTGTTCGCGATACCTCTGCCTGGGCATTTGTGACATTACGGTTTGATGTCAGATCTTTAACCTTCTTCAGGCTGTCGAGATCATTCATCATCTTGCGACACCTTTAACATCCATTATCGGTTGACGTTATTACCATGCCAGTGATTTCTGTCATGATAAATCCTGCCTTGATTACATCTCTAAGGTGACTGATGGTTCTGGTGACCAAAGTTTCTGTAAACTGCTTGGTTTGAAACATGATTGATGATGTCCCGGCATGTTGTTTTGGTACCCATGCTGACCCTATGATTGGTTTCCTCTGCTGAGAGCTCGATTGTCGCTTTGCTGTCCCATGAGTCCATTGTAGCTCATGGGGTACGCGCTGGTCCGCTATGACTTTCCTTTCCATCGCACCGCAAGTGCACGATGTGCAGGAGGGCTGGTTAGCTGCGGATCTCGGGGTTGTGGATATCACATCTCTCCAGACGGTACAAAGACCGGCCTCTAGAGCCAGTGGGACACTGATGTTCCAGTGGGGCCGTGCGCCCATTGCCGCCGAGATTAAACCACACGGTGTCATCCCAACTATTTGTGTCACCAGTATGTCTGTCCATTCTAATTTAGAGAAATGGATTAGATGTTAATTAAACAGTATAAATTTAGTAAGCACTATGCAAACAATATCACTCGTTTAACATAAATGAGCACAATAATACACAGCATAGAGCCATCCAGTGTTCTTTCCACCTGGTTTCGCCGGAGGTACCACACGGATCCTTTGAATCCGCAGAGGTATCTCGGCAAGAGAGAGAGAGAGTTCCGCAACTGCCTCGGTATATACGCTCAGTCGTAGAGGTGCCAGCTATAGTGTGGTACTGTGGTATAAAAGCAAGCATACAAGTTAGCTGTTGACTATTTTGAATAGGCAGCAACAACCTTCAGTCAAATTAGTTGCAAAATATTCAACGTGATGAGTATTACATACTAAGGAACGTAATGCATTGGCACTTACATGACATCACACACTATCGCTGTGTTCAACGTTTACGCCATATTACAAAGCAGATAATTATGATACAGATAATGGAATGTGACAAGAGTATTATGGAATCTGCAAAACATAATCCATCTGTACAATACAACATTTTAGATGACAATAGCATCCTTTTTAGTGTGAATATGCAGCCGTAAGGTGTGCGTGCGTGCGTGCGTGCGTGCGTGCGTGCGTGCGTGCGTGCGTGCGTGCGTGCGTGCGTGCGTGCGTGCGTGCGTTCGTTCGTTCGTGCGTGCGTGCGTGCGTGCGTGCATGCATGCGTGGGAGAGCGCGAGAGAGAGAGAGAAAGAGAGAGAGAGAGAGAGAGAGAGAGAGAGAGAGAGAGAAAGAGAGAGAGAGAGAGAGAGAGAGAGAGAGAGAGAGAGAGAGAGAGAGAAATTCGTGAAGACAAACCTTGCTGCACAATTTCGGCCTTGTCAGGATACTTGGATTGCTTGCATGAACATATTCGTTTGAAGAAATAAATGCATCACCCCGCTGGCTCATGGATGCGGGACATCTGGCATTCTTATTTCTCACGCTTCACGTCCAATAGACCAGTTTAGCTGATGAGCGCTGAAAAAAATAAGATAAATAATTATATGACTACAAGAGTTGTGTAGTGTAATCCATCAATCAATCATCCATCCATCCACCTGTCCGCCCATCCACAGGCGTCATAGGTCATGTCAACGGTTAGAAAAAGATCTAACGTGCAGGTGTGGTGATTAGTTATTATGCTGGTGTCATATCTGGTACTCTCCAGATTTGGTGTTAGCGCTGAGGCTTCGATTAATGTTTCTTCATTTGCTGGCTCGACTAAATAAAACAAAATTAGGACTAAGTTAGCAAATTCCAATTATAAATATAAACGCATGCTTTGATACACATTTTTTTTAATGCCTTCATTTTAGAATTGCGCAACATGTTAACGCTTTTAAGACCAGAGGGAAATTGTGTGCCTAGATGCAGCGAAACGAATTAAATCTGAGCATATGGTTATTTCACTACGTAAGAATTAATATAATTTCTTTTAGTTATGAAGTTCAGTTAGGTACTCGTATCTTTAATTCAAACAGGCATATCTCTACTTAAAATTTATATTAATTTATACACAATCAAATCAAATCAAATCACTATATAATAAGGTTTATCGTGCTTCATTGCATCTACGATAACAATTTAAGCCTCTATAATTTTAACAATTATATTCGAAGCATTTTAGTGTGAATATGCAGATATTAAAATACTATCAACAGAATGGCCTTCAGGCCCTCCAGAACTGACGAGAGGTAGGGGCCAGCCAAAAATTACTTAAATTACATGTAAATTATAGACACGATTTGCAAACAAGTGTGTGGTTCTATTTATCAATCAACGCGTGTATATATAAAATATATAATAATAATAATAATAATAATAATAATAATAATAATAATAATAATAATTGCTTTACCTTGTTGTGCGCGCTGGGTGCAATTCTCGCACACCCAGTCTATGCCAACCCGTCGGCAGGCTAGTCGATAATGGGCTTATGTGATACCTGTTTCTACAGGTGCGATGTTGCCACTGCTCACACTTATCACATTGCACCGCTTGTTGCCTAGGTCTTACTTCGGTACTGCAAACTAGACACGGAAACTTCATTGCTAATCTGTGCCTAACACTTGAAATTTATCTCTGACACTATCCAATTTTACAAACGTATTTTTAAACTAATTAATGAAACTTCATTCTTCAGCTGCAAGAATTACGATGTAAAGCACTTTATTGACATTTTATTTTTTCATTTGGGTTATATAGATGTTTTGGGCAGAGGGTGTTGTTCTAATATTTTAATTGTTTCAATTTATAGTAAGCCTGTTGTGTTTCTAAAGGCAGGAAATATATCAGTTGTTTTTGTACCGAAATTAAAGCTCGCTCAGCCCTTTAAATCCGAAATACAAAAAACAGTTTTCAATTTGATAAATATTTTGTTGAATATTTCGTATCTAATTTGACTATAAGTTGTTGCTGGCAAAGGTTGCAACGACTTCCCACCAAATACGTTTTTAAAATGTTCAACATTCTAGATGTTTACTTGTTTTAAGATTGTTTCATGGCGTTAGTAAATCCTCGTAATAAATCCTCATTCAAAGGGTTAATTGGTAAATGATTAAACAAACATCCAAACATCAGCCTATCATCGCAATGGCAGTTGTAATGTTTTACGATCCGTCTGAAACGTAACTTATTTATAGGATGAATGGGTTAATGATTTAACAAACATTGAATGAATTAAAAAATAAAAATAAGGAGTGAGTGAGGCTAACAAACAAACAAACAATTAATTATACGTCCACCACAAGGGGCATACACCTGACTTTCCCTACCGTCTATTGATTATTTATTGACCGGTTACGTGTGCGTTGCTCTGGACATTACTCCCTTGTGACTAATTGGTTACAGTTAGGGCGGGTGGGTGAGTGGTGGTGGTGCAGTGCGTGATACAGGCATATGCTCGACTTTAGGATGCAAATATGCATATTGTAGCCTTTAATATGTGTACAAGGCTGCGAACATAGGCCCTGTTTAGCCATGTGTTGGCCTCTCATTTTCACGGCGATCTTCAAAATATTCACCTATAATTTCTTGACCCATATACTTAGTCATCGCGTCTTTACAGTCTGTACAAGAACAATGAAAGGAAATTGATTTACATGCGATCAATCAACAAATAAGTTGGACATGATTACGAGACTATAATAAGACGAATCCATCTGGGGCGAAACAATCTGGTACGAAATGTCCATGGGACGAACCGTCCCGTGAAAAGGGAACGAATCGACCCATATGAGAAATGGGACGAACCGACCCGGACGAATCGTCACGGGGCGAATCGTCCCTGGTACGAACTCTCCTGAAACCGACACAACAAAACGAGAGGAAGCGTTAATATATTTGAGTAAAATTGGTGCTTAGCCATCACTTTTTATTGTTTGTGCGAACAATACCTCTAATCGGTAGGTTACAAGATTTATACATATGTTCTATGATGAATATTGATATAATAATTATGCATGCTACCAGTTTTCGTGTAAATAAACATGTCTTATGGTAGTCCGGCTCCGAGACTGCTCTGACTCAACCCGCCCCTGTGACAGATATTTGGACAGACTGACTGGCCGAAGAGAGTCAGAGCAATTTGTATGCTCAAAAGTTGGAGAACTCCGCCACCGCTTGGTAGCGTGCCTCTTAATCGACCTTAGCTACATTTGAATATTCGACACAAACCCCGGTTATTGCTTCTTATAATTCCCATATCCATTCGCTTGCACCTTAAATCCTGTTAAATATGTCCTATATCTCACATTATTTAACTTTTTAGGTCATTGTTGACAAATTTTGTCAAATTTCAAGCGAAACAGCCATTGCTATTGCAAAAACAGTGATGATGTAGTACACAACTCTTCGCCTAAAAAATCATGCAATTTCGCCCGAGCAAATTCTAGCCCCGGGATGATTAAATCGGACGGATGATTAAATAAGATGGATCTAGATTCAGGTTTGTTGTTTAGATAAGATATTCAATTATTTATGCTGCATTCATTATTCTCATTTTACATCCGTCAGTCGGTCTGATCCCAGTGGGTCGGTTGATTGGTCGGTTGATTGGTCGATCGGTCTGACTTCAGTGGGTTGGTTGGTCGGTCAGTCGGTGGCATGACACTCCAATATCCCAATTTCAATGTAATCATTCAGGTAAGCTGTTGAATATATTGGTGCTAATTTTACTGGAAGATGTTGATGCCATGGGAAACAACTTTATTTCCAAGCGTCAGTGATATTTATTTTAGAAATTTTCCATTGGAATGACTGGCTTGATTATTGGGGCAGTCATTCCAGTGGTAAATTTTCAAATATAAATCTTGTAACCCACAAAATAGACATTTCTTGACCAATCTATATCTGTATGTGATATTTTAGTAATGATAATTTGAATGTTATTGCTAGGCTTGCACGATATTGTCCTAGGAGGTATCGCGATATATCATGGTGAAAAAATTGCGATATTTCGATATATCGTATAGCCTATTTTAAGGTATATGAATTCACAGGGGGATGAATTGGTCTTGGGTTGAGTTGGACTGCACGGTTTGGCTTATGTAGACATATCGGTTTCGCTCTGAGTTTTCATCAGTTTTTTCCGGATGACTTCAAATTGGTAAATTTCAACAAAAACTTTAAATTCAGTCACGAAGATGCTTAAACTGAGACTGATCATTAATAACACGAAAATAGGACACAATTAATAATGTCCTGCCGCCTTACCCCTTGGCTTAATGTATACCATATTCATGATTGCGGGAGTGAAATTATTATATTCAGGGTTCGTACGCATGTATGGAAGTCTGGAAAAAGTATGGAAAATTAGGAAAACCTTTTCCAGGGCTGGAAAAGTATGGAAATTCCAATCTTGGGCCAACTGGTATGGAAAATGTATGGGAAATTAAACTATCGGCAATCCTAATTTTTCCGACCACAATCTTTTTGTTTACGAATGAAATCTTGCGTTTCCGCCAATCTTGCCAGAATCTAATTCGATTGGGTCCCGGTCTCGTCTTGCAATAGAAAACTGCCTATTACCGGGAACATCTCGCGGTTGTTGAGCAATACGGGTTCTGAACATGTTCAAGTACAACGCAATAAAAATGAGTGAATCAGCAGTCGTCTGTCAAATAGTACAGAGTGTTAGAAGCCGAAACAATGAAATAATTTGCAAGATTGCCGTTTTTTGTGATACAGTAAAGATGGGAAAGTGCAAATATGCTAGTGTTTGGGAAACTAATGATAAATATAAGGATTGGATTTTACCGGACAACACATCAAACTCGCGTGCCAAATGTGGTGTTTGTAATAAGTCGTTTGACATGGGGAATATGGGCGAAGCGGCTCTTGTAAGCCACATGCCGGGGAAAAAACATGAGACACTGACAGAAGTTCGTCTAAAGCGAGCGCCGAAAGTTACGGATTTCTTTGGTTCAAGATAAGAATATTTTACATTTTCACATTGATAGTAGCAGAATCATTTAGAAGCGTAGCAATTTTATATCGCCCAACGTTAGATGATCCCAACTTTGCCCACGTATCGTGAGGCCTCTTGTGTTGGCTCGTCATCAAGTGAAAATAATAAATTCCTGTTGCTATGGCGATCATTTGGAAGCATGGCAATTTTATATCACCCAATCTTAGATGATCCCAACTTTGCGCTGAGTCACAGTAAAATATTATTGACTGTCCGACAGCTCTTTCGTATCGCGAGGCCGCATTATCAAGTGAAAGTAATGAGGATTCCTCCTGTTGCTATGGCGATATGATCAGCTATGGTAAATTTAAATTAAATTAGTGTATATGTGCAGGGTTTAACTTGTTATCTAAAGGTGGTGGGGTGGGGGTGGCCCTCAACAAATAAATGTGGGTGTCTCAAGCTCAACTTTGCATGATAGCTGTTGAATATTTTGAAAATAATTTGACTGGAAACTATTGCTGCAACAGTTTCCAGTCAAATTATTTTCAAAATATTCAACAAAAAACGTGCTGCTGTAATGAAATTCATATCTGGTTTGCATCCTGAAAAACACTGAGCCACTCCTAGACAATGTACGGTTCCCAGAGCCGTGAAACTCATAGACAATATACTGTTCCCAATCTAGATTTAGATCCATAGATATCTAATGTTTAGATCTGCTCCGCATTTACCGAGTACCCGGTTAATAATAATAGTTAGCCTTCAGAAACATCTCGGATAGTTCACCTTGCTTGCTAAATCGTGTATACCATCTCATTTAGCTATCACATTTATGAACGCACCACCCTCGCCTCCAAAACCAGGAGAGCGAGCAATATCATGTGATTTATATATTTTACTAATAATAGTTAGCCTTCAGAAACATCTAGGATAGTTCACCATGCTTGCTAAAGAGTGTATACCATCTCATTTAGCTATCACATTTGTGAGCGCACCACCCTTCGCCTCCAAAAACAGGAGAGCAAGCAATATCATGTGATTTATATATTCCCGCGACGCCATTTAATATTTTAATGTCAAATTTTGGATTAATTTTTGATTTTATAAACCATGCTTATTACAAAACATGCAATATTTATACCTTCCCAGGTAATAATTTCACTCCCGCGATCATGGTTTTGAGGTATACAGTAAGGCGGCAAGAAATTATACCGGTAAATTGCGTTGAATTTTCGTATTAGTGTCCATCTTTTAAAGCAATTTTAGAGAATGAACTTCAACTTTTTTAACCTATTCCGAGTATAATCACATCCCTTTCTCTGAGATGTTGGTTCGAAATAAATTGAACAGCTTGCCGTAAAAGATGCCTATGCTACAAATAGACCGAATATGGCATGACAGTGAAATTTTCGCGATATTTCGATTTTTTTCAAAATCACATCGTAAAAATCGTGGCTGAAAAAAAATTCGCGATTTTCGATAAAATCGGACAATCATGCAAGCTTAGTTGTTGCTACATCAGGAACCAACAGCCGTTAATCAAAATCTTATACAGCTTTTACATTAATCTACAATGTACCTTAGAAATAGGTTGTTTACTAAATCGTTATAGAATTAACTGTTACCTTTTAAAGATTGAAGAAAACTTTATCCTTCTCATGCAAAATGTCCATTTTTGATAACCAAGCCAGTCATTTCAGTGGTAAATTTTCTAAAATATATTTGTCTGAAAATTAACTTTTCTCAAAACCACTGCAAATGTTGTTTGTCCAACTTTAGTGTTAAAGGGTTAAAAGGATTAAAAACACCAAATGTTTAATTGTAAAGAAATTAAAAATCTGCCACAGTATGTTTCAACAGCATGTCTGTCCTGTCCTTTATACGCTATTGATTAGGCCAGCTATCAGTGCCAAGCAATTATTCTCAAGCTGAATTCAATTCACATAGGTGTTGTGATAAAGATCAAACGACAATGCCATTGATAAAAGTCAAGTCATCAGTCATTTTGGTATAGCAGACAGAATTTATAAAGACTGGAATTAATCTAGTGTACTGGAAAGCTGTTGAACATTTTGAAACTAATCTGACCTGAAAAAAAAGTGTTGCTGCCATATGAAGCAACAGCTTTTGAAAGTATAATTACAAATGTAGTAAGCATAAAGTACTCAGCAGATTATCTGATCAGAATCAATTTGTCATTGCAACTCATGAAAGTAATAAATTAATTTCAAAATATTTAAATTCCTATTGAAATTAAGCAAACATCAAAGCTGATGGACATTTGGAAGCTAATTGCACTGGAAGCTGTTATATTGCCCATGGTAGATGCCGGATTATCTTGTCATAGAAAGTCAATGCTCTAAGGAAATCTGGTTAACACTGAAACTAATTTCACTGAAAAATGCTGATACCTACGGTAGCAAAGCTTTCAGGTAAATTAGTTTCAAAATATTTAACCAATTTTTTCTTACAATAAGATTAATGTTTGTTATATGGCATGTCTGGGTTGAAAGGGTTAGAGGAAGAAATATATATGTACATCTATGAAGGCTGTGCAATTAAACTGGTGTCTTATTATTTTGGAAACAAGTTGATTGAAATTTGTTATTGCATATGGCAGCAACAAAATTCAGTCAAATTTATTAAAGAATTTTCAGCAGTTTTATATTTTATATCTGAAATGGATTCAGTTCTGTGTGTATGATTACTGTATTCTGCGGCTGTAGTAGTAGAAACATCCTACAGCTGCAATCAGTCCTTCGATTTTGCCCACTGTGTCTTGTCCTCAGCCAAAATCCGTAGCTTCCTCAGGTCCATTCTTGACTTGAGTGTACCTAATCCTGCTTTCTTGAGGTCACCTCATAGCATGCTTAGCAAATTTATGCAATGACGTCCTATCCTGGCTCTGTATTTGCTGGCTCCGAGTAGGACGAATTCCAAGGCTCTGTGCTGGTGTGTTTTCTGGCATCCTGGCATCCTTAGCACATGGCCAAACATGAGCCATCTTTGCTGGGCGACTTTTTCAGACAGCGGCGGCGTATTACACATCTTGTATAGTGCATCGTTGGAAATTATGCTCTCTGGCCATCGGTGTCCAGTGATGGTGCGTAGGTGTTTGCGGTGGCAGGCGTCAAGTTTGTCTACAGCTGCCTTTGGAGCTGCCCAGCTGTTACAGTTATACATCATCAAGGATACGCAGGTTGCATTGTATAAACGTAGTCTTTTTACCAAGGGCATCTTTGATCTACGAATCCATAGCTTCCAGAAGGACTCCCCATGATGCAGCATGCAGCGATGTCAGCAGTACTGCAAAGCAGTGAGCCCAGGATTGTACTTTTCCTCCATAGTTCGCCGCCACGGAGTGGATCGTCATTTTCTTTAGTTTCATGCTTTGTAGATAGGTATATGTGGGTGAACTCTGTTTTGGATTCATTCATAAAGAGATTCTCAATTTTTAGTTTGCTTGCAGCTATTGGGAGAAGTTCGTCAAGGGGTTTCTTTTCCTCATCTATAAAGTCCACATCGTCGGCATATTCCATCTCTAGCGGCATGCCCAGTATTGACACCTGGGGGGGGGGGGGGGTTTGGTCTTGTGGGAGTTTTCCCGCACGAATTTCAATGCAGCAGCCAGGTAACAGGTGAAGAGAACAGGGGATAGACCATCTCCCTGTGGGGAGCCGATTGATGTCTCAAAATCTACAGACTTCACTGACTTGACTCGTACTCTCAGCTTGGCGCCTGCATGCCGTCGTCTCACTAGTCGTAGCTCATCTTCATTGTAACTGGCCTGGTGTAGTACATCTAGGATCTTTGAACGTTTAATTGCGTCGAAGGCTCTTAACATGTCAATGCCCATTTTGTGGAAATCCCAGTGTTTGGACATGACTACCGACACAAGCATGCATTGAGCCCATACAATGTCTGCGCAGCTGCGTTCACGTTTGAAGCCACTTTGACATGATCTGGTGAAGTCGTCGATCTTGTCTCGGATGCGGCATAGAGTAACATTGGATAGGATTTTCCGTATGCTGTTAAGGAGCACAATGGGCCGCAGATTGGCTGGGGGGGCCAGGTGGCTTCTTGGGCTTGGGTAGTGCGATAAGGATGCCTTGGCCTACAGCGTCGATGGGAAGGTGGTGCATAAAAGCTGAATTGATTATGTGCGTGATCGGTTTTGAGATAATGTCACTTGCATATTTGAATAGTTCATTGTTCAGTTCTGTCAGTATATTATATCAGTGGTTATAGTTTGTATTTTGTTTCTACTATATTTATATCTCAATTTGGTTGACTACATTACACATTTTATGATGACATTGATGTTCACATAGTTCTTCATAATAATTATCAGTCAAAGTAACTAACATAACTGAATTGTAACTAGTTACATTATGCAAAGTAACTGAAATGTAACTAGTTACATTGCTCAACAAATGTAACTGTAACTGACATAGTGCAATGTAACTGTAACTAGTTACATTTAAATGTAACTGACCCAAGGCCTGGTCGGTAAGTCAGTCGGTGGGTGGATCGGTCGTTGGGTTGGTCGGTCAGTCCAACCTCAGTGGGTGGGTGGGTGGGTGGGTCGGCCAATTTGGGTGGGTTGGTGGGTGGATCGGTCAGTCAGTCGGTCCGACCCCAGTCGGTGGGTGGATCGGTCGGTCATTCAGTCAGTCAGTCAGTCAGTCCGACCTTGGTCTGTGGGTTGGTCGGTGGATTTGGGTGGGTGAGTTGGTCGGTCGGTTGGTGGTTCGGTCGGTTAGTCAGTCCGACCTCGGTCGGTGGGTGGGTCGGTCGATTTGGGTGGGTGAGTTGGTTTGTCGGTCGGTCCGACCTCGGTTGGTGGGTGGTGCGGTCGGTCCGACCTCAGTCGGGCGGTCGATCCGACCTCGGTGGTGGGGGGAGCAGTCAGTTGGTGGGTGTGTCGGTCAGTCAGTCTTACCTCGGTCAGACCTAGTCTAACAGCCTTCTATTCTACTAGCCTACATGCCTAGTCTACCCGCTTGCTAGCCTACATCCTAGTATACTAGCCTATGGGCCTAGTCCAGCCTTCATGGTTAGGCCATAGCTCTGCCATAGCCAGTGTAGGACTTAATTATACATTAGGTAAGCTATGGCTAGGCCTTATCCAGGCTTGGATATGCCTTACTTAGCCTTAGCTATGATTACCTAGTCATTACCTAAGCATTAGCTATCCTTACTTTGACCTTACCTGGTCCTTGTTTAGGCTTGGCTACGTATTAGCTTGGCCTTAACCCTGGCGTGGCTTAACCTTACCTAGGCATTGACGAGGCTTTGCTAGGCATTACCCAGGCCTTAGCTTGGCTTGGGTAGGCCGTAGTCAGGCTGGATTAGGCATTACTTAGACCATAGCTAAGCTTGGCTAGGCCTGAGTGTGGCCTTATCTAGGCGTGGATATACTTTATCTAGGTCTTAGTTACTGTAGGTTTTGGCTAGCATTAGCTAGGCACTACCTACGCCTTAGCTAGGCCTTAGCTAAGGCCAGGCTAAGCCTTATATAGTTCTAAGCTATACCTTATCTAGGGTTGTCTTAGTCTTACCTAGGCCTTAGCTATGCTTACGTAGTCATTAGTTAGTCCTTACTTGATCCTTATTTAGACTTGGCTAGGTCTTAGCTAGGCTTAACCTGGCGTGGCTTAGGCTTATGTAGGCATTAACCAGGCTTTGCTAGGCATTACCTAGGCCCTAGCATTGCTTTGGGAGGCTGTAGCCAGGCTGGATTAGGCATTACTTAGACCATAGCTAAGCTTGGTTAGGCCTGAGTGTGGCCTTATTTAGGCTTGGATATACATTATCTAGGTCTTAGTTAGGTTTTGGCTAACATTAGCTTAGTCCTTACTTAAACCTCACGTAGGCTTGGCTATGCCGTACATAGACTGGATTGGGCCGTACTAAGGCATAAGCCAGACTTGGGTAGGCCTTATATAGGCCATAGCTAGGCTTGGCCATACCTAGGCCATACCCAGTCTAGGGAAAGCTTAGTCATGCCTGGCATGGGTAAGATGTAGCCAAGCCTACCTGCCATCTATCCCAGCCTGGCTAAGGGCGAGCCAAGACATAGGTATGGCCTAGTCAAGCCTCGCTAAGGCCTAGGTAAGGCATAGTGAAGTCCGGCGAAGGCCTAGGTAAAGCATTGCTACGGCCTGTGTGAGGCCTAGTCAATCCTTGAGAAGGCCTAGTTACGCCTTTATAAGGCATAGTCAAGCTTGTCGAAGGCGTATATGTAGGTAAGGTGTAGCCAAGCTTAGCTATGGTTTATCCAAGCCTGGCTAATGGCAAGCCAGGAAAGGTACGGCCTGTTCAAGGCTAGTTAAGGCCTAGGTCTGGCCTAGTCAAGCATGGTCAATGTCCAGTTAACTGACTAAGGCTTGGTTAAAGCCGAGTTTAGCCTCGCTAAGGCCTATGTAAGTCATAGCGAAGACTGGTGAGGACCTAGGTACAGCAAAGTTAAGCCTACCTGAGGCTAAATAAGGAAGTTAGCTAATGCCGATGTAAGCCAAGTGAAGGCCTACATAAGACTAAGTCAAGCCTAGATACGGCATAGCTTAGGCCTATATAAGGCGTAGCCTGGCCTTAGCTAAGGCCTAGCTAATGCTAGCCAAAACCTAACTAAGACCTAGATAATGTATATCAAAGCCTAGATATGGCCATGTTCAGGCCTAGCCAAGCTTAGCTATAGTCTAAGTAATGCCTAATCCAACCTGGCTACGGCTTACTCAAGTCAAGCTAAGGCCTAGGTAATGCCTAGCAAAGCGTGGTTAATGCCTAGGTAAGGCTAAGTCACGCCAGGTTTAAGGCCTAGCTGAGACCTAGCCAAGTCTAAATAAGGACCAGGTACGGTCTAAGTAAGGACTACGTAAGCATAGCTGAGGCCTAGGTAAGACTAAACAAAGCGTAGATAAGGCACAGATTAGGCCAGGAAGGTCTAAACAAGCCTAGCTAAGGCTTAGGTAATGATTAGCTAACCATAGCTAATGCTAGATAAGGCATATCCAAGCCCGGATAAGGCCTAGCATTTTCCGCTTGCTTTGGGATTTAATCTGAAGGCGACTAGATTGATGACATCATGGGTAGAGAATTTAGACTGCTACCCACCCAAACAAGGCACCAGGTTCCGCTTGCTTTGGGATTTGGTCTGAAGGTGATTAGATTGATGATGTCACGGGTAGAGAATTTAAACTACTACCCACCCAAAGGAGGCAATAGAGTTTCCTCTCACTTTGGGATTTGGCCGGGAGATGGACATCACTGGTCAGATAAAATCGATGGATGGCTGATGACGATGATTACATTGAGACGATGACAAGACGAGACAACACAGGCACACTTTTACTTTGAAACATTTTTACATGGTGAGTTTGTGGACTCTTGAAAATAAGCGGCTCCTAGATGATGTGTGAGCTGCTTTGAGATATGTTTCGAACTGATGAGTGGGAGTTGTCGATTTTCCCACCAAAACACTGTCACGTGGTTGATGAACGAGCACATGGTTTGATGTATAAATGCACCGCTGTTCATATAATGTCTAAAGCCGGTGACAATCTTATCATATAAAAATTCGATAAAACTCACTGGAAAATAGAATCTCAAAAATAATAATTATACAAGAAAAGTTAATAATTATAAAATTAAATTGACCAATATAATAAAATCTCGAAGAACTATTTTTCAAGCATAACGGCGCCAATCATGTGCAATGAATGTGTCATGTTAATTTCAAGTAATATTGATGCCTGGTCTACCGTACAAACATCGACTTCAAAAACACTAGATCGATCAATAGTTCACCGAGTTACATAGTGGGATGGAAACCGCTAGGAAAGATTGTACAATTCTATACTCTGTGGTAATCAGTTACAGCCAGGAGCCTAATTATCATATGATTTGGGAACTATCTGATCATAGGTATGGAATACATGGACAGTGGAGCAGGAATAATTGGTAATACTGGATTAACCCATCATCCATGTTCCGTAAATTAATTAAAGCATTAATATTCTGACGTCACACATCATAGTATGAAGGTGTGGCACTTGATTGAATTACTCAGTTGTTCTGAAAGCAGCTCACATTCCTGGGCAATTGAACATTCTGGTGGACGCTTTGTCTCACAGACAGAGAATTCTGCCAACAGAATGGTCTCTCAACCCTCTGGTTCTACGAAGGATCTTCGAGCATTGGGACAAACCCAACGTGGACTTGTTCGTCACAAAGGAAAATGCTCAAATCATGACTTATGTCTCGCCGATTCCAGCTCCAAATGCTGTCAATACAGATGCTCTGGCGATAAGCTAGAGAGGGATGCACATGTATGCATACCCATCCACCATCCTTCTACCGAAGGTCTTGGTGGAGATCAGGGAGGAGCCGTGCCTGGTCCTGCTAATAGCGTCATTATGGCCCAGCAGGGCGTGGTTCACGGATCTTCTGGATCTGCTGGTGAACAATCCAGTGCAGCTGCCTGAGATTCCGAACATAATCTCCCAGGCCAAGGGACGCTTCCTACACGAGCGTCCCGAAATGTTCAAATTGACTGCGTGGATGTTATCAAACAACGTTCCACGTCGGAAGGCTTTTCTCGACAGGCTGCTGATTTCATCGCGGCTGCGAGAAGGAGGTCAACCTTCAAGTCATATAACAACAAGGTTAACAGATTTGCAGACTGGTGTGAAGAAAAGGGTATTGATACCTTTCAATCCACTGTTCAGCAAATAGCAGACTTTCTCTGTGAGCTGTTCTTTTCAGGACTAGCTCCCGTCACAGTTGCTGGATACAAGTCAGCTTTGGCATCAGTTATCCCTTGTCTAGCCAACAGGGATAGTCCAGAGGTGGCCCAGTTAAATGTGATGTTGAAGGGAATGAGCAATCTCCGCCCGAGACAACCGGTAGTCATTCCAGCCTGGAGTCTATCTTTGGTGCTTAATGTGATAGCCAAGCACCCTTTCGAACCTTTGGGTTCGGCTAGTCTAAAGCATCTGACTCTTAAGGCGGTCTTTCTATTGGCAGCTTCCTCAGCCAGAAGGAGCAGTGAGATCCATGTGCTTTCAGTAGAGAGGGACCGATTTATTGTCTCTGGAGATGGTCTGCGACTATTGCCAAGAGCAGAATTTATGTCAAATAATCAATCTTTGAAATATCCCAGCAAACCGATCATTATACCAAAACTAACTAGGTTCGATCGTGATGCCAGTGACTAGTGTCCAGTCCGTGGCTTATATGTGTCAAGAGCAGTTAACCCTCTTGGCATACTTGTGTTTTCATGCGAGATGCATGTTTGTGAGTTCTCTTCCCTTTTTGAATGGTACGGGGAGAGGGTGTGTGTGTGTGTGTGTGTGGTTCGGTGATGCGAATGTGATTCGGTCCCAAACTTGTCCGTCCTTCTTGGGTCTCCGTGTGACAAGCTTTAGTCTAGATCTTTATCTAGGGGCAAGAGGCTTTGTGTGGCTTGCCCCTTCCCACCAGGTTGCTGATCAAATCTGGTATTATCAATAATTAATGTAATGGTAAGTATTGATCAAAGGAGAATGAAGGAAATTTCAATTTCCTTTTCTCCAAGATCTAACAATACTTACCATCACATTACGGACCCTGCCTCCCAGCCCCACGGAGGCAAGCCATGAGTTTGTTCTTGTCTGGTAGCTATGCAAACAATGTAGCAGGCTCATGGTGGCAGGTTCCCGTTTGTTGGGGGTTGGTACCCAGTTCCAGGAGCCGGTTACAGCTTTCTAAATCTGATGATTCTTAGGGCACAGCAGCTGAGGGTACTGTTATCAATAAGTAATGTAATGGTACGTATTGTTAGATCTCGGAGAAAGGAAAATTGATATTGCCTTCAATCACTGCTACTACCGCCAATACCCTTGCACCACCATGACAATATCTAATTCCAGTCGCAGTACCAGTAGTTATCCACTGATCTGGAATTTGATCCGATCCCAATCATAGTTTTTTATCCGGATCATGGCCAACATCTGAAAATCCTCTTGCATAGCAATTTCCTTGGATGTAGGTCCATGAGTGACAAAGGTCCGACAATAAGCATCTGATTTCTGTCTTTTATGTGAATTTTTATGTACCGTAATTTCTCGACTAAAGGCCGCCCTCGAATATAGGATGCTGTCCCAAATTTGACCAAAATCCGCCCAAAAACCCCTTATAATCAAGTATAAGACGCTCTTAAATTTAGAAAAAACGTACCTTTAAAAAATCAAAAATTGGTATAAAAAATAACCATCACTCCGCGCTTTGTTTAATGCATGATTAAAATTATCATGGTGGAAGAGAAATTATTAAATAGGACCGCCTAAAATTGTGTATCTTCAATAAAGATTGTTTATTACATCAAAATCAATCTAATTTTGGCATAAAATGTCTCCTTGAAAACATACAACTCGCGTGATAGAAACAGATTGTAATGGGTCTTTTGCGTTTGGAGGTGCTGTGTGATCTTATGCGCTAACAGGAGTTGGTTATCTGGATCTTTTGTGATTGGAGGCGCTGTGTAATCTTAAGCGTTAACGGGAGTTGGTTCTAAAACGGGTACGGGAACATTCAGTTCCTATTGCGCAATGATGATATATAGCAATTTCCGAGTCCAGAATATTTAGATCCGAGTACTCGCTCTAATTAGAATAAAGATCTTTTGCGATTGGAGGCGAATTACGTGATTTATACACGTATCTTTTCTCGATGCCATTTTATGTCAAATTCTGGATTAATTTTGATGTAATAAGTGATATGTATTAAAGAATAAGCAATATTTAGGCGCCCCAATTTAATAATTTCACTTCTGCTTGGTGTTTTTTTAGTATACATTAAACATAGTCATCAGGCGGCGCGAATTGTCTAGGGTAACATTTAGTTCAATTTCCGTGGTATAATGTGTGAATTTTTAAGAAAAATCTCGACCCAAAAATGTGCGGAAAGAATGTTCTCGATTATAGGACGCACCCCCCTTTCTAGTAGATGTATTTTGACCAGAAAAACTGCGTCCTTTAGTCAAATTTTTACGGTAATAAACATTCTGTTGAGTATTTTGAAACTAATCTGATTGGGCACTGTTTCAAAATATTCAACATATTAAGTTCTCTATTATTACCGTGAATTTGAGATTCTTGCAGTTCAGGGGTAAAAGGGGTAAAATCGATTCAAACATGTGTACAAAATGGGTGGAGCTTAGCCCAGAAAGGCGGAGCTTATTTAAAACGGATCCCCCTCTTGGCAACATAATCTGTGAAATGGAAGATTCCAGTTTATCCATCAATCATAATTAATTATGTGACATGTAGGATGACTTCATAATCAACGACGTTATGAATGATGTATCTAGATTTGTCACAAATGCTTAATTGATGACAGATTAAGCGTTGTATGAAATGTATGTACATACTATTTAATAAACATGCTGTTAAATATTTTGAAACTAATTTGACTGTTACCACAGGCAGCAACACCACCCAGTCAAATTAGTTCCAAAATATTCAACAGCTTACCTATATAGTTTTCTGGAAATTTATAACACGGGTGAAGTGTGGCTGGAGCTTAGCTAAAGATGGGTGGGGCATAGCTAAAATGTGTCTTCCATTGCTGTTTATTATTGTAGGCCATCGACGGTTTTGAGGGTTAGCAGCTGCAGTGGTCATGGCAAGACCTAAAGAGAAGACTGGTATATTAAGCACTACATTTCAAGAGAAATGTCTTCGTGAAAGGAAGAAGCTGCAATCTAAACTCGCAAGACAGTTGCATGATGACATTGCTCGGTTAGTTAGATATTTTACACTATGATAATGTCTAACATTTGAAAGAGCAAAGTGATCATTATGATAAGCATTTTGCAACATAGAGAATGATTTCAACTTATTTTCATACCATACCTTTTGTCATGTTTGTTTTTATACCCTGCCAAAAAATTGCCGAGGTATTATGTGATGATGTCATCCATCCTGGCATGCGTGTGAGTGGTTTCCAGAAATAATTCCGTTACTGTTTATCGGATCGCTCTCAAACTTCATAGGGTTATTGGACTAGGTCTGAGGAAGAAATCTTTCAAAATGGGCGATGATCTGAAATCCAAGATAACTACCAGCCACCGGTGGCCATCTTGAAAATTGGTTTCCTAACGATAGCTCTGTTACAATTTATCTTATCGTTTTGAAACTTCATAGGGTGGTTGAACTATGTTTGGAGAAGAAACATATTGAAAGCGGCGATGATCCGAAATCCAAGTTGGCTGCCAGCCACCGGTGGCCATCTTGAAAATTGGTTTTCGGGTGACAGCGCCATTACAAGTTATCGTATCATTTTGAAACTCCATAGAATGGTTGGACTAGGTCTGGAGAAGAAACCTATCAAAATGCAGCCATTTTGAAAATTGGTTTCTGGATGATATCTCAATTACCGTTTATCAGATCGTTTTGAAACTCCATAGATTGACTGGACTGTGTCTGAGGAAGAAACTTATCATAATCGCCGATGATCCGAAATCCAAGATGACCGCCAGCCACCGATGGCCATCTTGAAAATTGGTTTCTGGATAGTAGCTGCATTACGTTTATTGGATCACTTTGAAACTTCAAAAGGTGCCTGGACTAGGTCTGGAGAGCAAACCTATTGGAATCGATGATGATCTGAAATCTAGGATGGCTGAAAATTGGTTTCTGGACGATAACTCAATGGCTGTTTTGCGGATCGCGTTGAAACTTCATAGGATGACTGAACTATGTCTGAGGAAGTAACCTATCGAAATCGAAAATTATCCAAAATCCAATATGGCCGGTCTTGAAATTTGTTTTCCAGACGATAACATGACTGCTTTGAATCTTCATAGAATGACTGGTCTGTGAAGATGAGACTTATCGAAATCGACAATGATCCGAATCCATTATGGTCGACAGCCACTAGAGGCCATCGGGAAAATTGATTTCCAGGCAATAAATCCATTTCCATTTAGAGTTGTTCAATAAATCCATTTCCGTTTAACGGATCGCTTTGAAACTTCGTAGGATGACCAGTCTAATTCGGAGGAAGAAATTGCTATTTTCTGATAGCGCTCATTCATTGTTTCTCATCATGGCAGGGTATTATGCGCCATTTACGGAACTCTTGTTTGAAATTTAATTGGAAATTAATTAATTGCAATAAACTGGGAAATCATGCAAAATTTGGCCACTAATATTCCCACATTGTAATCGGATCATACACTTTGATGTAATATTAAGTAGCATGTGTTTAACAATACTGCTGAGAGTACTGATAATTACAGATGTCTGGTTAACTCTTTAATCGTCAAGCCGACCAAACCAGCCGTTATTAAGGTCTGGTGAAATGTCCATTTGCACCCCATACATGCCATAAGAAACATATTTTTGAAATTGGCCTGCGAATGGACATTCACTTAGAAAAAATTTCTTGTGTTTCTTGATAAATCTTGACAATTAAATGGTCAATGTATTTTCAGACTATTTGAAAGTGCTGTCGATTCGGATGTCCAGTTGAATCTGTCAGACCGTCATTGTGATGCACATCAGTTCATTCTCAAAACAAGGTATTGAAGCAGGGGTCGAAAATTAGAAAAATATTGGGTTAAATTAGCTTGCCTGACTGTATTTTAAGGTTGCACCATTTTGTGTAAATTTAATTCTGTTGAAAATATATATCGTTGTAAGCTACATTGTATACAGACTACAGAATCCTTGTGAATACCAACTCGACCGTTTAACCCTGTTTCACTCATATCAACCAATAATGGCTTCTGCAGTGATCTTTGCAGATCAAGAGGAGACAATTTTTTTTAATTTACCACTGGAAATGACTGGCTCGATAACCGAACCAGTCATTCCAGTGGTAAATTCAAACAAATAGTCTTCTTGGTCTGCAATTGGATGTTTTCTATGAGAAAATTCAAATTTTCTTGAACAAATTTGAGTGTTAACAGACTAAATTAACACTCACCATGAGTACTTATGCAGGCCTCCCCCCTCACCATGAGTACTTATGCAGGCCCCCCCTCCCCCTCACCATGAGTGCTTATGCAGGCCCCCCCCCCCTCCCCCTCACCATGAGTGCTTATGCAGGCCCTGGAAATAGCAAATTTTCCATGCTGGGTGTTGATGCCATTTTGAATTACAACTAATTCTGTTTCTAGCTATAATGTAAGGCCATGGAAACTTTTGGAGGCTTTTCCTAAGGTAATCAGTTTTTGTTCCCATTTCAGAACATCTCATTCAATTTAGTTTCAAAATTTTCAACAGAATGTTCTAAATTGTATGTTCATCGAAGACACAATTCATACAATATTGTGAGTGTTGCATTTTGATTGTGACGTTAGCTAACATGTGACATATTCAATTATGATGTCAGATACTATAGTGATCGATCGAACCCCTCTATTGTAATACCTCGCCTTGACTGATTACTGTCGCATGATAACTATGACTTGCAGCTAAAATGTAGGACAGCCCAAATGGAGGGTCCAGTCACATTTTGGTACCAAATGGTTTGTGGTTCCTTGTGTAGATTTGCACGTACATGTCAGGATTTGAAATTAACACTAGCCCGCTAGCCCAAGGGCTAGTACTATAAATATTGTAATTGATCTGCCCGGTGGACTAGTCTCAAATTGATATCTCAACCCTTTAATGGTCAAACCTGCCAAAAATGGCCTCTACAGTGGTTTTGAGTGGCTATTTCTGAAAATTTACCAATAGAATAACGGGCGTGTTAATCGAGCCCATCATTCCAGTGGACAATTGGAATTTTCTTAGCAAAAATAAGACCATTACGGTATAAATTATGCCAAGCTTCATACAAAACAGAACTGAAAATCCATAATGGGATAGGCCCAACATTCTGTAGTATATAAGGCCTAAAAAGGCTAGTAGATAATCATTCGGGCTAGTAGAATGTTGTTATCACTAGTTTTGCTTGCTAGTAGATAATCATTCGGGCTAGTAGAATGTTGTTATCACTAGTTTTGCTGGCTAGTGTCTCAACCATGTTAACCCTTACCACTCTGATGTCAATATTCTATCTTTTACTCTGTTTATAGCAATGAAACTGGTGTACATCTTTCATCAATTTTTGTGGATGACAGTGGTATATGGCAGCAAAATCTTCCACCAAGTTTGTTGAAAAATGAACACCAATTCATCTTTTAATTTATTTGAAAATTCACAATTTAGAGATCGGAATGTTAAGGGCTAATTTCAACAACTGCATGTACTGATGGGATGACAACCTTCTTATCCTTGACCTTCAGAGTGCCTCATCTTTGGGAGACACTGCAGCAAGAGCATCAGCATACTCATTTACCAAGAAATGAAGGAAAATTGGTGTTTGAATTATCACCTGTTACACATAGCCAGTTACATGAAAGCCTGAGGTATTGAAATATTAATACATACTTGATGATCATCTTCTAAATAATTAATTGGTAATAACTGCATAAACAAAAGGCATCTCACCCTCCTTGCTTTATCCATAATGAGTGGTTCCAACATATCTCCTTCTCACATATTACCAATAGAGGGATCCAATTTTAGTTATGCTTCACCTATTTTTAGCTGAGCTACGCCCACACATTGCCAGTTTTGGGATCGATCAAACCTTGAATTCCCAGAATCCCAATATCAAGGTAACTGTAGAGGTAAGCTATTGAATATTTTGAAATTATTTTGTGTGGGCACTGTTGCTGCCGTAGCGTAATTAAAAAGTTTTAAACAGAATGTTTATTAAATAATAAATCCATCAAAGACATACAATTCGTACACTTTACAGGCTATTCCAGCTTCATGACAGATTATTTTTGTCAATTATGATTGTGACGTCAGCCTACATGTGATGTAATTGATTATAACGTCATATACTTGGTCCACTGATTGGAGTCATCCATTGCATGCATGTATTCATATGCACTCACTGAGTACATGCATATAAAGTCATATCTACCTAGATTGCTCGGCCGATGATGCATCATTGCATGGGGTGGAGTCAAATGTAAATGTCCTCTTGCACTCCACAATCATATGGGTAACTCACACCAAATTTTGTTTAATTCTGTACAAAAGTTTCGGAGGAGTTGTGTTACAATCTTTTTCTTGACGTTTTAACCCCTATCCCCCAGCCCTGTGGGGCCAGATGTAAATGTGCTCATGCACTACACATTGATATGGGTAACTCACATACCAAAGTTGGTTGAATTCCATCCAACAATTTCGGAGCAGTTGCATCACAGTAAATTTCTTGACCTTTTGATTCCCATACGTGTGGGGCCAACTGTAAATGTGCTCATGCACTCTACATTGATATGGATAAGTCACATACCAAATTTAGTGGAATTCCATCTGATGGTTTCGGAGCAGTTTCATCACAGTCAATTTATTGACCTTTTGACCCCCATGCGGGTGGGTTCAAATGTAAATCCACATTGATATAGTTTACCAAATATCAAGCTTTTCGGGGATGATGTGTTACAATCAATTTTCGAACATCAAAATTGGAGCCTTTGCCCCTTTTGGGGGTGGGTGGGTTGGTGGTGGTCATAGCCAAATATAAATATCCCCCCTGCATTCCGCAATCATATGGGTGACTCATATATGCAATTTGCTTGAATTCTGTCCAATGGTTTTGTGTTATAATTGATTTGACATTTTGACCCTCTGGGGGCGGAGCCAAATGAAAATCTGCTCTTGCATGCCACACTCGTATGGGTAAATTGAATTTTGAACCAAGTGGAATTCCATATAACGATTTCGAAGGAGTTAATTTCCGATCAATTTCTGTACACACGAACAGACAGACACACAGACAGCATGGCATAATCGACACATTTTTCATCGAAAAACGGATAATGAACAAAGTTGATGATTATGTTTTCATATCACTCCACCCGCACATCTGAGATCATGCCCTAAAATTAGAAACATTCGAGTAACCTATGATTGGTCTGTGCTTTCTATCAAAGTTATCAACACCACATTGATTATGAAGTCCATGTGGTCAGTTTGAAGACATGTCTGCATTTATAAGTGATACCAGATGGTCTGAAATTGTATTGATATCCTTGTTTAATGCATTCACTGATGACTTCCCAATATCTTATTTCCAATGCAACAATACAGGAAAACTGTTGAATATTTTGAAATTAATTTCATTAAAAGCAATGGCTTCCAGTCAAATTAATTTCAAAATTTTCAACAATAAGTTTTATAGCGTAAGAGTATAATTTTTCAGGGATTTGTCGGAGAATGGGTTAGAGCTTAGGTTTAGAGTAGATGGATATTTTTTATCATAATCACGCTTCCATTCCATTGCATAACATTATTTAAACCATTACATATCAATTTATATCCTACTAGTGTAATAACATCTCACTATGACGTACTTCGTGAGAAATATATTCAGGGACAGACCTACCCATTCGCTAATTCGCTTTTGAGAAAAATTTTCATGGTTGGATAATAAAATGTCAAAATAGGCTAAATCACTGGCTAATGATTTTACATGTATGTTGGGAGGTCAGTTCCTCTTAAACCATGATGACATATCTAATTCTATCCAATATTTTATTTCTTACATGACGTGCTGGTCATCTCTTACTTGGTTATTAGCCTGAAGATCTAGCATAAAGGATTGGATTGATAGGTTATTGGTCAGGCTAAGAAAGTCCAGATTTGGCTAATGAAATCCCCAAATAGACTAATTCAATGACTAATGATTTCAATTGAGTAGGTCGGCCCCTGATATTATTACGCAATTGTCGTCTGGCAGCGATGAAACGGGTATCCATTATGTGGATCGGATCAAACCTGCGGTACTCGGTTACCATTACACAATGATAATATGTAGTAATTTTGAAATTCCGAGTCCAAAATTACAGATCCGCGAGTAGCAGACAGCAATGCCAAGTAGTCGCTCTAAATATTGAATCCACTCGCAAATTCCTGACATTGTAGATTTTCATGATGAATTTTTGTTATATTTTATGAAGAATTTTGGTGCAAAAACAAAGATTATTACAGCATACACAATATTTATTCAGTGCCACTTAATAATTTCACTCCTGTGAAGATGGACATAGTATACATTAAGCATAGTTGTAATACAGAAATAATTTGAACAGTGTGCGTGCGTGTCCTATTTTCGTGAGTAGATGTGTCCTATATCCCCCCTGGGCAGGGTTGCTGAACTAAGTAAGATACAACAATGTAAGATATTCATTTGTGTGTTTTGCGTTGGGTGCATGGGTTTTTTGGGGGTGAGTGGGGGTGTTGTTGGGGGATCATACTGGCCAATAGAAAATGACTATCTTTCACTAGTGATGGGCCACTAAATGAATTTCTTGGCAGAACCCTGCTGTAACAACTGCCTATGGCCTAAAATTTGTGCTGGATTATAGGCATCAAACCATAAATGTCAGGGGAAATGGAAGTGAGAAAATTAGTTTGTCACTTGTCATTAATGTCATACAGTGGCATGTGCTAGGAACATCCTTTAATCTTTTGTTGCAGACTGGCACAGTTGCCCAATTTTTACTTCATTTCATTAGTCAACTTAAAAAATGTGGATTCCATGTATATATCATAGTGATCATACACGTAAAACAGCATGAATGAATTGAATCACTTGACCCACTCTACATTTATATCAGAAACAGTATGAATGTATGATAATATCAAATGATTTGATATTGTCATACTGTCTCGGGCTGTCTGTGATGTAAATGTAGAGTGGGGCAAGTGATTCTGCTAGACTGATACCTTAATCAGACTCGGAGCAGTCACAACTCAAAATTGAACATATATAAAACATTGTTTTCACCTGGTCACTCATTACTGGGCCATAGGGCTTACTGGCTTGTGGTTCTATGAAGTCCGCTCCAGCACCTTAACTCTCCAACAATTAGACTGTCTACTTGTCGAAGTTGTCTACAATAATTTACATGTCAAAAAGTCATAATCATACATGTAAGTCACTTTTGAAGTAAAAAAATTGTGTATTACTAACGACTAATTGACTGTACTGAATCAGTATAGTCAATTAGTCTCTAGTAATACAAATTTTATTTTCACGTCTAAGTGTGCCTCATATACTCAATTCCTGCCACTTCCTATAAGTAACGGTATTTTGAAATACCCAATTAATACGAAGAATACGCAATTATAATCATCCTCTTTGAGTAAAATGCTCAAAAGACTCTTATCTGGAGCTCTAGACTTGAATATTGTTCAGAACTCTCAGTATTGAAGCGGTACAGCGATAACCATCAATAATTTAACACTAAGAAAATAGCAAGGTTTGAAATACGTATTTGTAATAATAGCTTACGCGATAAATAGAATCTGAAACGTGTTTCCATTTTGCGTCAAATAAATTAATCACACTCGTTTAGTCAGATGCCAATTGTAACTCTCTAAATCTCATTCCAAATGAGATCTTATTAAACGAGCGTGATAAATTGATATGGAATGACAACTCTGTTTAGATCCTCTACAGTACATACCAGAAATAACATAAAATGTTTCCAAAACAAAATAAAAACTGAGTATTTTGAGCATAATTGCTGGCAGCGATGTCTTCCAATCCAATTGTGTTCAAAATATCCAACAGACCATTTTTTACTAACTAACATATTTCTGGTTTTTTTGAAACATTAACTTATTTATGAGCTATACTGTAGGTTAAAGCTGGTCACATTAGCAGTCTAATATGGCTGCCTGAAAAATGGACACGAGTTATCAAACTAAAGTGAAGTGTATAATCGTCTCATTGAAGCTAGTCCCATCTCGCTGATCAAATTTCTCAACTTTAGCTGGGTGACAATATAATATGTTACTTTGGCAACCTCTAATTACAGCAATAATGCTAAAAATAATAGTGAAATTTTGTCAAAACATGACAAAACTAGAATGGGAAGTCGATGGCACATGATCTCAAATCCCTACTCTTTAGCCAACTTTGACATTCTGCATCACCAGCTCCCGACTCCACTGCGGAGCTGGGTGACGTTTATTGTAAAAATTGTCTCGCAATTCGCAGTCATATTCATTTCCACCAAGTTTGACTATCCGCACTCCACGCCTTCCCCACCCCCACCTTTCCCCACTCTGTGGTCGGAGCTTAATGAAAATCCTGTTTTTCAGTCCCCTAGTCATACGGGTAACTTGCATAACAAATTTGATTGCATTCCACAAAACAGTTTCATAGGAGCAAGAGGGTCAGACAGACACACCGATGGAGGCAATTGCATTATCCCCTCCCATTTTTTAAAAACGTGTGGGGATAATGAGCAATCTGAGACTGCAACCCCCTCATCACACCCATATAATGTTGTGTGTGTTTCTTGAGAAGTTATATATACATATGTGTTATCTGTTACTTACAGTGAGGTCTATACATCCGACCACCCACAAACAGAGATTGACTTGCTGCTTCTGATCAATAAGAATGTATTATACACCAGAGATAATGCAGAATCTTCAGCGTTCTCTAGCAATGGCATACCCGAACATAATGACACTTTTCCTAAGGCTGCTGTTGACACTCATGACACTTTGAGTACTGGTAGTGATATTTCATTGGATGTAATTTCTGTTATAAATGGTGACATATCTACAACTATTTTTCCTGAATTTACGGCTGCTAACGATCACGTTTGTACCATTAGTTCTGCTGCTGAGGGTACAACAAATGGCGACATGAGAATTAACATTTCTGCTGATCATTCTATGGACTCTAGCAATGCTACCATTTCTACTGATGCTGCTATTACTATGAATTGTTTGTCTAGAAAAATAGAATCAGATACAAATTTAGCTAAGCATTTATCAGGTAAAAGTACAGTACCGCTCAGGAAATAACTTTAAATGTCTCCAAAACAAGAACATGTCAGTACAATTTTGAACATGATATAAGAAATGCTCTGTTCAATAATTTGATTATAATTAGATTGGAAGACGTTACTGCCTTAGACAGCAATGTCTTCCAACCCCATTACATTCAAAATATTCAACAGTATGTGTAAAGTTATTTCTGAGCTATACTGTGCTGAATTATCCATATATGTCTGGTATCCCATATCAAGAAAATGAAGAAAGTTACAGTGATATAAAATCTGCTGATATGACAGAAACTGAATCTGGTCAGGGTGTGTGTGTGGATAGTGACTATCAGGATGATGGTCAAACACCCAGTCTAGTGGATGATGGTACAACGTTACATGCAGCTCTACCATTGCCATATGAAACATGTTCCAAGTTAGGTGATGATCTGCTGAGAGGTTTCCTTGAAGATGTTGACGCGGACTGTGCAATCTGTGTCTCTGGCCAGGAATTCAGGACTCACAAGTATGGAGATTAACCCTTTAACCCTCATAGACCAGAAAGGACAAATTCTTCATGATGTATGGAATATTATGTAGAATATTTTGAAAGCAATTTAACTGGAACCTGTTGCTGTCTAAGGCTACAACAATTTCTAATCGGATTAGTTTCAAAATATTTCACAGTTTTCCTGTATTGTTGACTTGAAATCAATACACTCAAGTCTCAAAGATTAACGAGATAAGAACAATTCAAATGTCAATATATAAATGCCATATATTTTAGCATAACTACACAGATATACAGCTGAATATTTTGAAAATTAGTGTTCATATGTTCACTATAATTTCACATATCTCATAAAGACTTAGACTTGTTTGTTCTGCAGAGTTTAAAGAAGAAATAATATATTTTATACCCTCAAGAATAGAGAAGGCAGAGGCTGTGTGTGCAGTTGAGTGTGTGCATGTGTAATGGAAAGCATAAGAAGTTAGAAAAGCACCACTCGACACAATGATAAACTATGAAAAATCCTAACCATCAATTTGCAGGCCTAGAGAACACTGTTTGGAAATTTATCACGAATGACTAGCTCGGTTTTCGAGCCAGTCATTCCAGTGGTAAATTTCTAAAAAATAGTATTCTCTTGGCCTGCAAGTTCCTCCTGGTGACTGTAGTGGCCGATCTTGGCCGGCTTAAGAGTTATAGAGTTAATATATCTTATAACTCACCTTATATATTATTCAATGCAATATATTCCACAACAATCATTTCTATTAATTAGTTAATTTTTTTATCTGCCCTATCTGTGAAGTAACTGTGTCTATGAGGCTATCTCTCTAGCCTCTACCTGGGCTACAGATAAAGAAGCTGACTTGTTTTTACTATCAGTAAATAATGGAAGGAATTCCTGTGGAATAACACTCAAAGGATAATGTACATGAATAAGATGTAGATATTAGGGAATATAATAGGGATGCACTGTGGCACACAAAAGGATGGTGATATCACTTTGACTTGTATATATTACAGGTGTATTCTGATGGCCAGGTCTAGTTATTTTGGAGCTATGCTTGGTGGTAATTGGCTAGAGAGTGGCACTGACAAAATACATCTTGAAGGGTATGTTGTATAATCTGATCTATTGTTGCACTAATGGCCCTTTCCATTTTTAGCTATGCCCCTCCCATCACTAGCTAAACTCCACCCACACCTCGCCGTGTTGGGATTGATCGATCCCCAAATGTCCTAGCTATCAATTTCCTGAAAAATATACATGGAAGCTGCTGAGTATTTTGTAACTAGTTTGACTGGGTGCTGTTGTTGCCTATGGCAGCAACAGCGCCCAGTCAAATTAGTTTCAAAATATTCAACAGAATATTTATTAAATAGTAAAAGCAAACAATTTGTACACCAACGCATAGACCGTCTTCAAATATGCGTTCGTGACGTACTTATCGACCTCATTCATGACGTACTTATTGACGTCATTCATGATGATGTCATTGTACACACCACACAGTTCATTATGACGTCATATGATGGGTGGGTACTCTGGAAAGGTGAATTATGACAAATATTGTCTATTTACTGGTTTGTTAGACTAACAGAGACTTGATACTTACTCACAGAATATAACCAATTACAGATGAGAAAAAGCTATTTTTGATTCAGTTTTCTAAGTCATATCAGTGGAAAGTTTATAAATCCATGTGAATCAATAATTCCCGTAGCACATATGATCAGCATTTAGTTAATACGTCACTCATTTAGAGGATATAGCCTACTATTAGAGAAACATGTGTGAACACACTATAGATGCAACATGAGTGCTTTTGTCTGAATTTATGTCAAAGGTTTCACTGACAAATCAATTTCTACTAGTTCCAAGACACAGATAAAAATATTTTAAAGGTAAAAAGTATGAAACATTATATCTCGGAATCTGAATATGACATACGCAGAGAGCCTTGGAATTCGCCATACTGGGAGACAACAAATACTTATTGTCACTAGAGAAATGTGTGAACACGATATAGTTGCGACGTGAGTGGCTTTGTCTGAATATATGGCAAAAGTTTTACTCACAAATCAATTTCTACCAGTTGCATGTCACAAATATAAATATTTGAAAGGTGAAAAATATGAAACATATTATATTTCGGAATCTGAATATGAGACCATGTTTTTACTGTATTCTGTTAAATCTTTAACTATTGAAATTGAAATTTCTGTATCTCAATTTGAAGACAACTATACAGGAAAGCTATTTGATATTCTTAAACTAATTTGACTGGAACCTGAACAGCTCCCACTCAAATTGGTTTCAAAATATTCGATAATCCCTATATCATAACGAATTGGTCCCCTGTTTAAGATTATATGCTCGGCCTCAACGTGGCGCAGGGGTGTAACCCACTGGGTGTCAAACCAGACATTTGGAGGAGCTAACCAGAGCATTATGCACAACGCTAATGAAATGACACTTGGAGATCAAAGGACGGCTCTCCAAGTGTGACAGCGATCGAAAAGAAGAAGAAGATAACGAATTGGTTGTTTCAGGTCTTTAATAATTAAATGGTTTAAAGATTTCAATTCACCTTTCCAGAGTATCCATCCATCATCAGACCTCGTATGATGTCATAATCAGTTCAGTGCGTGTATGATGATGTCATAATCATTACATCACAAAGAGTTTCATATAGACCATCATCAAATCTCAAATAGTCTGACACGTATGAATTGTTTGTCTTTGTAATTCTTTGCTATTTAATAAACATGCTGTTGAATATTTTGAAACTAATTTGACTGGGCGCTGTTGCTGCCGTAGGTAGTTTTTTTGGAAATTGATAGTCAGGGCGGTGCATAGCTAAAACCAGATAGGTCCATTGGTTCTATGTGTTAAGTTACATATTGATTGAATGATCATTGTAAGGGCAGGTGTATTGAATATCAAACAGTGGAGTTTAAAGAACAACATGGTCTCCACGCCTGAAGCAGGCAGATGAATAAGTGTATCTAAAAAAGAAACCATAACAAGGTCAGTCTGTTTGAAACATGTTGACCATAATTATCTTATTAATTATATAATTTTAGTATCAGTCCTGTTGCATTAAAACAAGCGTTGCTCTTCATGTACGGTGGTGTGGTTGACATATTGGACACGTGTAGAGTTGCGGAGTTGATTCTGTTAGCTGATATGTACACATTAGATGGTCTCAAGGACATTGTCTGGTACCACATCAAATCAAAGTATTGTCATTTCTTTCATAAGGTACGTCTAGGAATTATTATCCCCACACATTTTGAAAAAACCCAGAAGATATTGACGGCATTTGCATTAGGCTCTGCTGCCCCCTCCTTTCTCCTCTCCCCCCCCCCCCCACCTGTGGTAAGGGTGGGGGCAAGGTGGTGGTGAAATGTGGCGGAAAGTCATAGTTGGCGGAATTGAGTCAAATTTGGTAGGTTAGTTACCCATATGATTGCAGATTGTGAGACCATGTTTACATTAGACTCCGCTTCCAGGGTGGGCATGAGAGCAGAACGGTAAAGAGGGAGAGAGTGTGGGGATTTGTGATGTGGTGGCGTGCCATCGACTGTGCATTCTAATATTAATAATATACTGTCAAACCTGATAGTTTTTCTAGTGGTAAATTTTCAAAGATCGTCTTCTTGGCCTGCAAATGGAAAGATTTCACTTCATTTCTTGATGCCTCTTGACCATTAATGTGTTAATACGTATATTCTAACATTAACCCTTTAACCCTCACAGACCAGAAATCAAACGCTTTGTGAGTCATGTAAGGAATATATTCTAAAACTGCTGTTAACTCGAAGCTGTTACTGCATAATTATTATATGCTTTAAACAAGTTCCTGTAAAATTGGTTTCAAAATATTCAATAGCTGTCATTTTTTTCGAAATTGAGACATTGGAATATAACTCTTTAGCTGTCAAATTTGGTCAAGCAAATTCAACTATCACCATATTAAATGTCCGATTAGAGGTCATGAGAACATTTATGAAAATTCATGACTGGGATGACTGGCTCGATTAGCGATAATCTTGCTAAGTAATTCCATTTACAGGCCAATAGAAAACTATGGTTAGCGAGCTTATGCATTGGCCAGCAATCAACTTTTGCTCTAAACGGCGGATTTAAACCAAATTTAGATGGAAGGATCCTATGGTGTTAGGTTGCAGAACTTCTATTGCGAATTCTGATTGGTTGATTTTCCCAAATGAAACTAGAGTGGACCAATCCTATTGTGGTAGGCTTCAACACCTCTAATGAGAATTTTAATTAGCCAATTATATGTGCTGTAACAGTGGACATCTTAGCGTTCCACAAATCTGAAATTTCATTAAAATGTAGCCCCTAAACTGCTTAGCAGAGTTTAATCAAATTTGGTTGGAAAGATCCTATTATTGCAGACTCATGAAACTCTATTCAGAATTTCGATAGGTCAATTTGTTTGGCAGACATTTTGGATTTTCTAAGGATTTTCCAAATATCCTTTAAACACTACTCCGTGGTCGATAGCTCAATTTCAACAAAAGTTGACTGGAAGGATTCTAGGGTGGTAGTCTTCAGCACGTCTAATGAGAACTTGTATTGTTCACTTCTTTCTGCAGCAATCTTGGATTTCCAAAAATTCCAGGAAATTTTTAAAAATATTAGTCCTAACATGTCTGCCCAAAAGTTATACTTTTAATACTAAAATTTCTGCATTTCTGACAAAAATTCTGAAAATTTCTGACAAAAAATATATTGGACTCTACAGGAGACTCTCTAGGAGAGCAATAAGGCCCCCTGGGCATCTTGTTTAAAATTTACTGATACAATCATTGCAGTGGTAAATCTTTTTAAATACCCTGCAAATGGATTTTTTGTAGGCCACTACAGAAGCCATTTTGTCTGACTTAACCATTAAAGGGTTAAAGAAACTAATTCCTAAATATCATAAATTATAAAGTGACTAGTCTAATTGTAAAATATCAACTATTAAATATTTCTCATATCTTGGAAAATAATAACTTATTTGTCCAAATTTAGGTTAAAACCCTTTAAAACTCATATCAGCTAAGTCTTTAGAAATGCCCATTTTGCAGAAAAATAAGACTATTTTTTAAAATTTACCACTGGAATGACTGGCTCAATAACCGAGCCAGTCATTCCAGTGGTAAAATTTTCAAAAATGGTCTCATGATCTGCAAATGGACATTTTCTGAGAAAATTTAAATTTTCATGAACAAATTTGAGGGTTTTAACTTGAGTTAATGATCATGTGATCTGGCTGCTTATCAGTAGTTGGCCATTTATAAATAGTGAGATGTTTGTTTTTCTTCACAGCCCTGTGTTGAGTGTATATCTGGTGTTCCTGATGCCCTATACCTGTCCAGTCATTACTTCATGCTGGCGATGCAGGACAAGTGCTTGAACTGGGTGAATAAACACATGACTAAGGTGTGGCCCACCAAGAACTTTGCTCTGATACCCGAGGAAAGCTTGGATATGTGCTGTAACAAAGCCATCACTGACCTGGTATGTAGCTAAAGTACGGACCATCCAAATATGGACATTAACTCTTTATACCTTTAGCTCTCAAATCTGTTCAAAACTTTAATTTTGTCATAGAAAATGTAAATTTTCAGACCAAGAGAAAAGTTTTGTTTTTTAATTTATCACTTCAGTGACTGGCTCGGTTATAACTCGCAAATAAATTTTAAAAAATATTCTCTTGGTCTGCACATGGAAATTTCTCAGGACCACTGCAGAAGCTGTTTTTAGCTGACGGGAGTGTTAAAGGATTAATTGTCACAGTTGGTCGTGGCTATCAACATTTTCACTTATTGAATGTCAATTTGCAGGCCAAGAAAAGAATATATTTTGACAATTTTTCATTGGGATGACTGGCTCCGTTATCGAGCCAAGCATTCCAGTGGTAAATTTCCAGAAGAAAATACCTCTCTTGGCCTGCAAATTGACATTCCTCAAGACTGCCGCAGCTGTTTTTACCGGTCTGACCATTAAAGGGTAAATTCAAATCATTTAAAAATAATTCACTTTTATCTGACCTGAAATTGAGAAACTGGGATTTTATCAGTCAGGATTACAGTACACACTTTATTCTGGATACAGCATAGCTTCGTATTAAAGAGACTTGTTTTTGACTTGACGTATCAGAGTTGGAACACTGAATTGAGTAGCTGTTTGTAAACTGACTTATTACACCATTATCATTTACTTGCTGTTTCAGACAACAGACACTGTTTTGGATGTGATTATTGACTGTGATAGAATGAGCACAACCTTGCCACATCTAAAGTGGGCCGAGCCTGTTCTGACTCGTGTCACTTACTTAATGGACAGTGCAATTGAATTCACCAGTGTGAATTTTGCTGTGGTCATCTCAAGTTCTAATTTTATCTCACTCGGACAGGTTAGTCGTCATCTCAACTGAAAGCTAATTTGATGGAACTTTTTTCAGCAACAGATTCCAGTCAAATTAGTTACAAAATATTCAACATAATATTTCTTTTATCATAAAGAATTTGTCATTTCTAGTGTTTAAAGTTTAAAATGTTCATGCTGACAGAGATCATTTTCACACACCCTGCAATATGCTGTCAAGATGAGTGTGAAAACTGACTATTAAAGCTCCTGTGTACCATTAAATATAGAAATATTTGCTTGAGATATGAGATGCCTGTTGATTTCTGTGCAATTTACCCAGCAATCAATACCTGGACTCCGCTTTGGAACTGATTACGTAATCATAAATGTATTTTTTTTAAATTATTTTACAGAACAAGGCATGGAGTATGGGACTGTTAGATAATATACTGGGTACTGCGATCAAGTCTCTGCCAGCTGACAACATTGTCAAGAGTTATCTGTCCTTGAACAAATTACGAGATCAGACTCAGAGGAAATCATGCACTTGGAGTGAGGTGAGAATGCGCTAGATAAAAAACAAATTAAATAGGCTATAAACCATAAAGTAAAATAAGTTATGATTTGTTGCCAGATGATTGTTTCAAGGGCAGACTGACAGTATTCTGAGCCCTTGGGCAAAGCACATGGCCTTGGGAGGTTTGTGGTGGGGGTGCATGCATGATGAAGGACAATTGATACAATATCATCTTAAGCAGTTTCTCGGGACTTAGTCCTCCCGAGCAACATGCAAGGTAACTCTAATAATATAGAGCCAGTCATTTGATTAGAGGGTTTTCATAGATACATTGTCTGCAATTCTATTAAGCAGCTTTCCTGTATGGATGCTTTGAAATAAACGAAATCTAGGATTTCTTTTTTCACGAGAGAGTTGATACTTACCTCCCTAATACTTTTGATATTGCTAAATATTGGCTTTCACTCAATAAACACTCAGATTTAAAACAGTTAGGTGCCCCTACTGGGCAGGGAGTCAGAGCGTAGTCTGGCGGATGCCAGCCCCACCACCGCGCATGCGCAGACTAGCACTTCCTCTGACTAGATTATTGGCTGACACACATGCAACTATTAAGAGCCTGAAGACCGAGCCTCTGTGGGGTGGAGAGGCCGGGTCCGTATCTAGGGAGGTAAGTATCAACTCTCTCGTGAAAAAAAATCCTAGATTTCGTTTATTTCACTTCAAGAGTATACTTACCTCCCTAATACTTTTGATATTGCCAGAATTCGAAAGTGAATCTGGCGGGAGGGAGGCGAGGTCAAAAGACCAGCTCATCCCTATACGCTTTTCTGCGTTTAAGGCACTTAAACTTCTGAAACTGTAAGAAAAAACAGTCAGGATTTGACTAACCATCGGATAACACCACCGATGTATGAGAGATGACCGAATGTCATATGCGCTCCCCCCCCCCTCCTTCCTGGGAGGAAGAGTCGACTGACCTCAATGTCCTATACGCTCTCTACGTACAAGTGCCATGTACTACAGGACAGAGACGAAAAAGCTCCATTTTCGTAACTCTCAACAATGAACCACACAAATACACAAACCATCACCATATTAATAACGGGTAATCGTGACAATACAATCAACAACGGACAACACATGAACAAGACTGACCTTGTTGAAAATGGCTGCTGACATCATCTTCCCATTGGCAAAGACTGATGCAGGCCCAAAAAAGTGGGTGTTTCCATAAATTAATTGTGAAATATATAAGTAATGAGGAAAAAACCTCCTCAAAAAATATAAACCGATTTAGTTTTTCAAAACCGACAAGGCGAGAGGATTAGAGGTGTCACGGAGATAATGGTCTGTAAAACTTGACTCACAGTGCCACTGAGCCACCGACATAATATCATCCACAGGGACCCCATTAAATAGGGCCGTGGATGTCACTACGCCGCGGACACTGTGAGCCTTGGCCACGTCAACCTGCTTCCCGGTAGCGGATTTATGGCAAAACTGAATGCATTCCACAATCCACCTGGAAATGGTGTCCTTAGAAGCCCTCCCATGGGGTTCAATATATGACAACCATAACGCTGACTGGTCGGTGCGCCATGCCGCCGTACGTTGTTTGTACCGGCGCAGCGCCCGGACGGGACACCATGCTTTAGAATTAGGATCATATCTAGTTAAAGCAGGCAAAATAATAGGTTGACCTGGATATTTCAACGACTGATTTTTAGCCAAGAAATTAATCCTAGGTAGCAGCTTAAGGCCTTCCCCTGAAACCACAAAACGGTCATCCTCGGCTGATAAGGCATGAATTTCACTCCTACGCCTAGCCGAGGCCGCAGCAATTAAAAACACAGTCTTCAGTGTTAATAGTTTCATAGAAATGGAACTAAGTGGTTCAAAAGGCTTATCACCTAGTACTTGAAGCACTAGCGATAAACTCCAAGACGGAATCACAGGTGGATTCCTTGGTCTTAGATTGCCCATGCCTTTAATTAATACATTCAATGTATTTACTTCATCACTTCCCCTCTTAGCCAAGCAAGGAATAACAGACATTAATGCTGACTTATAACCAGCAATAGAGTTAGGCTTGAGGCTATAGGCATCATAGAGGTGACAGAGGAAATCAGCTACTACTTGAATAGATGAATCCATTGGATCAATACATCTTTTTGAGCACCATTCTGCAAATCTGTTGATTTTATAATTATATGCTCTGGAGGTTGACCCCCTCCTGGCTTTGGCCATAAACATGGCTGCTTGCTCAGAAAAGCCCTCCTTAATTCTAGATTCCTTGACAACATCCACGCAGTCAATCTGAACATTGACGGATTGTTGTGAAGGGCCTTGCCCTGGAAGATAATATCGTCCATCAGAGGCAGAGGAACCGGATTGCAGACCAGAAGGTCCAGCAGATCCGTATACCATGATCGGCTTGGCCAATCCGGGGCGATCAGAAGCACTTGGCATTCCTCTTGTCTGATTTTCTGAAGAATTTTTGGAATCAGGATTGCTGGAGGGAATGCGTATGCATACATTCTCCCCCAGCTGATAGCTAACGCATCTGTTGCGAAAGCGCTTGGATCCGGAATCGGAGAGACGAACGTCGTCATCTTCGCATTCTTCTTCGTTGCGAACAAATCGATGTTGGGTTTTCCCCAATGGTCGAACAGACGATCCGCCACACATTGATTTAGTTGCCATTCCGTGGGTAAAACACTCATCCTTCGGCTCAATGAGTCTGCTAGCAGGTTTAACCTTCCCGGAATATGAACTGCTTTCAAGGTAATCTGGTGATCCAGACACCAACAAAGCAGTTTCCATGTCATCATACAGAGACTGGGCGACTTCGTTCCGCCCTGGCGGTTTATGTAAGTCACAACTGTTGAGTTGTCTGAACGAATAAGAACAATCTTGCCCTGAACTTTCTGTAAGAAATGTTCTAGGCCCAGGACTACTGCTCTTAGCTCCAGTAGATTTATATGTTCCTTTGACTGTTCCAGATTCCAAAGCCCTGATATCGTGGATTCTTCCAGGCAAGCTCCCCAGCCCTCCATCGATGCATCTGTATACACAGTCACCTGAGGGTGGGGAGGGGTTAGCAAAACCCCCGGCAAGAGATTCTCTGTATTCAACCACCATTGCAGGTGGTGAATCAGAGGCGCCAACACTGACACATTCGAGTCCAGCGAACCTGTACTCTGGGTCCATTGTGTCATGAGAAACAACTGGATCGGCCGCCTGCGTAAGGCGGCCTGAGGAATGACTGGTTCCAACGAAACCATCAACCCCAGCATTCTCAAGTAAACCCGTGCCAGGACATGACGACTGTCGCACACTGACTGAATCAACGAGATGAGTTTTTGAACTCTCTCCTGAGTAGGATAAACATATCCTGTCTCTAGATCGAAGAACATCCCCAGGTAAACAAACTTCTGGGATGGAGTCAGCTCTGATTTTGGGAAATTGATCATCCAGCCCAAGTCTGTGAGAATTTTCAAAACAATCTCCAGATTGGCGGACAAACTTTCCCGGGTGTGCGCTTTCAACAGCCAGTCGTCTATGTACGTGTGGACTGCTATGCTTCTCCTGCGGAGGTATGCTGTGATCGCAAGAACCACACGGGTGAAAACCCGAGGAGCCGTGGAAATTCCGAAGGGCAACACCCTGAATTCCCACTGTCTGCCCTGGAATGCAAATCTCAGGAAGCGACAGAAACTCCCGTGGACGGGGATGTGGAAATAAGCGTCCTTCAAATCTATCGACGCCATCCACATCCCCCTCTCCAACCCCGCCAACACCGAGCGCACCGTTTCCATCTTGAAACTGGGCGTCTCGATGAACTTGTTCAGTGGCTTGAGGTTGAGAATCGGTCTCCACCCTCCGGTGCGTTTTGTTACTAAGAACAGGGTTGAATAGAAGCCCGGACACCTTTGTGCCGGCTGAATAGCTCCTTTTTGTACGAGGGAATTTATCTCCTCCTCGATACACAACCTTTGCTCTGGATCTCTCGGAATGGGAGTCCAGACTGGCACCAGAGACAGTCGCGACGGCGGGCCTGTCACCCACTCTGGATGATACCCGACGGAAAGCCATCGCAAGACTAAACGGTCCTGAGTTAACCGTTCCCACTCTTGCATGTGGCCGGCTAGCCGGCCTCCCACCGGCCCACCTAGGAACCGCGGTGGACACGAGGCATGCAAGAGCGGCACTGTCTCCTTCGCCATACACACCGGAGTGGTTCTTACCGCGGTAAGCGTCCTGTCAGGACCGATAACCACGCCCAGATCCTCGCGCGCCCCGCCCCGCCCCGCGCGCACCTCGGTGCGCGGGCGGCTGCCTGGCTGACGGCGCCTGAGGAACCTGCGCCCCCCTCGCTGCTGGCCGAATCGCACGAGGCCGACGCTGCGACGGTGGCTGGCCACTGACCTGGCCAGCACCACCTCGAGCCTGCAGGGGACGATACGCCGGGGCCGCGGCGCGAGCGTTAGCACGACGCAGCACATCAAACTGCTCGCGCAGCGCCCTCTGGTTATCCACCAGGGTGACCGTCTCTTGGAGGTGGCGACATCCCTCACCTCCAAAAAGACCAGGGCCCGTCATAGGCGTACGCAGTAGCCTATTGTACAGGTCCTGAGACGGGCACAGATTGTCCAGGGCAAACGTGCGTCTTGCCCTGACACTCCTGGTCACCGCCCGAGTCATACAGTCCAGCGCCAGGTTAATACCATCCTGGATGGTTCGCTGGACAGTGACCGGACTTGGCTGGCGCGATGCGGATGCCGTTACTACCCCCTGTAACAGCTGGGAGACGTGGGACAGAGCGGCAATCGAAGCCCTCCCACTCTCCTCCGCATCACGCAACGCGGTATTCGCCGAACGCAACGCGTTCGCGCACAAGACACCCGTGTCAGAACGGGAGCCTGGCCGCGCATCCTCACCCAAAGCCGCGCGGTCATCCACGCCGGGCTTGGGTACCACACCGTACCGCTGGTAATCCAGGGGCACGATGCGACAACGCCTGGCCACCTCGCGAGGGGCCTTCGCGAGACGTCCACTCGACTTAATGGACGACTCCGCCGCCTCGAACATGTCAACGACATGCTCCGCCAGCGGCAGAGAAGGCATAGCGTTAGCAGTCGGTTTCCCAGCTAACCACGGCGTGTGAACACGCTGGCTAGCCGACTGCTCCACGGGCAGATCAGGCCTAACGCTCACCAACCACTGGCAAGCGTCATACCAATCCTCCTCCGTGGCTAACTGCGAGCGCTCTACAAGACGGGGTCCTTCGTCTTCCTCCTGAGCGCAAGCAGTAGAGCTTGACGGCGGGTATGCTGATACACCTGGCAAGCCAGGGAAAACACGCGGGCCTGACAGCACCGGCATGAGAATATCACTGGTTTGACCAGGAGCAGGCACCGTGGCAGAGCGCGGGGTATAGATAGTCTCACCACGGGCCCGGCCAGCACCAGCAACACCCTCGGCAAGCCGAGGTATGCGGTACCGCTGGCCATCAGCAGCGCCCTGGGCCACCACCTGAGCCGCGGACTTTACTCCAGGGTGAGTAAAACCGTGGAATAAGGCGCCTGTATTCCCCGCGAGGGGTGCACAAACGTCTACATCCATGTCCACGTCGTCAGACGGCGACCCTAGCAGGTAATCCTCATTACCCTGGTCAGAAAGATTAGACCCCGGGTCAGCAAAGAGAGCTAACCCGGGCTGACCAGGAACGGTGCCATAGGAGGTACTGGCCACCGCGGCGTGCGGATACCCCTGGACTGATAAGCAGCCCGCGGGTTCCAGCGACAACCGTCCACGGTCCCCTATCGGCGCGGCAATAAGCCTGCTGCCAGGGCCGTGGAACGCCCCCTCTAATGGGGCCACCTCTGAATCGTCGAACAACGGAAGCGGACTAAGGAAAATCGATCCAGAGGCGGGGATTACCTGCTCCGAAGCCGATGATGAGGACAGTAAAGGATTTGGTCCAGGAAGCATGCCACGAAGCAACCCTGGAACCAAATCCTTTATTGTCCTCTTCATCTCTCCCAACATCTCGGTCCGGAAGGCCTCCATATCCACCGCGGACGAGACCTTCCCCTTACCCTTCCTACTTACAACCTCTCGTTTCCGCTTCTTCTTCTTCTCCTCCTCTACCACCTTGTCCGTCGCCTGTAAGCAGCACAAGAATTCGGACATTAACTCGCCCCCCCAGTGCTTACATATGTCACAATTAACAAAGGGACCACAAGGGCTACATAGATAGCACAGATGAGGCCAGAACTTTTGATGAACAAAACGTCCACAGGACGCGCAACCCGGTCCCTGAAACAGGGCAAAGGACAAGGAGTATGAGCAACTAGTTAAGCTTAGAAACTCAATCCAACTCAAAGAGAAGGAAAACGATCATAAAGATCAAAAAACATCAGAAACCAGCATAGCGCTTGAATTGCTGATAAATACATAGCCAGGCTGATTATGACGTCATTAATCCCGTGACAGGAAAAAATCGATCCCAACAAAACATCCAAGTGCAAGGACGAATTGTATGCTGAATGGATAAGTCGACTACACAACCATCAGATACATATAGATAACTCTTTTCTGGCAAAAATGTTAATTATCTCCCTTTGTTTGTTTACAATAATTAACATTACCACATTATCAATAACTAGATACCTGACACTTTGTATAGACAAACCATCCAACGTGACGAACCGGAGAACTCCACCATCTGCACGCCTCTTAACTCTCTCCACCTCATGGGGAAGGAATTGGATCAAGAGGGCAAAGTGAGAAGACCTTTATACTAGGCCTCCAACTCACTGGACATAATTTTTCATTTGGTTAGATAACCTAACAGTGTTAGTAGGAAATGGAACCATGGTGGAGAGAAAACTAACTCTCTGCTTCCGTGATGTCACCACCTAGCGTCATACAGACCTGTGGACATAAACAGAAAGAGAAATTAGTCCTAGGAAGCACCGAGTTGACATAAACCAACTAACCAAGGCGCTTATCACGGTAAACGCGAGTCCCGGAAACACAATACACCGGGAAGAAAACTCGCTAATTTTACTAGAAGTCACCTGATTTAAAGGTCCTAAGTCCTTCTGTGGCGAAGTGTATCCTCCCGCCATACAAATCAGACACTATCACTCCAAAATAACACCAAATAAACAGTTTAAGAGTAGGAAAAGCTTATGACTGAAAAAGACATGTGTGTTCTCTTTGCCAATAATCTAGCAAAGAGGTAGTGCTAGTCTGCGCATGCGCGGTGGTGGGGCTGGCATCCGCCAGACTACGCTCTGACTCCCTGCCCAGTAGGGGCACCTAACTGTTTTAAATCTGAGTGTTTATTGAGTGAAAGCCAATATTTAGCAATATCAAAAGTATTAGGGAGGTAAGTATACTCTTGAAGTGAAATGAACATGCTGTGATATTTGTATTGAAAGTGTTGAGTTAATGAAGATTGTCCGTTGTTATTTAAATGTCATTTCGTTGCGGATAATTATAATTAGTGATAGGGACCTTGTAATCAGTTGATATTTTTTCTCTGACTGCTTCGTGCACTAATCTCACAAAATATTTCATGTCCTTGTTTTAAGAAAAGAAAGTTTGGGTAGCCGTGTTGGTCTCAATAGAACGTAGAAGCAGGATTCAAAGGCAGCACCTTTTAAGACCAAATTAGTTTATGTTGACTAGAGTTGGCCGGTCTGACGGTAGTACCGTGAGGACCACGGTATACCGTGAACCGATACCGTGACCGTTGACATTTCCAAATACCGTGAATACTGTCCATGTTTGAGCAATATTTGGGAAATAGATCCATGAAATCTGACTTGACCAAGGGTAAATAGGTGCTAATAGTGCCAAAAATACAGGCATCCCTAACTATTAGCCGAGTTGAGGTGAAAGGGTTGTTGTAAAAACAAACATCAAGACGTCAATTACAAAATAATTACAGGCAGAATTGTATGTCAAACGTACGTCTTGAAAGTCTCACGGTAAAATTGCTTTATTTAAAACATCTAAACTCATTCTCTGTCCGTCCGCCGGTAGTAATTACACTATAATATTTTCCCTATTCCCGTTTCTATTATTTGTAATTTATTACTCCAAGCATTTTGTCACCGAACAAACACGCTAGAATAACAAAATAACATACAAACTGCGTGCTATTCAAACGCAACAGCAATCTCGCAAAGACGTATCTGATTGGTTGTTCATGAACTAGACCGTAGGAAAATACATTACCATGCTGAATTTATCAATGAAAATGTACTAAAACGTAGTATTTGTTCGCGCCATTTTGATCACGTGCTAATTTATTACGTCATTATTTTTTATTTTTCTGGATTGTTTTAAGAAATTTCTTTAAGAATTAAATCCAGTTTAAGTAGTGACACCTAAAAATTTTAGTGTTTTAGTTTTTGTAATTCATTTTTTAACTGGCTACACGTCGGAAGTTCGCGGAAATAGCTTTTTACACGCATTGTTCACGTGAAGCATGGCGAGTAACGCGTAACATTGGGTACTCGGTAATTATCAGAAGCTTTGGAATCGGCTATATTCAATGTCATATCATTCGGCATGTGTATAGGCCTGTTTTCGTGAGTAACCGAATAAACGACTCCAACAGAAATAAAAGATTACAACACTGGCCTCATTTAAATACTCGCAGATTTTGTCTGGACTCTTGTTTATCAACGCGCTCGACCGCCAAAATAAAATTTACCGTTTGCTGGTCACACGCATTAATAGCAAGACCAATCCAGATTGAAAATAGCGCACTCCAATGTCTCAAACAGAGGGTTATAGTTAGCGAGTCGACCACACACTTTGACCGATATTCCCGTGAATGATATTACGTCAATAAAAATAGTGACCTAATAAAATCATGAAATTAAACAGTCACAATAGCAATAATGCTTTTCTTCTCAAAATCAGGAAGCCGATTTATGTATTTTACCTATATTTACCGTCGATTGGAGATGGAAGTAAAAAGGAAATGAAAAAAATTGTTCAAATTTCGTGGCATGCCTCAACCTCAGCTGACGTTGTACCGTGGTACCGCGGTATTTTTTCATGGTCCCGATACCGTCATGTAAATGGCAATACCGCCCAGCTCTAATGTTGACGAGCTTTCGCGCATAAATGTGCTTCATCAGGACCTAATGAAATACATTTACGTGCGAAAACTTATGAAAATAAACTAATGTAGTCTTATATGGTACTACCTTGATTCATGTCTTTGTTTTAAATGGTTTGCATATATTTCGCATTGCAAAATTCCCTGACTCCATGATCAGGGTTTCCAGGCCATTTGAACTAAGATTCTGCGGAGGAGATAATGTTTTAGATAGAAACCTCCATTCTGAACCCAAATTAATAAATAGTCTGCTGAATATTTGAAAACTAATTTGACTGGAAGTTGTTGCTGCCTTAGGCAGCAACAGCTTCCGTTCAAATTTGTTTCAAAATATTTAACAGTTTCGATGTATGGTGTCATGAAATAGATATGCGGGAACTTTAGTATTCCAAGAGTTTAATTTTCATGAATTCTTAATGGTGTATGAGAAAGAATGCAGATTTTTCACGATTACTTTGACATTGATTCAAAATTCTCGAATTCAATGAGCAAGATCGCTATGACCAATACAAACCATGTTTAACAGTGCCTCAAAATGTTACCTATAATAAATAATCATTTGATGGTCAAGCTTTGTAAAAAATCGATTTTTTGCTCAGTGACGGGCTAAGTTAATTTGATTTTTGCAAATTTGCAGCGGAAATTTACAAAAATCACTGTTGTCCTGCAAATGGGTATTTCTCAAGTAAAGGCTGATTTAGCCGTCTTGAACATTAAACGGTCAAGAAAACCCAGATTTTTGCTTAATCGGTGTCCCCACAAGATCATTGCTGACATGGCTGAGGCTGTTTCAAATGGCCAGTCGGACCATTACAGTGATAAATTAACACAAGCTGGGTTAGCTCGAAAATGTATCATATTCCCTGACTTTCAAGTATTTCCATACCATGTTCTTAATCTGTCTCATAAGCTTTATTCAATTGAATGTGAAAAATTGTATGTGTATTTTATAACCTTTCTGCAATGACTTCCAGTAAAATCATTTAAAAAATAATGTGTTGACATGAGTTAGTCTAACATCTATAGTTATAATACCTGTGTGTTGACATGAGTTAGGCTAACATCTATTGCTATAATACCTGTGTGTTAACATCTATGTCTATAATATGTATGTATGTATGTATGTAAATTTCTATAGTGCCGATTCCGGACTAAACCGCTCAAAGGCGCTTTACAAAATTAAAAAATATGCTCTTGTGAAAAGGTGAGTTTTTAACATAGATTTAAATGGCTCAATTTTGTTACAATTTTGAATGTCAGATGGTAGATTGTTCCAAAATTTTGGTCCTGCTCTCGAGAAGGCGCGTTCACCGATGGTTAAATTCGAATGTGGTACGACACATAGTAATTGTGAATTTGATCGAAGGGACCTTGCTGATGTTCTTCGTACGATCAGTGAATTTAGGTAAGGTGGTGCAAGATCATGAAGGCATTTGAACACTAAGAGTCCGACCTTATAGCTGATCCGTTCTCTAACTGGCAGCCAGTGTAGTTCGTGGAGAACAGGCGTGATGTGTTCATGCATTCTCGTGCGGGTGATCAACCGAGCTGCTGTGTTCTGGGCTCTCTGCAGACGCTCCAACTGGGCTGATGTTATGCCAGTCAGTAATGCATTGCCATAGTCCAACCGGGATGTTATGGTGGCATGAACAAGTGTTTTAACTGCGTCGGTGTCAAGCAGATTTCGAATTTTGCTGATGTTTCTCAAATTGACGAAGATGGAACGAGAGACAGATGTCACATGTGCTTCCATTGGAAGAATGTTATCAAAAGTTACGCCTATGTTGTGGGCACTGTCGCTAAAACCAATTTCGGCCTCTCCAACGTGGAGACTTTTTATGTCCACATTCTGTCGGATGTGGCGAGATGTTATCAAGAGAGTCTCTGTTTTCTTGTCGTTCAGCTGCAACATGTTGTTCAACATCCAAGGTTTGATATCAAGAACACAGTTTTCGACACACTCACGGGCGTTTAACTGATGGTTTACATGGAACTCGGGGTACAATTGCGTGTCGTCCGCATAAAAGTGGTAGCTTATGCCATGAGATCGTATTAAGTATTAATACCTGTGTGTTGACATGAGTTAGGCTAACATCTATTGCTATAATACCTGTGTGTTGACGTCTATATCTATAATACCTGTGTGTTTACATCTATATCTATAATACCTGTGTGTTGACATGGGTTAGGCTAACTTCTATATCTATAATACCTGTGTGTTGACATGAGTTAGGCTAACATCTATTGCTATAATACCTGTGTGTTGACATCTTTATCTATAATACCTGTGTGTTGATATGGGTTAAGCTAACATCTATATCTATAATACATGTGTGTTGACATCTATATCTATAATACCTGTGTTTTGACATGAGTTAGGCTAACATCTATAGTTATAATACCTGTGTGTTGACATCTATATCTATAATACCTGTGTGTTGACATGAGTTAGGCTAACATCTATATCTATAATACCTGTGTGTTGACATGGGTTAGGCCAACATCTATAGCTATAATACCTGTGTGTTGACATCTATATCTATATTACCTGTATGTTGACATGAGTTAGGCTGACATCTATATCTATAATACCTGTGTGTTGACATGAGTTAGGCTGACATCTATATCTATAATACCTGTTTGTTGACATCTATATCTATAATACCTGTTTGTTGACATCTATATCTATAATACCTGTGTGTTGATATGAGTTAGGTTGACATCTATTGCTATAATACCTGTGTGTTAACATCTATATCTATATTACCTGTATGTTGACATGAGTTAGGCTGACATCTATATCTATAATGCCTGTGTGTTGACATCTTTATCTATAATGCCTGTGTGTTGACATCTTTATCTATAATGCCTGTGTGTTGACATCTTTATCTATAATACCTGTGTGTTGACATGAGTTAGGCTAACATCTGTATCTATAATACCAGTGTGTTGACATGAGTTAGGCTAACATCTATATCTATAATACCTGTGTGTTGACATGAGTTAGGCTAACATCTATAGCTATAATACCTGTGTGTTGACATGGGTTAGGGTAACATCTATAGCTATAATACCAGTGTGTTGACATGAGTTAGGCTAACATCTATATCTATAATACCTGTGTGTTGACATGGGTTAGGCTAACATCTATAGCTATAATACCTGTGTGTTGACATGGGTTAGGCTAACATCTATAGCTATAATACCTGTGTGTTGACATGGGTTAGGCAAACACCTATATCTATAATACCTGTGTGTTGACATGGGTTAGACTAACATCTATATGTGTTGACATGGGTTAGGCTAACATCTATAGCTATAATACCTGTGTGTTTACATGAGTTAGGCTAACATCTATAGCTATAATACCTGTGTGTTGACATGGGTTAGGCTAAAATCTATAGCTATAATACCTGTGTGTTGACATCTATATCTATAATACCTGTGTGTTGACATGGGTTAGGCTAACATCTATATCTATAATGCCTGTGTTGACATGGGTTAGGCTAACATCTATAGATATAATACCTGTCTGTTTACATGAGTTAGGCTAACATCTATGGTTATAATACCTGTGTGTTGACATGGAATAAGCTAACATCTATAACTATAATACCTGTGTGTTTAAGTGGGTTAGGCTAACATCAGATTATTCTTCATAATAGACAGATCCATGTCTAGCTATGCCTCGCCCATATCTAGCTAAGCTCTGCCCCAAGTTTTGCGTGTGTTGGGGTTGACGTATATACTTTGAACCCTGAATTCTCAGAATCATATTTCAAGCTAACTATGCACATGATACAGGTACAGTGTTGAATATTTTGAAACTAAATTGATTGGGGGGGGGGGGGGGGGTTTGCCTGTTGTTGCCTATGGCAGTGCCTATGCAAACAACAGGCCCAGTCAAATTAGTGTCGAAATATTCAACAGGAGTTTAATTAAATAGGAAAGACATACAATTTGTACGTTTTAAGGACTATTCAATGGTCATATGATGTGACATAATTGATCATGGTATCATATACTTGAGTGACAAATTAGATTCATCCATTGTGAGATTATGCACAATTTGCAGGACTTCACTGAGATGATAGTATCATTGTGTGAGAGATGTGAATCACACCTGAAGCTGTTGATCCATCAAGTCGTTTACACACCTGATTGGCAGCTGCTGAGTAAAGATGTTCAAGATGAGCTCATGTCAGGTACTGTCAGCCTATTATAACATTTATCAGATACACAACACACTTGATCAATTTAGTACTAACAATATTGCACTAATGTGAAATGATAAATTAAGTCTTTTCATTGGTCGGTGGAAGAAAGCGGTAATTATATGACTACAATGAACTGGTTTATTTTTTTTAATTCTGTCTTGTCTTTGAAGGGCAGAAAGCGATGATGGATCCAACTGTATCATCATCAATGTTAAAGTTTTGCATTTTCCAAACTTTCAGAATTAGTTATCCCCATTATACTCGGATACTTTTTAGTTATTGCATGAAGTATCAGCACAATGACAAATTAGGCTACAAGCTGTGGTCACGGTGACCTTGGAGCAAAACTTGTCTTTCAACATTAAGAAGCAAAACATTTCATCTTACAATTTATGATTGCTTATTCGTATTGTAACTAATCTAGACCCCTCTCGCCCTTTCCATTCTGATCAGACGCCAATGCATGCCCACTCGAAGCATTTTATACCGCTGCTTATCAAAAGTATGGCAGCATGACCTTTTCATGGTTCACTGACCATCATAGATTATTCTTGTCCAGGCTGTAGTCTCGAGAGTATTTTGTATACAGTAACCAAACTTGGTATATGGATGCATCATGGCTTAAAGGTATGTACGTGCCAAAACAACATGGCTTACTTTTCATGGTTCTCTGAACATCATAGATTATCTCTGTACAAACCTTATTTTCAAGGGTTTTTTGTATACAGTAACCAAACTGGGTATATGGATATAACATGGTTTAAATGTATGTCTTGTACCAAAAGTATGTCAGCATAACCTACTTTTCACAGGTCACTGAACATTATAGATTGTTCTTGTCTGGTCTGTAGTTTCAAGCGCTTTTTGCATACGGTAACCAAACTGGGTATATAGATGCATCATGGCCTAAGGTTTGTCATGCATCAAAAGTAGGTCAGCATGCCCTACTTTTCACAGTTCACTGAAAATCAGATTATTCTTCCCCTGGCCGTAGTTTCAGGTTTTTTGTATGCAGTAACTAAACTTGGTCTCTGGATGCATCATGACCTAAAGGTGTGTCATGTCTCAAAAGTAGGCCATATTTACCTGCTTTTCATGGTTCACTGAACATAAGAGATTATTCTTGTCCAGGCTGCAGTTGCAAGAGTTTTTTATATACAGAAAACAAACTTGGTGTATTGATGCATTGTAAGTTACTGTTGTGTCTAGGCTTGCGCGATTACGTGATTAAATCGAAAATCATGATTACGTTTTAAATCATGAATTTATATGATTAAAAATTAAATAATCAAATAATTGTGAATAGTTTCTATTGTATAAAATATTTCAAAACCTAACTTTCAATTACTTTTTAATGCAATCGGTCATGAAAAATGACATTTTGCTTAGTGAATGTATGTCGATTTGCTGGTCGAGAATCGAGCCAGGCATTCCAGTGATACATTTTCAAAAATAGTCTTCTCTTGCCCTGCAAATGAATTTTTCTAACGACCATTGCAATTTTTGTCATTGACATTCTTCTGTTGCTATGGCTTGGTAATTTGTATCCAAGCTGATTAATCGAGTAATCACGATTATTTTTTAATAAACGATCGCGGTCCACCTACTTTTTGTGGTTCGCTAAGCATGATAGACGATTCTTGTCTGTGCTTTAAGTATAGTCTTACGAGTCTTTTGTATAGATTAACCAATCTTGGTGTATGGACGCATTCTACTTGTAGTATCAATTCATGGTTCACCAAACCTCAAGGTTAATTGCATGCGTTCAGCGAAAGGTGGGTTTCCACAGAAGGTGGGAACATCATAGTTCATTCAATATAGCGTTATAATTTATACGTAGCTAATGCATTATTTGCGTGGGTAGATGGGTGAAGTGGCAGTGCATGGTGTGCGTGCATGTGGGTGTGGACCTGTCAGACAGAATGCAGGAAATGGCTTATCAGAACTAATGCTTTTCAATGTGCTCTCTGAGGGAAGGGAACAATTATTATGCACAGCCCTAAAATATTACTGGATTTACTTAACAGATCATGACCCACCACTATTCCCTCATATCAGGCTCTTGCAGGTAGGGGTGCCGGGGTGGGGCCATATACCCTTTAATCAGCACTCCCCCCCCCCCCCCCCCCCTACCCATCTTAGTTCCAACATTTGAAACTGCCCTACTTTAACCACTGCCGAGTCTGAAAACAGTTTGCATTAGGCAGATACAGCATTCATTCAAATTGTTTTCAAAACTTTTTTAGATTCCTCAGTGTGTCAGTTTAAACTGAGGGGTTCAACTATGAAATTTTTTTGCCATATATAATAACTGATGAGCATATTCGTAACATTTGCATTTCAGCTGCTTCTTATTACATGCTTGGTACAAGTCCTGTGAAAGCACAGATGCCATTCAGACTGACTGGTAGAAAGGTATGGATCATACAGAAACACCTCCGTCTGTTTATAATTAGCTCACTTAGCCTGAAAGTTAAAATGAGCTTATGTCATTGCGTCTGTCTGTCTTTCTGTCATCAACTTTTTCATTTAAACAACGTCTTCTCAAGTTGCGCTGATTTCAATGGACCTTTCCCGGTCTTAGCTATGCCTCCACCCATCTTTAGCTAAGCTCCACCCATTTTTAGCTAAGCTCCACCCATCTTTAGCTATTCCTCCACCCATCTTTAGCTAAGCTCCACCCATCTTTAACTAAGCTCCACCCATCTTTAGCTAAGCTCCACCCATCTTTAGCTAAGCTCCACCAATAATTTGCTGTGTTGGGATCGATAGATCACTGAACTGCCTGACTCAATTTCTAGAAAACTAATTGGACTGGGTGCTATTCCTTCCTATGGCAGCAACAGCGCCCAGTAAAATTATTTTCAAAATATTCAACAGCATAGTAGTGGAGACCCATACACAGTGCTCAAATAGTTCTGGTAGGATGTACTGGAATTCTCGAGATGGTGGTTACCACTTTAACACTCATATTAGCTTTAAACGGCTTCTGCAGTAGTCTTGACAGATCTCCATTTGCTGACCTAGAGAAGACTAGTTTCGAAAATTTACCACTGGAATGACTGGCTTGATAATCGAGCCAGTAATTCCAGTAGTAAATTTTCAAAAAATTTCATCTGTTGGTCTACAAATTGACATTTTCTTTGAGAAAATTGAAATTTTCTTGAACGAATTCAAGGGTTAAAGGGTTAAGAGGCAGGACTGTTTGACATTTTGGTCTATATGTACTAATGTAATACTATCATAATGTAACACCATATGGCGATACTTACAGCGCCATATGATTACAAACAAAATGGAGGGATCTGATCTGTTAGTTAAATATCTGATGTGATAATATAACAGCTTCATTGACCAGTGAGCTGATGTCACGATCAGTATGATGTATAAGTCCATCATCATGAAAATCAGAGTCTGTCGGAATATCGGAAAGTGTACAGATTGTGTGTGTTTGACGAGTTTATAATTTAATAAGCATCCTGTTGAATGTTTTGAAATTATTCAACAGCTTATCTGTAAATTTACACCGAAATTGGCGTTTGGGCGACTCGGGAATCAGAGTATATAAATCGATACCAACGCACGTAAAAAAGTGGATGGAGCTTAGTTAGAAATGGGCGGGGCATAGCAAGAAATGGACCACCCCCCCATCCCCCCCACCCCACTAATCTCGGGTTAATATCAGCCATAGGCAGCAATAGCCCCCAATCAAATTAGTTTCAAAATATTTGACAGATTACGTGTAACACCTCGATGTTGGGTTTTCGGGGATTCAGTAATCAAAGTATATAAATCAATTACAGCACATGTAAAAAAGTGGGCGGAGCTTAGTGAAAAATGGGTGGGGCATAGGTAGAAATGGATCGCCCCATTGCACCAACCTTGGCAAAATTCCTCAATCCACTTTTGAAACTTAAGTCATATCCACTTTGATACAATTGCTAAGAGGTTACATGGCAGGATCCACGCTGTCACTCTTGTATCTGATGTCATAATCAAAATGTGTCACTAGTTAGCTGACGTCACAATCAAATGACGGAACTCTGACATGAAAGAGGCATGCAAAAAGTGTCTGAATTGTATGTGTTTGGTGAATTTTTTGAAATTAATTTGAATGGGAGCCATTAGGCAGCAACCGCTGTTGCTGCCTATGGCAGCAACAGCGTCCAGTCAAATTAGTTTCAAAATATTTAACAGAATGTTTATTAAATGGTAAAGACATACAATTGGTACGTGTCGGACTATTAAGCACTAAAGATGGAGTATTTCGAATCATGATGTCATGATTATGACGTCAGCCTACACGTCGTAAAGTGATTGAGTGAGGAAATGGATTCATGAATAGCCTACACAGTGACGATGATGATGTAGTCTGCGGCGATTAATTGGCGTTTATCTCCAACTTAGAGGTTCATATCTCATGTTGTGTAAATCATACTGCACCCAAACTTGGACACAAGTCTCCCTATAATGAGTGGCATGAGACAATAACCTCTGCGTTAGAAGGTCAAGGTCACTATGAGTTTGATAAAAACTTTTTTCCACATGAACGTTTTGTATTTAGCTCAACTTAGCCATGTATACCTCATGTGGCATAATTCATTATGATGTCAGATACTTGAGTGACCGATCAGAGCTCTCCATTGATATGTGTATGATTCAAATGTTTAAAACAATCTGATAATAATGTGCTATAAAATCAAATTTTGTGTCTGAATTTCATATGTTGAAGCTACCCAGTTATGCCACAGCGACCATACGCCATCTGTATGTCTGTCATCCATCCCTCCGTCATCAACTTTTCTTTTTGATAACTTCTGACGAACTGTAACCTGATTTCAAACAAATTTGTCAGGAAGCTTCTTGTCTGATTTAGGCGGTGGCTATCTTTGATTCTTCACTAGTATTTGATTCTGATTCATCTAGGCCAAGGGCCGACAAAGTTTGTTCACAAGAACCTGATTGGTTGATTTGTCTGGGTTTTGCAAAACTTGCATCATCAGAACCACTGAATGGATCAGGATAAAATAAGGGTCATTAAATTTTGTTCAAGGGAAGTTGATATGAGACAAAATGTGGCTGGCGTGGAATAATCCAAATGTAACATTTGGCAGCCATATTAGATTTTTTTATTTGATGGATTATGCTGCCGAAAATTGCTATATGTGGATGGCAATGTCAGATTTTAGACTCACTTTTGTTAGCTAGATGGATCAGCGGGCATCTTGGATTATTTCCTACCAAAATTTTTGCTTTTGTCAGATAGATGGATCAGCGGGGATCTTGGATTATTTCCTACCAAACGCATGTAACCTTCTAATGGTCAAGGCAGTCAAAACCAGACTGCAGTAGTCTTGAAGAATATCTATCTGCAGGTAAAGAGAAGAGTATTTTTGAAAATTTACCACGGGAATGGCTGGCTCGATAATCGAGCTAGTAAATCTAGTGGTAAATTTTCAAAAATATTCTGTTTACCTGCTGATGGACATTCAATAAGGATGTTTTGATTTTCTTGACCAAATTTGACCAGTAAAGGTTAATTGTCTGTTTGACCAAGTGATTTAAAATGCAAGTCACCTTTATCTAGGGCAAGACCTGAACCAAGTTTATTCAATGGAACCTGATAGGTTGATTTGACTGGCAACCATCTTGAATTTCCGAAAATCTCCAGGAAATTTGTTAAGACTTCCGTTCTACTCATTAACTGTTGGTCCAATTACAACCAAACTTGGATGGAAGGACCCTAGTTTGCTGGGCTTCAGATATCGTATACAGCAATTTGATTGGTTGTCTATTTTCGACAGCCATCGAAAATGTCCAGGAAATTGGTTGAGAATGGCTCGTCATTAACGGTTAGACGTTTCAAACAAACTTGGCTGGAAGGACTTTAGGGTCACAGAACACTTACACAGAAATTTCATTGGTAAATCTTTTCTTCAAGATATCTTAGATTTCCAGGAAATATCCAGGAAATCATTTAAAATATTACTCATAAACCCACCTCGCTACAATTTGTACTTTAAGCCTGTCACCAAAAAGTCCCTGAAAAGGTATATTCTTTATGATTTAAAACTTATTTTGTTGAATATTTTGAAATTAATTTGACTGGGAGCTGTTGCTGCCAAAGACAACAACATCTTCCAGTCAAATGAATTTCAAAATATTCAAGTTTTCCAATAAGGTACCATTGAAGATGAGATATGGGAAATTCATAGATGAAAGGGTTAAGATTTGTAGTTTCTGGTCCGAACGGTCGAATTGAATTTCTGGCAAAAAATGTATATGGTTCAACAAGTTGATAAATATGCTAGGCATTTTACTTAAAATACAAATGTTCCAGGTGAACGATACAAGGCCTCTTGTCTAATGAATGAATCCACTTTTAGCGATGCCTCGCTCACCTCTAGCTATGATCCGCCCACGCTTTTCCCGTGTTGGAATCAATCGATCCCTGAACTCCCAAATTTCCAACAAGGTAACTATACAGGTTAACTGTTGAATATTTTGAAACTAATTTGGCCGGGTGCTGTTGTTGCCTATGACAACAGTGCCCAGTAAAATTAGCTTCAAAATTGTCAACAGAATATTTGTTTAACATGTTTAATGGTAAAGATATACAATTCGTACGCATGACAGACTTTTAAAAGGTCATGACAGACTTATTTACGGCATTCATTATGTAAGTTGATTGTGATGTCTGCATACATGTGATGTAATTCATTATGATGTCATATTGCTTGAGTGACAGATTGGATTCATCTATTCTTGAATCTATGTTTCAGAAGGCTCCTGTTGACAGAACCAAAGCAGAAGGGACAAAACTTCCCCCTCAAGTTACTAGAGAGCCTCGGCGAGGGTCCAAGAAACAGATCAAAACAAATAAAAAGGGCACAGTGACATCTAATTCTGATTCACAACCTGACCGCCTTCCTGCAGGTGCACCACAAAGCCAGAGCGCTATCTTTGTCAATAAGCACAAATCTGCATCTACAGGAAATCTGTGGCAGGACCAAAATGTCCCACAAAATGTTGATTTAAATGGGCACAATGTGGAAGCTGAGATATTAGACTCTAATTTATCAACAAGTGCTCCAGTGTATACAAGCCCAGGAAAAATTGTATTTTTCAGAACTGAGGATTCAGGGCCTGAAGTAGAGCCCGAGATAGATAGTAGATTAAGATTGGATTGTGATACTGTGTCACAGAGGAATGACTCTTATTCACCGTATTCTAATGTATCTCGGTATGTAAGAACCATTATGATATTACCTGACGATCTTGCACATTCTGATTATCACGGGTTACATGTCAGTAACGTGTGTGATGTCTGTGTTACATCTCAGGTCCCCAATAGTACCAGCACCAGTGCTGTTGAACGAGCACATCCTTATGGCACTGCGGGTCATATTGTTAATGGGATTGGAAAATTATGTTTATTGGAAGAAAGTAGGTGCAATAAAGAACTTTCAGATAGGCTGAAAAATGGTGAACACGATCTTGACCAAACAATCCCACAACAGTCTAAGGACTCACGAGATCTGATGGCTTCCCAAGTTTATTCAGAGCCATACTCGACTTGCACTAGTCTATACAATCAAGATATTACACATTTACAAGACAGAAGAAAGACCGGCCTGACGTTATTGACTTCAACAGAAGCATCTATTTTACCCGATATAGGTAGTACTGGTAATATTACTGAAGATCCCGGATGCTCACAATCTGCACTAGATACTGGCATTGATCCATCTACATATAATGGTAATACTAACGTGAGTAAATGTTATGATAATACTAGCAATTTTCAAGGCAGTAACAGTAACACAGGTGTTTGTTATGAGGCTAGTCAAGGCCGGCATAATATAGGTAAACACATTGATAATGTGAGTCATTATTGTGACAGATTAATACCAATTTATGATGTCATCATTACAGTTCCGAACATGTAGCTATCCCCAATTTTTGTATCATGCATTCAGTGTTCCATGCTTTAGTGTATAAAAGTCAAAGCCACCAGTACTGGCAAATAAAATCTGTTTTCATTTTTAGCCCAGCTGACTTGTCAGTCAGCTAATGGAAAGCAGATTACCTACCTAATCAGAAACTGAATGTCATACCGTTTTTGTCTCGCCTGCAAAGCAGAAAGCGAGACATATGTATCACTTGTAACAGCGGTGATGATGGCGTCAACAATGTTACGTTTTTGCGTTTAATAAAACTTCTTAGCTTATATTGGAGGATCAATTAATCCTATTGCAACTAAACTTGGCTACTTGGTTGATTATACTGTTAGGAAGCAGAATGATGATACTGAGGTCACATGGTGAAAGGTCAAGGTCATTGTGACCTTGATACAAGACTCAATGTCGTTTATCATAACTTCTCAGCTTATCTTTCAGGATTGAGTAATCCTATTGGAACTAAACGTTGATACATTGTTATCTATGATGTTAGGAAGCAGCATGCTGAGGTCACAAAGTCAAAGATCAAGGTCATTCTGCCCGCTATGAAACTTTGTTATTTTTCAATGTTTCAGGATCACTTAACCCTAATGGAACACAACTTGGGTACATGGTTGTTTATACCAAGTGCATGCAGAATGATGATATGGAGGTCAGCAGGTCCAAGGCCATTTTGACCTTGCTATTTGACCTCTGTTTTTTCAACTTTAGGTTTTTCCATTTAGCAAATTATGTACATTTATATTTCAGAATTACTTAACATTACCAGAACTAATCTCACTAGGTCCGAGGTCACGGTCATCATAGCATTGATATTTGACCTATGTCATGTCTGTATTTCCAATGTTAAGTTTTTGTTTGCCTATATTTTAGGATTTCTTAATCATACTGGAACCAAACTTGGACACATGGTTTCATATACCATACCGAGACGTCATGATGATAGTGAGCTCATTAGGTCAAAGCATTCTAATATTGCTATTTAACATCTGCTTTTTCAACCTTAAGTTTTTCCATTCAGCAAATCATTTATATTTCAGGATTGGTTAATCCTATTGGAATTAACTTGAATACATAATTGCCTATGATCTTAGGAAGCAGCATAATAACATTGAGGTCACAAGGTCGAAGTCACTACAAACAGGAGACAGGCGAGACATTTAATTCCGCAGAATTCTTGTTGTATCTCAATATTTTGGTATCAGCAAAATCATGTCGATATGACTAACACTGTAGCTATGATACCGGTATTCAACATGATATCTTTATATCATGAAGCCCTAAATGAAACAAACATTTCTCCATAGCCTTCAATACTTTGAAAACCTAACGTGCCATAACTTGGTTATTTAACGGTGTGGCCACTTCATATTCATAGCTCAAATAGATGCTGCTTAAAGGAACATGGCTTTAATCCAGCGATAAATTATGGAACATTCCTCAATTGATAACAGACAGACAGATGACACTCTCACATCAGACAAATAAATCATGGGTGACCTAAAAAGGCCAGTACATCTTGTATAAATTTTAGCTACATTTTCATCATTCATTGTGTTAGTGTTTCTGTCTGTCTCTGATGACAGTAGTTTTCAGCAGTACATTATCAAAATAAACACATGTTACTTCCAAAACTTGAATTTTACATGACCTGGTGAAAAATGGTTACGTATAATTTAACATTTGGAAAAATTTTCTGTGGCTATCTTCACAGACAACTTAGTGATGATATTTTCCTTTAAAATAGTAGGAGATGAACTCTGTGAGAGCATCTATATTTTTGCGGGCAGGGTCAGTAGGCTTGTGCGATTATTACTTTGAGTGATCACGATTGATTATTTAAGAATAATTGTGATTACTCAATTAATCAGCTTTGGTACAAATTATTCAGACAACAACAAAAGCATATCAATAACGAAAGCTGCAGTGGTGTTTAGAAGCATTCATTTGCATGTCAAGAGCAGGATATTATTGAAAATGTGTCACTGGAATGCCTGGCTCGATACATTTTCAAAAATAGTCTTCTCTTGGCCGGTAAATTCCTATTATGTATATTTGGATTATGAACCAGAATTCTTTTTATTTTGCACATTGACACACTTCACAACAGACCGTTCCACTCTATCCATCCATCATATGACATCATAATTAACTATGTGATATGCACAATGACATCATGAATGCCGTAGAAAAGTACGCCACGAACTCATAATTGAAGACAAACTGCGTTGTACGGATTGTATGTCTACTATTTAATAAAGATTCTGTCGGATATTTTGAAACTAATTTGACCAGCGCCCAGTCAAATTAGTTTCAAAATATTCAACAGAATCTAGGCAGCAACATCACCCTGTCAAATTAGTTTCAAAATATTTAACAGCTTGTCTGTATAGTAAATTGATAGTCAGGGAGTTCAGGGATTAATCGATCCCAACACGAGCGAGGTGTGGGTAGAGCTTAGCGCGCAATTGGCCGAGTTTAGCAAAAACTGGAAAGGTGCATTATCGCTATATGAAACTGATATTGTTTGACCCTTTAATGGGCAAGCCACAATGGAAGACAATTTTTGAAAATTTACCACTGGAATGACTAGCTTGATAGCAGAGCCAGTCATTTCACTAGTAACTTTTCAAAAATAGCAATCGCTTGTTATGCAAACGGGAATTTACTATCGTGAGGGTCTTTTGTGTTAGAAAAGTGCACTTCTGGATACAAATTGTGGCAGTTTGCCCGCAAGTAATGTATACCGTGAGAAATAAAAAATTGATGGGAGCACTCGACACACCCTGCTGGTGACCATTTTCCTGAATCAAAGATGGCTGCCATCCGGATAGAAGAAAAGCCATATTTCTGCGTCATGTGGGCCAATTTCCATGATCATTGTATGTAAATAGGGGGGGTGTTTCGCATCCTTTGTTTTTCGGTAGTGCGTCTTACAATCCATGTGGGCCAAAGTTTTATCCAGAACTGCACTTTTATGTAGTTTGTATGCATGAAGGACCCTCACTACCATGCCTACTAAGCAAAAATCTAGATTTTTGTGATCTTTGCTTGTTGATTAAGGCCTTAAATATTACAATGCTGGCACACGTGACTGATATATTGTTATCATGTGATATGAACTGACAATGATATGGCCAAACAATGACTAACCCACTGCACCTATGCTAAAGGAAATTCAAATCCTATTCGAAGCAGAAACCATTTATTCTGATTTTTGTTCCATTTTGATTCACTTGAATTCACCATTGTGGCACATTATCAGCGACTAAAACAGTATCACTCTTTAATGCTCACATGCAGCAAGAAAGCAACTAACTCTCATTGTGAAAGTCAAAACATATTTTTTAAACGTTATGTTGATAACCGTTCTCAAAATACATTTTCATTCTCATCACCTACTACATATATAATCTGCTGTTTTTTAAATTATATATGGCCAGTAATGGACTAAAACAAATTAGTCATCTTATGACCAAGAGAATTAAAGTTCTTACCCGCTGAATGTCCATTTGCCGGCAAAGAGAAAACATGTTTTATTTGTAACTAGAAAGTCTGGAATAATTTACTCTATTATTGGGTCTGCCTTTTCAGTAGTAAAGTTTAACCCTTTCACCGATGAATTCCCCATTTTCAAGCCACCCATACAGGAAACCTGTTAAATATTTTGAAATTAACCTGACCGGAAGCCGTTGCTGCCTTAGACAGCAACAGCTTCCAGTCAAATTAATTTCAAAATATTCTACAGAATAGGTTTTATCGTAAAAAATTTACTTTTTCATGGATTTGTCAGTGAAACGGTTAATACCTAAATTTGATCAAGAATATAAAAGATTTGTTTATTGAATATATATTTGCAGTCCAGACTATTTTTGAAAATTTACCACTGGAATGACTGGCTCAACTGTCGTATATCAAGACCACTACAGCGGTCGGTTTTGGCCGATTTCATCTTCTGGCTTACAAATGAGTACTGTCCAAGATCACTGCAGAACCGATTTTTGGTCAGCGTGCCCATTAACGGGTTGTTGTAGTTGGATGACTAGTGTTTTAACTATAATATTGAAATGAATGGTCGTTATACAGCCAATCACACTTTGCCAGATTTAAGTGCTTCTCCGAATTAATCTATATATATATATTGATTTTTATTCTCGCTGTGATACAGATTAGTGTTGTATTGTACAAATCTACGATCACAAATACTCCATTTGTTTGTTAATGATTGTTTAATTTAATAAAGTGGTTTCACAAAAGCATTTGGTTTTGGTTAATATAGTTATGTATTGGTAGTGTGTGCATGTGTGTGTGTGTGTGCGTGCGTGCGTGCGTGCGTGCGTGCGTGCGTGCGTGCGTGCGTGTGCATGTGTGTGTGTGTGCGTGCGTGTGCATGTGTGTGTGTGCATGCGTGCATGTGCGTGCGTGTGTGTGGCGTGTGTGCATACATGTGTTATCAGTTAACTTAACCCTTTAACCCTCGAATTTGTTTAAGAAAGTTTTAATTTTCTCATAGAAAATGTCAATTTGCAGACCAAGAAGGCTATTTTTGAAAATTTACCACTGGAATTGCCTTTGTTATCGAGCCAGTCATTCCAGTGTTAAATTTTCAAAAATGGTCTCTTGATCTGCAAAGCTTCCCTATCATTGTTTGCCCTTTATGACTTGGCTTGATGATCAGTTAGTTTCTGGTCCAACCAAATTCTGGGATGCGTTTAGGAGTGAAAATATTTTCAGTTCACGAACATCTTGTTCGGTCACGTGGTACGTTCGCCCATAGATTTCTATGGCCAAACATACCAGGTGACTGAACAAAATGTTTGGCGAACGGAAAATATTTGCACTCATGAACGGTGCACACCCGTGGACCACAGGCTATGAATATGCTTCTTGAGCAGTTGAGATGCATGTCATACAAATACAGTACAACTCAGAAATAACTTTGTTTGCTGCATTGGACAGCAATGGCTTCCAATCAAATTAACCCTTTAAGCCTCAAATTTCTTTAAGAAAATCTCAGATTTCTCCTAGAAAATGTCCATTTGCAGATCAAATGACTATTTTTAGTTCACCTGGCCTGAAAGGCCGAGTGAGCTTATGCCGTGGCGACTACCCGTCGTGTGTCTGTCTGTTGTCCATCCGTCCGTCAACTTTTCCTTTAAACGACTTCGCATTTTAGGAAATGGCTTTTAAAATCTTCTCTGAAATCGCTTGGGGAATCGATTCAAAACTTATCAAACCTCATCTAGGTAAAAACATAAGCCAAGTTTGCTCAAGACGACTTGATTGACAGAATGGTTCGGTGGCCATCTTGGATAAATAGTTTTTCCCGAAAACGAGTTCTCCAGAACCGCTGAAGGGATCAGGCCGAAATTTTGGAGATATGATCAGGGACTAACGGCCATTAAAGTTTGTTCAAGGGAAGCTGCTCTTTAAAATAAAAATGACTGCCATGGGCCAATCAAAATGTAGCCTGTTTGGCAGCCATATTGGATTTTTTTATTTGATGGATTGTGAGGCCAAAATTGGTTCTATATATGTTTTTGGGTATTCTGAGCTCAAATTTGCAATTTTTTAAATTGTTGGATAAACAGTTTGATGGCCATCTTGGATAATTTTCTCGTCAAAAGCTCCCATGCTAAAGAAATGGGAAATTTAAAATGTCTTCTCGAGAACCGATTTCAATTATGTTTGGCAGGAAGCATCCTTAGGGCATAGGGATCCAAGTTTGTTTAAACGAATCCGATCGGCCAATTTGCCCGGCGGCCATTTTGGATTTTGGCCGATTTTAGGAAATGTCTTTAAAAATCTCCGAAACCGCTTGGGGAATCTTCATCTAGGCAAAAAGGTAAGCCAAGTTTGTTCAAGAGGACTTGATTGACCAAATGGTTCGGCGACCATCTTGGATGACATAGTTTTCCCGAAAACGACTCCTCCAGAACCGCTGAAGGGATCAGGCCGAAATTTGGGCGGTATGATTAAGGACTAAGGGCCATTAAAGTTTGTTCAAGAGAAGTTGATCCATCAAAATGTAGCATGTTTGGCGGCCATATTGCACTTGCAAAAATGTCCACAGACTCATTTAAGCGGCTACTAAACCACCCACCAACAATTTTGACAAAAATTGATGGTGCTCCAGGTAGGGCTGCGCGATATACCGATACCATATTTAAAACCGATATCCTGCACTGACGGTTTCATAACCGATTATAAAAAACAAATATCGAAAAACCGAATATGAACATATTTTCGGTTTTTCGTAACAGGATTGTTAAAAATAAAAGTTCCTAACGAGCATGAAAAGCGTAATGAATAATAATGGCCATACTTTCCATTAAGCTATGTTCGGGGCAACTAATAATTGAACGTGGCCCCAATAGCGCATATTGTGTAACTCCATGTAACTCGATGTACGCCGAGAGAAATCAAGCAGCGAATTAATTAAATAAATATCCATTCGTCTTTTCTCCGGTAGTCTCAGATAAATTTGCAATATAAAACACAATGCTAATGTGGGAATTAGTCATTAAAATTTGTATCGGGGAAAACATTTCTAAACAACGGCATCCATTTTATTTACGTCACCGGCTAATTAACATAGTGCAAAGTCGTCCCAACACTAAATCGCCCGAATGCATCAAAATCTCGCCAATAAATATAATGCTGAATACATTTTGCTGATTAGGATATAATTTTAAATAAAATTATTACTCAAACCGTTTTTAAAACGTTATCGTCTATACACAATATCATATTAACTTATGAAATTTGCGATCGCAATATTACAGTTAATATTTTCTTCAAGGCATGATATCGTCCTCGGGCCGAATTGGAAATGAAAGAAGAAAGGGAGATAATTACATCATAATTAATTACAATCGCGTGATTTACGTCTTTTCGCAACACGTTTTGCTGATTTATGATTAATTTTGACAAAATAAACGATGTTTATTTAACTGTGCGTAATATTTAGGCAGTCTAATTAATAATTTCACTCCCGCGTTGATGGATATTATAAGGTATATTAAGCTTTAAAGGCGTAAAACGTTACGAATGTATCAGGGCGTGAAAATACGTTCTGTTTTCGTGCTAATTTTTATCATTTACATTTTTTGTTTCATGTCCATAAAACCGATATTCGGTTAAAACCGATATGAAAAGTCATATCGAAACCGCTATAGCTGTAAGCCAAACCGCGCAGCCCTAGCTCCAGGTGAGCGACACAGGCCCCTTGGGCTTCTTGTTTGAAAATTTACCGCTGGAATGACTGGCTCGGTTATCGGTTTTTCCACCTTTCTTCCATTTTCTCCTGAAGAAAGGTGGAAGAATCTCCCAAATACATGTGTTATAATAAGCTGATTTTTCTGAACATTGCCAATAAACCACCATTGAACACGATATAAGAAATGTTCTGTTGAATATTTGGGATGAAATTTGCTTCGAAGCCTTTTGCTGCCTTGGACAGCAATGGTTTCCAATTAAATTAGAGCTTGAATTAAATTTCAGCAAAAATATTCAACAGAACATTTCTATAATCATGTTCAAAATTGTACTAACATGTTTGTATTTTGGAAATGTGTTAACTTATTTATGAGCTGTACTGCCCTACAAGCAGACACCGTAGCATGATGGCAGTATTGAGTGAGGCATTGGGGAATGAGCCAGTTTTCAAGGTCTTGAGTAAATGAGAAAGATAAAGGGAGGTAGGGAGAGAGGGCAATGTGTTGAAGGATATACCATCGGTAGAATGTGTAGGAAGTAGTAACGGAGGAACAACGAAATTTAACTCGATAACCTGACAAAAGGGGGCTGTATTCAGAAAAGGTACTTTGAGAAAAATGCCTAAACAATGCTTCAGTCTACATTCGCTTAAGTTCTACTAATATTTAGCCGCTTCTCCGTATATACGATGTGGCAGGGCCTTCTAAATAGGTGCATAAAGATAGGCAGGTGATTAACTTACGCACATCCGTGAATACGGCAGACATATCTATATTGTTTGGTGGGGTAATAACAACGTGCCGGGCGTGTCTGCCCGTTGTTCGCGAGTTGGCCCAGGGAAATGGGTGGCCCTTACCCTGCTGGTGTATCCAGTGGCATTCTTTCTGTTTCCTCAATTTTGTGGAAGTTTCATCTTCAGGATCTCACAAAAGTTTCATCTTCAGGGTCTGATGACTAGACCTGGATAATTCTGAAGTTTATGTCATTCCTAGAATGCCCAGGTCTGTTGAAATGTCTGGATACTGGGGTATCGTATCTCTCGTTTTTGTTGAGATTCATGATAGAATGTAAGTGTTCGTGGATGCAGATTTTTAAAGGGCGTAGTGTCTCTCCCACGTATTGTTTGTTACATCTGTCACAGGTTAGAAGGTATACTGTTTCTAGTTTGGCAGTTACCTATTATCTTGGACCTGTAGGATAGCTTTGTGTGGGAGCTAGGGAAGAATCTGTCCTTCTACATTTTGAGGCATATGTTGCAATTCTTTGTTTTGCAAGGAAGTAGCAGGTTTCTATGGGGGAGGGTCTTGGTCGTTGAGGGCAGTTTTGCTTTTACTATGGAATCTTTGATGGTTTTGTTTCTCCTGTAGCCGAAAAGTGACGGTTCCGGGAATGCTGTTCTGCACTTGTGGCTGGCTTCTAGGATAGTCCAATATTTTTTGATGGGCCTTTTGAGGAATATACCAGTTCTGTTGAAGTCATATACGAAGACATGTTTCTGTTGTGTAATGTCAATAGGTGTCTGGTGGAGGGTATCTCTGTTTTGTGAGCGGGCTTTGGCCCTGGCATCATTTAGAATTTTGGTGGGATATCCTCTTTTAAATCAGTGACCTAGAAGAGCTAGACTGTTTGTGTCATAGTCTTCTATATGGGTACATATGCGCCCGAGTCTTAAGAACTGTCCGTATGTGGAGGAGTCCTTGCAATGGGATGGGTGTTCTGATGTGTAGTGTAGATATCCATGTGGGTCTGTAGGTTTGGTGTAAAGATCGAATGTGATTCGGTGGCCATCTTTGTTAATGGCCATAGTGTCCAGAAATGCCACTCTTGTTCTAGATGATTCCATAGTGAATTTAATACTATGGTGTGATGAATTCATGTGGGCGACAAAGTCGTCTAGAGTCTCTGCGCCATGTTCCTAGACCATAAAGATGTCATCTATGTATCGGACATAGTGACGGTTGGTGGGATGCTGTGCATAGAGGTTTGGTTTCTAAGTCAGTCATGAATATGCATGCAAAGGTGCAAGCCGCTTTGCTGCCCATAGCGGTTCCCCCTATTTGTAGGTAACGGTCACCGTTGAACTCAAAATTGTTGCATTCGAGTACTAATTTAAGGAGATTGATGATAAGTCTCCTAGCAAACCGTTGGTCTGGCAGAATCTGACAACCGCTCTCAGACCTTCATTGTTTGGAATGTTGGTGTAGAGAGAAGTGACGTCCATTGTAACGAGAAGAGTGCCAGGTGATCTTGCTCCATAGCTCTCCACTTTGTTTATGAAATCTGTGGTGTCTTTCACATAAGATTTGATTTTTGTGACGTGCACTTTGATGTGCTCGTCTACAAAACTGCTTATTAGTTCCGTTGGGCAGCCATTGCCGCTGATTATGGGTCTACCTGGAATTGAACCATCTTTTTCCTGTGTGTGGACTTTCGGTAGAAGGTAAAATCTAGCGGTTTTGGGTGGTTTCGGTATTAGATTGATAGCTATTTTGGCATCTATTTCCCTGTCTCTGACTAACTGATCTAGACGTTTTTCTACTTTGTGTGTTGTTGTGTAAGGTCAGTTTGGACCTTTTTGTAGAAACGTTCATCTGCCAGTTGCCTATGGGCTTCTGCTATATAGTCAGATTTATTTTGAACCACAGTAGCTTGTCCTTTATCCACTATTTTATGGTCTTGTGAAGGATTGATGAGAGCCCTCTGCTCTATGATGTTAAGTTTGCTAGTTTGAGATCGCCGGTGAGTATGCCTGCTAAATTCATATCTGATTGCTTTAAAAAGGGCTTCAAATGGCGCGTCCATGGTGGGTGGCGCCATTGAAGTCTTTTTGGCGGAAAATTTTCTGATTAGGACGTCCAGAAAAGAAAGAGGAACCCGTACCAGTGGTAGTGTGGTGACGGTTCCTTGTTGTAGTAGTGTGGTGGGTGCGGGCTTGGTGTGAAAAAGTGTTTGAGGCACATACGTCTGAAGAAAGCCTGTAAGTCGGTGTACAGGTTACCCATATGTGGTTCTAAGACTGTTGGACTGTAGCCCAGACCCGTGTCTAGGAGACTGATGGTTCCCTCATTGAGGGGGGGTGTTTGAAAAATGAAAACAAGAGGGGACATAAGGTGCATTTTCTGTATTATCAGAGTTGTTGTTACGGTTGAGAAAAGAAAGATTATTGGAGTTGTAACCAAATTGTGGCAAATGTGCAGAGATAGTTTTGACTGTTGCTTCGCCGGCTGTCAGTCATCTGGAATTTCTGAGTTCCTGGACCACTGTGACCAGTTTTTCGATGGCCTGGTCGCTCCTAGTGCCCATCAGTGGTTCTGGTGCATGTGGTTGGCGCCTGCCGGTGTCCCTGGTGTTTCTCCCATCTCTGCTTGGTCTGTTGGCCTGTCCCTGAAAAGGATGTCCCCGTCTCCGGTAAGCTTGGCGGTTGTTACTGTAACCCCTTCTCTCCTGGCAGCAGGTGGATCTATTTCGTGGTGGCCTTCTAGGGCTTGGTGACCTGTGTATGCGGCTGTGTCTAACGGTGGTAGTGACTTTTGCTAGCTCCGCTTCTCTGGTGATGGCGCTGTCAGTACTGCGCTCAAAAGCTGTCTTGAAGCCATTGGTATTGTTTTTCTAGCTTCTTGGCGGTGGTCCAGAACAGAATGTCAGATTTTGTTCAGACGCTTTGACAAGGGATGCCCATTCTTTTTTTAAATCGGCATCCTCTGTATCTGGGCTCCACCCTATCCTGGTGCATAGCATGGTGGGGCACGAACCGTCGGAAATTGAGTGTTCCAGTTTTTCTAACTGAAACTCGAGCTTTGTCAGCTTACAGGCTGCATTTCCCAGATCCCAGTATGATCCCAGATGTTGGTCTGGGATCGACGGTTTCTGGTACTTGGGCCCACTGCTGGAATTTGTGTCTATATGGGCCAGTGTAGGAGCGCTCTCAGCCTCTATTCTTCTTCTCTCCTTGGCCCTCTCTCTCTGGCCGGCAATGGTGGGTCAACGGTTGATGACCCTGCTTCCCCTGTTGGGGTTATGGCCAGTGGTATGGTGGGTGCTAGTTTGTTGGCAGTGGCGTCAGTAGTGGACGGTGCCAGTAGCGCATCAGCATCCACTGAGTTTAGACTCAGTGCCGAGATAGACGGAAGGATCACTATCTCCTCCCTTGGCAACTGATTGCTAGGCTGGCTCATTGTGGAATATAAACTTTGATAACAACGTAATCAGAATTTGACAGCAAATTTTTTACCGGTAAAAAAAGAGACCCCAACAACCGGCAATCACCACCCCACATGCCCATATTCGGCCACAATCAAAGTCAATCCCCAGGAGGGTATAAGAGGCTGAAAAATCAGCTTCAGACCATTCAGACTTCTGGATTCCCAACCGATTCCAAGCGTCAGGTTTTTCTGATTACGTTGTTATCAAAGAATATCTATATTGTTTTGCTATAAGGTTGCTAACCTGCTAACCAAACACCAACAAGTGTTATCGTTGTTTCGGCTGAAAATGTGTACAGGTTTGAGTCATTGTTAAATTGTCTCCTAATATACCGACTTACTAGAGTTATGATCATGTCAATAAGTGGAGTTTGAGATTTGGATCATGTCAGGAATGCAACCGACTGTTGTAAATGCTGGTTTCTGATAATCTGAAATCAGCAGGACTCTAAGCGCATAGATCTTATGTCACTGACTGACTGAAAGTTTGTGTTGAGAGGTGGTTAACCAGCCGTGTTGTACAGATTTTACGCACCATGCTGTCAGGTATATTGATTACGGTATGTGGGTCCACATGAGCTCTAAGATCATGCCGATGTGAGGAGTGATATCTATAATATGCAGGATTTGCATGAAAAAGGGCAGATAAAGATTTGTTCTTTCCCATACAATATTTAATTGAGGGATCTCTTTCTAGCTATGTCCCACCCGTTTTACAGATATTCTCCACCCACTTTGGAGTTGGAATCGATTTGAAATGAACCTGAAATCCCAGAATCTAAATTTTGAGGTAACTATATACAGGTAAGCTGTTGAATATTGTGAAACTAATTTGACAGTGCTCTTGCTGCCACAAAAAATTGTACACTTTCGTGACAGAGTACGATTTTCCTAAAGGAGCTACATCATTTTGCTAACATGTGACCTAGCTAATTGATTATGATGTCATAATTGAGTAACAGCTCAGATTCCTCTATTGAATTACAACTAGACTTCCTCAAACTGAAAAAACAGCTGTCCATTTGTAGGCCAGAAGCCTCATTGATCTAGACAGATTCTTCTTTTTGGTGTTTGGTTTGGTGGGATTTCACTGTACAAAGTTTTTCATTAATTGCTCAAAGTTATAAGTCAAATCTATCAAAGTGAGCCGAGTAAAGAACGCACAATACAATGTCCGAAAATGCAATGCCATATTCTACCAGATCAGTGACCGACTGAAAGAACGTGCAGACACTGTAGCAGGTGGCATCACAGCTATATAGATCATTGTCGCGCAATACTTATGGTGTCTAGAGACTTTATCATGACACTAGGGAAAAGCAGAAGCGATTAGAGAATGGTTTGAGAACCAATTCATCGTCCAGACATTGAAAACTTCTGTAGGTTATCCCAGCTCACTACAAAAGCCAATCGAAACAAGAAGCCCAAAGGGCTGTAATTATTGGCCACTGTATCAACTTTCCATGGACAGACTTTACTGGCCCTTAGTCCCTAATCATATCTGCAAAATTTCAGCCTGATCTGTTTAGTGGCACTGGAGAAGTCGTTTTCATGAACACTAGGTCAACCAAAATGGGCACCAAAACATTTGGCCAAGCGAGTTCCCCTAACCAAACTGGCTTCAGCTGTTGCCCCAGATGATGTTTCATGAGTTTCAATCAATCCCCAAGCGGTTTCGGAGATTTTTAGACATTTTGAAATCGCCCAAAATCCACGATGGCCACCGTCTCCCAAATTTTGACCATTTGTCAGGGCCTCGAGTCTAAAGGATGCTTCCTGCCATGTATAATTGAAACCAGCCGTGGTTCTTGAGAAGTCGTTTAAAGAAAGACTTGGACAGATGACGCATAGACGATGGACAGTCGCCACGGCATAAGCTCACTTGGACATTCTGGCCAGGTGAGCTAACAAGTGAGGTTGAGAATGTCGTATGTCCATCAAATTTTTCTTTAAATGGGCCGATTTCAATTATATTTGGCAGGAAGCATAGAGAACCATGTTTCTTCAAATGAAGCCGATCAGCCAATTTGGCCAATATTTAGAAGTCTTTAAAAAACTCTGAAACGAGTTGGGGGATTGATTCGAAATTCATGAAATATAATCTAGGGCAAGAGCTGAACCACGTTTGTTCGAGAGGACTTGATTGGCCAAATGGTTGGGCAGCCATCTTGGATCACCTAATTTTCGTGAAAAGTACTCCAGAACCGCTGAACGGATCGTTCTGGAGAAGTCCTTGGATTTTGGCCAATTTTGAGAAATCTGCTGTGGCGACTGTCTATCGTCTATCTGTCAAAGGTTTTCTTTAAACGACTTCTCAAGAACCACTGGGCCAATTTCAATTATATTTGGCAGGAAGCATCCTTTAGATGTAAGGCCTTTAAATCCCTGAATAATGGACATGCATCTGGACTGGACAGCTGCAGCAATGGACTCTAAGTATGCCGGTGATACCATCTCCAAAACAATCACAGACAAACTCATCATGCAGCACCTCCCCACCGACGCTATTGGCCAATGTATCCATATTACGCTGCCAAAACCCAAGAAGGCAACTTGCCCCACCAGCAAAGCTGCAGCCTACTTTTTTCCTCAACAGCATCCCGATGATCCTGTGCAATGTGACTGTGCCGAATCGGAGAAAGGATTCTGTTTCGCTGTAGCATGCTAAACAGCACTGAATAGATGCCATCTCCCTGTGGAGTGCTGATAGAGATCTCAAACTCTGCAGGGTGAACACGTTTCACTCGTACCTTCAGCGTGTTGTTTGCCAAGCTTACTCGTCGCAGCTCTTTATCATATACTGAACTTGAACACTTGGCTCGCCAGTAATTCCATAGATAATTTTTCTAAAGATGTTTTCATGGCCTGCATATTGACATGCCTCAATACTTTTGCTAAAGCGAGTTTTGGCCAACTTGACCATTAAATGGTTAATGGTCAAACTTGTATTCATGAGACATCAGCACAGGTGAAATAGGCACAGGTAAGATAAGAATCTTAATTAACTAATTATTAATAGCATGGGATACGGTCCAAAGTTTAGTCTCCGCAGATTCATTATACCAATTCCAAGTAAGCTAACAATAATAATGTTTAGTACCAAGTTTGAGAAGTGTACTAAAATATAATTTGGCTTCCAATTAGGAAATTATTTGGATTGATTCAAGCTAATGAGACAGGTAACCAGGACATGATATCTTCTGATCAGGTGTAAAATCTAGTTCCAATTAGAGTAGCTCAAGATATGTTGGGTTATTATAATAAAAAAATGCCAGAACACACGGACTTAAATACTTAAACTTGTACACATCATTGATAAGTATAAATATGGTAAAATATATTACATGATTGTCAGTAAAATGGATTAATTAAATAAGTAATTAATTGATCAATAGAGAATTACTCGATAGATAAATAACCTGCTTGATAAATAGTCAATCACTTTCTATATTAATTTTGTAATTTCAAAAAACTCTGCTTAGGTCTATATGCCCGACACTTTCTCTAGTGTGAGACGAGTCTGCATGCCAATCGCCAGTTGTGGCCAGCTTTTATATGTTCCCGATGTGGATAACGATGCTACATTGGTCATGAATGCGCCAAATGTGGTGTGCGGGTATTATCCGTAATTTCCCGCATTTTGAGGTGTTCCTGCTTTCGCCACAGCTTAGCCACTAATTGTAGCCACGTACCCGCAAAGTTTTGGTGTGGTTAGCTATCATTAGCTATGAAATCCAAATGTAAGAGATCTTAAAAATGTTCCCAGGATGGTTGGCTATATAGTTGTTCTAGTAAAAATGGCATTCATGGAAATATTTTCCCCATTCCCAGTGATCGAAACTCGTGGCGCTTCGTCCCTTGGTTTAGGGTCTTTAAGTTATCCTGGTTTGGATAGTTATCTTGTGTTCACGTCATACAGGTTTTGATGGACTTGAAAAATAGGCCCATCATAGTGGTTTGATATGACAGGTGTATGTGGTGTTTTGCCTATTGTATGTCTTACCTTTAATCAGTCTGGATTGATCTGTGTCTACAGAAAGTTGAGCCCAGCGGTAGTGAGAGGAACAGTTCGTTTTGTATGACGTTAGAGACATCTGGAAAATACGATCCGATATTTCTGTTTGGATTTGGACCAAGTTTGGTTCGTCTTTCAAGACGTGCACAGGTGTGTTGAGTCTGCTATTTGAACAGATAGATTCTCCTGCCCGTCAACCCCACTGTCCGGTGAGGACAGTGTAAACGATCTGTCTAGATCAAAATTGAGCTCTGCCCCTTGGTCAATCACTGCATCGTCCTCAGTGCTGTATGCATCTAAGGCCGCAACGTTATGATGGAGAAATGCTTGTATCTCCAAGTCGACTTCCTCGTAGTTTAGGTTCAAGCTGGGTGTTTCTAGTGAGTTAAACCTCTGTGCTTGGATCAAGAACCCCTATCTAATCAGAGCGTGTATCAGTTGTCGTAGGTGCTGTTGTGTAGGGGTAGGTGGAGTGAGAGATTTGTTGCCAACTCACCACAGTGTTGGCGTTGTTTTCTGGGCGATTTGTGATGGCCGCTGATGCGCAGGTGGCGCTAGCTATCTCACGCAATGTTGTGCTGAGATCTAGTGGCAGCTCACTTTCTGTGATAGTTATGATGTTGGTGTTCACCACCCAAGCGGTTTTGTGTGCCTTCTTGTTGTGATGTGTTAGGTCCTCTTTTGTTGTGAAACTTGCTGTGCAAAGCTCAGAATTATCTGTTATTTCTGGCTATGTTTGTTCGATTTGTGTCTCTAAATGCTAGATTTTTGACTGAAATAATGACCACAGGTGGGACAAGTGTGTCGTGCCATTGATAACTAAACTAAGTGTGGATGGCCATTGAGTTTGTGACGTCAATGTAGCGTGACATCATACGCGAGTGTGACATTGGTGGTTATGACATTTGTCGTGTCTGACATCACATGTGGTTAGCCCCGAGTGAGAGTTTAAGTAACTCGGGGTGATAAATATGGATACTAACTCATGGGGTTTGGGGGTTGCCAATTAGCATGATTAATACCCACTGGATCCATAGTATGTAGCTGGTGGATCAAGTAGGATTCACGATCCTTGCATGAGGCAGTGGCCTCCAGGCTGTCAGGATCTTGGCGAATGACCTCTATGGCTCTGTATAGTATGCAGTTTGCATTGTGATCAGGGAGATTGAAGTGTTGAGCAAACGGTGTGTCTCTGTTCTTCTTAACATCTCTAAAGTATTAATACGTATTTGGAATTCACGTTTAGTTTCTCCGATATAATGCTTTTTGTATATGGAGTAGGTTAAGAGATAAATGACGTTTCTAGTAGAGCAGTATGCGTTCACACAATTGTTGTATTTCAGATGTGCATGCTTTGGAAAGTTTTTCCTTTTTGTTGATTATTGCAGAAAATACAGCTGACATTTTAAAATTTTGTTTGGGATGACACCACCCTGGTATCCCATGATGTTTGGATACATGAACTGTGCTCTGACCGGTTGGTTCTTGAGCATCGGGTTTCTTCTATAGCTGTATAGAGGCTTCTCTGTGAAGGTGTCCCTACATTTGGCGCTTGTGTTTAAGAGACCCCGGTGTGTGTTGATGATTTTCTTGAGTTGGATGCTGTGGTTGTGAGTCTGTGATTAAAGGGATTCTCTTGTTTGGAATCCTTGTGTTTCTCGGTGCTAGGAGTTTAGTCCATTCTTGTGCATGTGCTTTGTTGCAAGCTGTCAATTAGGATATCTAGTGGGTATTCACACGCCTCAAAGTGTATGATGGTGTTGCATGCAGTTTTTCAAAATCATCTGTGCTGACTGGTAATGTAGATACCATGTGTGTCCATGGGTTTGGTGTATAGATTAAAATTTAGCGACCCGACGATTTTTAGAAATGTCTTACGATCTTCTCCGAAACCATTTGAGGAATCAATTCATAACTCATTAAATATCATCTAGGGCAAGAGCTGAACCTTCTCCAGAAACACCGAAGGGGTCGGGCCGAAGTTTGGGACATATGATCATGGAATACGGGCCATTAAAGTTTATTCAAGGGAAGTTGATCTGTAAAACATGGCCACCATGGGTCAAACAAAATATAGCGTGTTAATTTGATGGATTTTGAGGCCGAAATTGGTTTTATATGTTTTTGGGGATTTTGATCTCAAATTTTCAATTTAATACTAAAGCAATGGGAAATTTAAAATGTCCTCGAGAACTACTGGGCCGATTTCAATTATATTTGGCAGGAAACATCCTTAGGGCATGATGATTTGTTTGTTCAAATGAAGCTGATCGGCCAATTTGGCCGGCGGCCATCATGGATTTTGGTCGATTTTTTGAAATGTCTAAAAATCTTTGCCGAAACTGGTTGAGCGATTGATTCAAAACTTATAAAATATCATTTAGGGCACAAGCTGAACCAAGTTTGTTCCAGGGAACTTGATTTGCCAAATGGTTGGGTGGCCATCTTGGATGGCCTGGTTTTCATGAAAGCAACTTCGTCTCCAGAGCCACTGAACGGATTGGGCCGAAATTTTGGATATATGATATTGATGACTAAGGGCCATTACAGTTTGCTCGAGAGAGGTTGATACTTAAAGAAACATGGCCTCCGTTTTCTTGTTACAAGTCTGCTCAACTCATTAGAGTTCTACTTATTGCTAATGATCATTCTAGTTGAGATGCCTATGGTCCAGGTGAGTGACACAGGCCCCTTGGGCCTCTTGTTTTAATGTTTAACTTGATCAAAACCCTACAACCTAGCTTTCTACCATCAAAATTAGGCTAAAATTGGCCAAACAGTCTTTAAATGCTTTAGTGGAACTCTAGATAAGACATCAGTGTTACACTGACAGGACATTGGCGAAAATCTTGACATTATGCATTTCCAAATGCAAATCTGGATTTGTATCAAGATCACAATGACCGTGACCCAGAAGTCTGAATGTCTTTGTGCTGCTCCTACTAGTTGAGGTATGTGTATGACCATGCTTAGTTCCACTGATTTGGCCAATTCTGAAATAAAGGCAGCATGAGCTAAGCAGAGGAATCTACCAGTAACTGGTAAAGTCTGCATTCTGTAAAAATCAAATTGAGGAATAACCTTGACCTGTGACCTCAATATCATTGTGCTTCATCACCTTGATATAAGGAAGCATGTGTCCAAGTTTAATTCCAATAAGGTGATGGCATACCAAGATATAAGACGATATGTTGAGCTAATCCAACAACTTAACCGTAAAAATAGAGATTTATACTAAGATCACAGTGACCTTGAACCTTCTGCATTCTGCATGAAGTCTGCATTCTGTAAAAGTCAAATTGAGGAATAACCTTGACCTGTGACCTCAATATCATTGTGCTCATTTCCCTTGACATATGGAAGCATGTGTCCAAGTTTAGTCCAAATAGGGCGAAGTCAGACCGAGATATAAGATGATATGTTGATCTAAACCAAAAACTTAACCGTAAAAATAGTTTTATACCAAGTTCAGTGACCTTGAACTTTGATCTCATGACCTCCATATGACTGTGCGCCATCCCATTTATATAAGGAAGCATGTGTCCAGGTTTACTCCCAATAGGGTTAAGCACTCCTGGGATATAAGCCGATATTTTGAGCTAAACCAAAAACGTAAAGGTATACAGTTTTTTTTACCAAGGTCTTTGAACTCATAACCTTAATATTATTGTGCTCCATTGACTTGATATAAGGAAGTTTAGTCAGATTCGGGTGAACCGATTCTGAGATATAAGACGATATGTTGAGCTCAACTAAAAAGTTAACCGTAAAAGTAGTTGTTTTAGCAAGTCAGTGACCTTGAACTTTGATTGTGCTCCATCCACTTGATATAAGGAAGCATGTGTCCAAGTTTGTCCCATTTGAGTGAACCAATCCTGAGATATAAACCTAACCGACATTGGACAGGTGTAATGGAACCTATCGATATATTGCTGAAAATTCTAATTATCGCCAATCATAACCACTGAGCAGATTGATCAATCAGATGTTTACATTAGTTCTGAAGCCTATCACCCTAGGATCCTTTCAGTCTAGTTTTCTTGAAAAGTAGATCATTATTTATTAAACATTTTTGGCAATCCTAGCTATCCGGCCAAAACATTAACGATCAAATTTCTGCATATATGTTCAGAACATATAACACAAGAGGCCAAAGGGCAATTAGAATTCAGTATGCACAATATTTAGTAGGAAATTAATGCTGGATGCTGACCATAGAATCGGATCCAACCTTAGATTCCAGCAAGCCAATAAAAGAATAGAATATAACGACCAAATGTTAAATTTTGAGTGGTCTATTTCAGCGATTTTTTTTTTATCAGAATTGATTGCCCAATTTTTCCGGTGGCCATCTTGGATTTTCCGAAAATCATTTAAAATGCTACTCCAATATAAATGGCCCGACTTCAACCAAACTTGGGTTGACTAATTCTATGCTGGTAGGCCTAAACACATCTAGCAAGAATTCTGATTGGTCAATATTTCCGTCAACTAGGCCAATTTTAAGCCAACTCGGTTGGAAGGACCCTAAAGTGGTGTGCTTCAGAACTTGTGTACAGAATTTTGATTGATCAATTTTTTTGGTGGCCATCTTGAATTGTCCGAAAAATGGCAGGAAATCGTTTAAAACGCTGCTCCTCATTAACTGCTTGGGCAATTTCAACGAGACTTGGCTGGTAGGATACAAAGCTGGTAGATTTCAGAATATTAAAACCAATTTCGGCTTCAAAATCCATCAAATTAAAAAAAGACCAATATTGTCAATCGCCCTTAGTATCTAATCATATATCTCAAATTTTGGCCCGATCCGTTCAGTGGATCTGGAGTTGTTTTCACGAAACCCATGTCATCCAAGATGGCCGCCAAAGCATTTGGCCAATCAAGTTCCCTCGAACAAACTATCTTCAGCTTTAGTCCTAGATGATGTTTCATTAGTTTGGAATCGAACCTCCCTCCAAGTAGTTTGGGAGAAAAGGGTCAAAATCCCCGACCATATTGGCCGACCGGCTCTGTTTGAACAGACCTGTATCTCTATGCTCAAAGGATGCTTTCGGCCACATACTCGAAATAGGTCCAGTGGTTCTCAAGACATTCCTATTGCTTTAGTATGGGAACTGTTGTCGGGAAAATGATCGAAGATGGCTGCCAAACTGTTTATCTGACAGTTTCGAAGATGGCAAATTTGAAATCAGAATACCAAAAAAACTATAAAATCAATTTCGGCTTATTAAATAAATAATCTGATATGGCCGCCAACACTACATTTTGACGTATCAATTTCTCTTGAACAAACTTTAATGGCCCTTAGTCCCTTAGTGTTTCTGTAGAGGTTGTTTTCATGAAAACTAGGACAGATGACTGCCTAACTATTTGGTGAATCAAGATCTCTTGAACAAACTTTGTTCAGCTCTTGCCCGATCATCCAAGCAGTTTCGAAGATTTTTATAGATATTTCTAAAAATCGGTCAAATTGGCAGATCACATTTGTTTGAACAAACTATGCCCTAAGGATGCTTCCTGCAAAATATAATTGAAATCGGCCCAGTGAGAAGTCATTTAAAGGAAAAGTTGATGGATGGACACACATAGCATAAGCTCACTTGGCCTTTCAGCCTAGATGAGATAAAAAAAACTTAACCACAGAATAATAATACATATAACCTGGATGCAATTCAGCCCTAAAATAATCAAAGTTCAGGCGCCCAAAAAATATGGAAAAATACGCAAATCTATTTTTTAAATGTGGAACAGTCCTAAGTATCGTATAGAACATATCTTTGAATCTCTATTCAAATCGGATAACCCCTTGTTGATGTAAATGCCATTGGAAAAAATCTTAACACCAGCAAAAACCTTCACCCGGACACAAAAATAGTCTAAGTTCAAACATGGTAAAAGTATGGAAACCTCTCAATTCAATATGATTTTGACCTCTCACTTGGAAATGATTGGGTTGATTCAAGTTAATGATACCGGTAACTAGGACATGATATCTTCCAATATGGATCGGGTCTGGAATCTAATTGCAGTTGCTCAGGATATCTTGGGTCATTATAATTTTTAAATGCCAGAACGCACAGACTTAAATTTGTAAGTTTATGAAAGTTCATTCATACACACATTGTTGATAAGTATAATTTTGGTAAAATATAATACATGATAGATTAATTAATTGCTTAATAAATAATTGCTTAATAGATAAACAACACATGAGTTTTAAACCGATGGGATATTGGCGAAAATTTTGGCATTATGTATTTCCAAATGCAAATCTAGATTTGTATCAAGATGACAATGACCGTGACCTCAGAAATCTGAATGTCTGTGCTGCTCCTACTGGTTGAGGTATCTGAATGTCTGCGCTGCTCCTACTGGTTGAGGTATCTGAATGTCTGCGCTGCTCCTACTGGTTGAGGTATCTGAATGTCTGTGCTGCTCCTACTGGTTGAGGTATCTGAATGTCTGTGCTGCTCCTACTGGTTGAGGTATCTGAATGTCTGTGCTGCTCCTACTGGTTGAGGTATCTGAATGTCTGTGCTGCTCCTACTGGTTGAGGTATCTGAATGTCTGTGCTGCTCCTACTGGTTGAGGTATCTGAATGTCTGTGCTGCTCCTACTGGTTGAGGTATCTGAATGTCTGTGCTGCTCCTACTGGTTGAGGTATCTGAATGTCTGTGCTGCTCCCACTGGTTGAGGTATCTGTATGACCATGTTTAGTTCCAATAAGTTGACCAATTCTGAAATAAAGGCAAAATGCAGTGTTCAAATTTCACACTAGTCCAAGACTATTTAAGTCACCTAAACAAAGCAAAACAAATCTTTGAAAAGGAGTAGATGAGAAGCTATTTCTGTCCAGCTGCTTACTATTTGAGCAGTGACACCCAACCTGGAACGATTTGATCCATAAAATATACCTACCTGCCATTATAATGAACATTTAATGTTGACTATAATTGATAATGGACTTGTAAAATTCTAATCAACCATATACCCAAGTTGTGTTTCAATAGGGTTAACCAATCCCAAAATATAAGATGATAAGTTTTGCCAAACGCAACAAGAGATATCAGAAGATACCAAATATCTTGCCATGTTATCGCACAACTCGGCCTGCCCTGGACTAAACATTCAGTGAAAAATAATGTCCAAGCCATATATGTACATTTAGAGAAGCAGAGCTATCAGAAGATAGCAAATAGCAAATAGCAAATAGCTAATACATATATATATATAAATTGATATATATAAATTGTTATAGGATATGATGGACCACCAGATAGTTTCATTTTGAAATGAAAATATACTTGTTGATGCAAAATAGCCATGGTATTAACCAACAGACAAGCAGAGAAGCACATCAAGCCTCACTGCCTGATAGCGGCCTGCAGTACAATGACTGCTGGCACACCACGTCTGACCAAAACATAGCAAACTTCAAAACCTGAAAAAAAAGAGAAATCTTTTCAAAATCAAGTACATTAATATGATGTAGACTACATTTAAGCAGCCTATATAGCAAATCAAAACATTTGATCTAAATTGGATAAGGCTGATTAAATTGTAATTTAAAAATCCTTAACCACATCATAATAAGAAAAACCTGGATGAATATCAGCCCTAAAATAATCATAGTCCAAACTCAGTAAAGATATGTTAAAATATAAATCAGTCTTTTTTAATGAAGACTAGACATGGGATCACATAAAATAGATCTGAGGTTTTAATCAAATCAGATAGACCATTGTTTACTAAATAGTCATTTGAAAAATGTTTAACCTGGATGCAAATTGACCATGAAATAATTCACGTTCAAACACAGTAAAAGTATGGAAGGATTTAGAAAATCAATTTCATTTTGATTCAGACCAGTTCTAATCATCATGTAGAACGAATCTGTAGTTTCATTTAAATTTAAATCGGATAACCCCTTGTTGATGAAAATGGTGTTTGAAACAAAAGGCCCAAGGGGCTGTGTCGCTCACCTGGAGCACTATGCATTTTTGTCAAAATTGTTGGTGGGCGGTTTAGGAGTAGTCGTTTAAATGAGTTTGTGGACATTTTTGCAAGTCCAATATGGCCGCCAAACATGCTACATTTTGATTGGTCCACTGCAGCCATGTTTCTGACGTAGCTCCTTCCCGTGAACAAACTTTAATGGCACTCGGTGCCGAATCATATCTCCCAAATTTCGGCCAAATCCACTCAGTGGTTCTGGAGTTGCTTTGCCAAAAAATAGGTTATCCAAGTTGGCCGCCAAACCATTTGGCCAATCAAGTTCCCATGAACAAACTTTGTGCAGCTCTTGTTTGTTCTTGCCCTAGATGGTATTTCATGCATTTTGAATTGATCGTCAAGCGATTTTGGAGAAGATTTTTAAAGACATTTCTAAAAATCGAGCAAAATCCAAGATGGCACGAGAAAAATACATTTTACATTTCCCATTACTTTAGTATGGGAGATTTTGCCGGCTAAATGAGGCAAGATGTTCGCTAAACCGTTTATCCGACAGTCTTGAAAATCGCAAATTTTAAATCACAATATGCAAAAACATACAGAAAACCAATTTCCGCCTCAAAATCCATCAAATAAAAAAATCCAATATGGCTGCCAAACACGCTATATATTGATTGGCCCACGGCAGCCAGGTGTTTTGACGGATCAACTTCTCTTGAACAAAGCTTAATGGCCCTTAGTGCCTTATCATATTGAACAAACTTTAATGGCCCTAATCATATATCACAAATTTCAGCCTGATCACTTCCGCAGTTCGAGGAAGAAGTCGTTATTGTGAAAACTAGGTCATCCAAGATGGCCACAGAACCAGTTGGTCAATCAAGTTCCCTTGAACAAACTTGGTTCAGATCTTACACTAGCTCATATTTCCTGAGCTCTGAATTGATCCCTCAAACGGTTTCGGAGAAGATTTTTAAAGACGTTTCTAAAAATCGGACAAAATCCAAGATGGCCACCAGCCAAATTGGTCGATCGGCTTCATTTGAACAAAATGAAATCTCTATGCCCTAAGGATGCTTCCTGCCAAATATAATTGAGGCCAGGTGAGCTAAAAACAGAACAATAACAATAGGGTGCCAGCCATGACTGGCTTGGCCCCCTAAATATAGCCGCAAGCTGCGATGCATCGTGGCCAAGCTGCTAGTATGAAAACTACGTCATCCAAGATGGTCAACAAACTTTCTTACCAATCAAATTCTCTTGAACAAACTTGGTCTAACACATACCCTAGATGACATTTCATGAGTTTTGAATCAATTCACAAAGCAGCTCCCGAGAAGATTTTTAGACGTTTCGCAAAATCGGTCAAAATCCAAGATGGCTGCCGGCCTAATTGGCCGATCGGCCTCCTTTGTAGAAATTTGAATCCCGATGCCATAGGGATGCATCCTGCCAAATATAAATGAAATCGGCCCAGTTCTTCTTGAGAAGACAATTCAATTCTCCAATTGCTTTAGTATTGGCAATTTTGGTGGGAAAATGATCCAAGAGGGCCGCCAAACTGTTCGTCCGACAGTACTGAAAATGGCAAATTTGGAATAAGAAGACCCAAAAACCTATGTAAAACCAATTTTGGCTTCAAATTTCACCAAATAAAAAAAATTCAAAATGGCTGCCAATCATGCTGAATTTTGATTGGTCGATGGCGGCCATGTTTTTTTACATATCAATTTCTCTTGGACAAACTGTAATCACCCTCAGTCCCTAATTCTTCTTCTTCTTTTCGATCGCTGGTATCACACTTGGAGAGCCGTTCTCAAGATGAAATCTGTGGTTTTCTGCAGTTCTTCCACAGGCCCATACAGCTTTTCAAGGAGAGAGGCTGATACGTACTGCAACCTTGAAGTATGTGCTCTGTGGTCTGTTCTGCTTCCCCACAAGGACAAGCAGGCGATGTTCATAAGGTGGAACCGCCTGTACATGTGTTGGTTTAGTCTGTTGTGTCCAGTTCTGAGACGAAAAATGGTCATTTGCTCTGGCCTCGAGAGATGATGGTAGGCATCTTCTGATTGAGGAGTTCTATAGAGTGACTTGATGATAGTCTTCATCTCTGTATGGGTAACCATGTTTTCTGTCTGATTCTCTTCTGCACCCACCTTTGCCATCTTGTCTGCTTCCTCATTTCCTTGGACTCCACAGTGTAACGGGATCCACTGCAGTGCTATCCGAAAGCAGTTGATGGTTTGTAGTGCTTCTTCAAGTTGTGGCAGCTTACCTTTGGTGATAGCCTCAAGGACGGAGCGGGCATCAGATAAAAAGACAATCTGTGCAATAGGGTCTGCTGTTCTGCTGATGGTATTAGCTGCATGAACCAGTGCTTCGACTTCAGCTCTGTGGTTTGTGCAGTGTTTGCCTGTCGGTATTGCAGCTGACTCATGTTGTCCGTTTGGATACTGTATGTGCAGTCCGGCACCTCCGCTCCTAATTGCATCTTTGGCTGATCCATCTGTGTAGATCCCTATCCATGTCTCCTGAGGATACATTTCTTCCAGCATGACTAGGGTCAGGGCCTTCTTGCTCACATCACTGTGTTCATCTTTGGTTGTGAGATGAGGTACTGTGGTGCGAATAGCTATGCTCTCTAGTTTGTTTTCCCAGGGTGGAGGATCAAGGGTGTGGTTTGGGTCTTCTATTTGTGCTGGCAACATTTCTTGGTGTTTCCTTTGAAGTGCTTTTGTCTCTTTCACAAAACTTGATCTTTTAAGTCTTCCTGATGACAGCTGTGCTTGCCTGATCTTCATCGGGTGGTTCCTCAGTCCCTAATCATATCAGCCAAATTTCGGCCCGATCCGTTCAGCGTCATTCAAGATAGCCACCCAAGTTTTCGGCCAATCAAATTCCCTTGAACAAACTTGGTTCAGCGGATGCCCTAGATCATATTTCATGAGTTTTGAATCAATCCGCTTTGGTTTCGGAGAAGATTTTTTTAAACGTTTCCCGAAATACTACAAAATCCAAAATGGCCACCGGCCTAATAGGCCGACCAGCGTTGTTTGAACAAAATCAGATCTCTATTACTCAACAATGCTTCCTGCAAAATACAATTGAAATCCACCCGGTGGTTTCCGAGGAGAAGGCATTTTAAATTTCCAATTGCTTTACTATGGGAGAATTTGGCGGGAAACAAATCCAAGATGGCAGCCAAACCGTCGATCGAACAAATTCGAAAATGCCAGATTTGGATTTCTCGACCCCAGAAACATATCTAGGCCCAATTTGGACATCAAAATCCATTAAATAAAAAATTCAACATGGCCACCAGAAAACTTTATGCTGATTGGTCCATACGGAAATCCATGTTTTTTCAAAGCTATTAACTTCTCATGAACAAATTTTATAGGGACCCACTCTCCGCTGCTTCTGACCAAATTTCAGCTCATTCCGTTCAGTGGTTCTGGAGATTTTTTTAAACGCGGGAAAATGTTCCGGAAATCCAAGATGGCCACCAACCTATCTAGAAAATCATATCCATTCACACGTAAAAAGTTTGCCCTAAAAAGGCCCTTTTGCCATGCCAAGCCTGTATTTCACCGGCATTTTTGTCTGCGCTATTCGCGAACAAAAAAATGGCGAAATAATAAAAAAACAAAAAACAAGAATTCCGCGGAATTAAATGTCTCGCCTGTCTCCTGTTTGTCACAGTTACCTTTACCTTTAACCATCTGCCCTCAATGTTATAATGCTGCTTCCTATCGTTATAGGTAACCAGGTATCAAGTTTAGTTGCAATAGGCTCAACCAATCCTGAAATATAAGCTGAAAGGTTTTGCTAAACGCAAAAACTTAATGTTGAAAAAGCAGAGTTCTGTATCAAGTTCAAAGTGACCTTTGACCTTGTGCCCTCAACATCATCATGCTGCTTCCTAACATTATAGGTAACCATGTATCCAAGTTCAGTTGCAATAAGCTTAACCAATCCTGAAATATAAGCTAAGAAGCTTTGCTAAACGCAAAAAGTTAATGTTGAAATAACAGAGTTCTATATCAAGGTCACAGTAACCTTCACCCGTGACCTTGTGACGCCAACATCATCGTGCTGCTCCCTAACCTTATAGGTAACCATGTATCCAAGTTCAGTTACAATAGGCTTAACCAATCCTGAAATATAAGCTGAGAAGTTTTGCTAAACGCAAAAAGTTAATGTTGAAATAACAGAGTTCTGTATCAAGGTCACAGTTACCGTGACCTTTGACCTTGTGACCCCAACATCATCATGCTGCTTCCTAGCATTATAGGTAACCATGTAGCCAAGTTTGGTTCCAATTGGATCAGGCATTGCCGAGATATGACATTAACTTTTGTTTAGCGCAAAAACTTAACGCAAAATATTAACAAAGATTATACCGTGACCTTTGACCCCCATAACCTTGACCGCATGATGTCTGCATCAGCATGCTGCTTCACTTTGATGGATATCACCATGTACCCAAGTTTGGTTCCAATTGGATCAGGCACTGCTGAGATATACAGCAATAACTTTTGTTTAATGCAAAAACTTAACGTAAAATATTAACAACGATTATACCGTGACCTTTGACCCCATAACCTTGAACGCATGATGCCTGCATCAGCGTTCCATTTGCTTTCGATGTATATCTCCATGTATCCAAGTTTGGTTCCAACTGAATCAGGCATTGCTGAGATATAAGACAAAAACTTATAGGTAACCAGGTATCCAAGTTTAGTTGCAATAGGCTTAACCAATCCTGAAATAAAAGCTGAAAGGTTTGGCTAAACGCAAAAACTTAATGTTGAACAAGCAGAGTTCTGTATCAAGTTCAAAGTGACCCCCCAACATCATCATGCTGCTTCCTAACATTATAGGTAACCATGTATCCAAGTTCAGTTGCAATAAGCGTAACCAATCCTGAAATATAAGCCGAGACGTTTTGCTAAACGCAAAACCTTAATGTTGAAATAACAGAGTTCTGTATCAAGGTCACAGTGACTTTGACCTTGTGACCCCAACATCATCATGCTGCTTCCTATCATTATAGGTAACCATGTATCAAAGTTTGGTTCCAATTGGATCAGGCATTGCTGAGATATAAGGCAATAACTTTTGTTTAATGCAAAAACTTAACGTAAAATATTAACAATGATTATACCGTGACCTTTGACCCCAGAACCGTGAACATATGATGCCTGCATCAGTGTGCTGCTTCCTTTCGATGTATATCTCCATGTATCCAAGTTTGGTTCCAATTGGATCAGGCATTGCTGAGATATGAGACAAAAACTTTTGTTTAACGCAAAAACGTAACGTAAAATATTAACAAAGATTATGTGATCTTTGACCCCATAATCTTGACGTTATGATGTCTGCATCAGCATGCTGCTTCCTTTCGATGTATATCACCAAGTACCCAAATTTGGTTCCAATTGGATCAGGCATTGCTGAGATATAAGTCAATAACTTTTGTTTAACGCAAAAACTTAACGTAAAATATTAACAAAGATTATACTGTGACCTTTGACCCCATACTCATGACGTCATGATGTCTGCATCAGCATGCTGCTTCCTTTCGATGTATATCACCATGTACCCAAGTTTGGTTTCAATTGGATCAGGCATTGCTGTTTTTGTTTAACGCAAAAACTTAACATAAAATATTAACAAAGATTATACTGTAACCTTTGACCTCTGTAACCTTGACCTCATGGCCTTCTTATCGGTGGGCTGCTTCCTTTGGATGTATATTACCATGCACCCAAGTTTGGTTCCAATTGGATCAGGCATTGCTGAGATATAAACTTAACTTAAGTTTTCGCCGTCGCCGGAAAAGCGATACCTGTCTCGATCCTGCGAACAAAACCAAGATGGCCACCAAACCGTTTATCCGACAGGTTCGAAAATTGCAAATTTGAGATCAGAATACCCCAAAACACATAAAACCAATTTCGGCCTCAAAATCCATCAAATAAAAAAAATCCAATATGGACATGTTATATTTTGATTGGCCCATGGTGTCCAAGTTTTTTGATGGATCAACTTCCCTTGAACACACTTTAATGGCCTTTGGTCCCTAATCATATCTGCCAAATTTCGGCTCGACCCCTTCAGCGGTTCTGGAGAAGTCATTTTCGCTACAACTAGGTCAAGATGGCCGCCAAACCATTTGACAAATCAAGTTCCCTTGAACAAACTTGGTTCAGCTTTTGCCCTAAATCATATTTCATCAGGTTTGCATCAATCCCATAAGCAGTTTCTGAGAAGATTTTTAAGGACATTTCTAAAAATCTGCCAAAATCCAAGATGGCCACCGGCCCAATTGGCCGATCGGCTTCGTTTCAACAAACTTGAATCTCTACACCCTAAGGATGCTTCCTGCCAAATATAATTGAAATCAGCCAGGTAGTTCTCGAGAAAACATTTAAAATTTCACATTGCTTTAGTATGGGAGATTTTGGTGGGAAAATGATCCAAGATGGCCGCCATACAAAACCAATTTCGGCCTCAAAATCCATCAAATAAAAAAATCCAATCGCCAAACACGCTATATTTTGATTGGCCCATGGCGGCCATGTTTTTTGACGGATCAACTTCTCTTGAACAAACTTTAATGGCCCTTTGGCCCTAATCATACCTGCCAAATTTCGGCCCAATCCCTTCAGCAGTTCTGGAGTCATTTTCACTACAACTAGGTCAACCAAGATGGCCGCCGAACCATTTGACCAATCAAGTTCCCCTGAACAAACTTGGTTCAGCTCTTGCCCTAGATCATATTTCATGAGATTTCCATCAATCCCCTAAGCGGTTTCGGAAATTTTTAAAGAAGTTTCCTAAAATCGGCCTAAATCCAAGATGGCCACCGGCCAAATTGGCCGATCGTGTTCATTTGAACAAATTTGGATCCCTATGCCCTAAGGATGCTTCCTGCCCAATATAATTGAAATCGGCTCAGTGGTTCTTGAGAAGAAGTCGTTTAAAGGAAAAGTTGACAGACGGACACACGACGGATGGTCGCCATGGCATAAGCTCACTTGGCCTTTCAGGCCAGGTGAGCTAAAAAACTATAACCGCAGCAAAAATCCTTAACCTGAAGGCATAAAATTATTTAATTTCAAAAGCAGAAATAGAATGGAAAAATCTATTTATTTTTGATACACACTAGTCGTAATGATTATATAGAAAAAATCTAAAAGTATTATGGAAATCTGATAACTCTATAATGCAAAAAATCAAGGTTACATGTACGTTTTTTCACAAAAGTCCAAAATCAACCTAAGTCCAAACCGCGTAAAAATCCTGAAAAATTTAGAAAATCTATTTCATTTTGATATAGAGTAGTAGTAATTATTGTATAGAAATCTGTAAAGATAACTTCCAGTGAGTAAATTGACATTTGAAAAAAAGTTCTCGTGTCCCATTAAAGAGACCCTTTTGCACGAGATATGAGATGCCTGCTGATTCTGTTGAGTTTACCCAGCATGCTATGCTACCCAGCATGCTACACTACCCAGCATGCAATGCTACCCAGCATGCAATGCTACCCAGCATGCAACGCTACCCAGCATGCAACACTACCCAACATGCAATTTCCTGACTCCATAATCGTTGTAAGTATTGGACGCCATATTCGTTTAGCCTACTGTCTGTATAGGCCAGGATTTCTGCCTGCACGTGCAAATAGTAATTTCTCCTCCAGCTCTGGAAGCGTAAGCATGCACATAGGGCATACTATTCACGGAAGTACATTCGATAGCCTGCATTTCAATACTTTTCAGTGCAACTGTGTCAATTTCCAGAAAAATGTTAGAGAAAGCGTTTATATATTTTGACAATAATTTGCGTGAAAGTTATTGCTATCAATGACAGCAACACCATTCAGTAAAATTATTGTCAAAATAATTATTAGGTAATGCGATTACTACTTGGTACAGATTTAATACTAATTTGAATGAAAATTGTTGCCACAACAGCTTTCAGTCGCTATATTCTAAAATAATCATCATAATTTTTAGTCGACTCTCGCTACGGATTTGAATAGCAATTTGACTATAAGTTGTTGGTTTCTAAGGCACCAACAACATTGTCGAATTATTATCCACAGACGTGCAATCAATATATTACTATTTAGGTAAAGTGAGGCCTATATACGCTTTCTCCCCAAGAATGAATGCTTAGCAAATGGCGTGTATATTTCGTTGACAGATTTGTGCATTTGTTTGAAATGCATTGGTCGATCAGAAACATACACCCGGTAGCTAGGCGAAATATTTACTTCGTGCAGGCAAAGCTTATTTTGGACATATACTCACTCTACTTAGATAGTAATACTGAGCGCCGTGTGATTCTATGGACAACAATTTGATAACGTTGTTGGTGCCTTAGTCAACAACAACTTAGTCAAATTGCTCTTCATATCCGTGATGGCTGAAATTTATGATGATTATTTTAGAACACAAGACTGAAACACTTTTCAATAAAATTTGTATCAAATATATAGCAGGTAGTAATTTCATTACATACTAATTATTTTGACAATAATTTGACTGAATGTTGGTGCTGTCATTGATAGCATCAACTTTCACGCAAATTAGTGTCAATGTATATAAAAGCTTTGACACACTTTCTCTGAACAGTCTTGAAATACAGACTGTCGAATGTACCACTGTGAATACGCCCTATACGTGCATGCTTACACTTCCAGAGCTGGAGGACAAATGACTATTTGCACGTGCAAGCAGGTTGGTTTTGTTTGAGAAATCCTGGCTTGTGCAGACAATAGACTAAACGAATATGGCGTCCAATAGTTACAACAATTATGGAGTCAGGGAATTGCATGCTGGGTAGTACTGCAAGCCGAGTAGCATTGCATGCTGGGTAAATTGAACAGGCATTGCATATTTCATGCGAATGTGTCTATACTTTATGGAACACGAGAGCTTTAAGCAAGGTTAACTTTTTTCACAAAAATCCAAAATAAATTAAGTCCAAACTGTGTAAAAATCTGGGGAAAATTTAGTGACTAAATTCTCATTTGAAAAAAATTAACATAAACCTTAACGTTGTCGTCGGAAAAGTGATACCTATGTCACGCTTCCAGCTTCGCAGATGAGACAAAAACCGACCTTTAAAATTTAGAAGTTCTGGAACGAACCACCATTGTGACCTATCCAAATTTGGTTGAAATCAACCCATAGGTTAATATGCATTTTGACAATTTCCAGTAAAGCTTTCATAAAATCTAAGATTTTCAACCCCGTAAAACTGACCAATCAAAATTTTGAATAGAAGTTCAAAATGCAGCTACTCCTTAGTCGCCTTTGATAAATTTTTAATAGTCTCAGAATTTCAAACAGAAATTTAACCAATCAAAATTCTGAATAGAAGTTCTGGAGCATAGTACCATAGAATCCCTCCAGCAAAATTTGGTCGTAATCCATTAAGCAGTTAGCGAGGAGATACGCGTTGACAATTTCCAGTAAATTTCTCATAAAATCTCAGCATTTCACCCCAAAAAATTACCAATCAAAATTCTGAATTGACGTTCTGGAGCCTTATGTGATATGGTCCTTCTACACAAATTTGTCCGAAACCTGTCTGGTGGCTAAGGAAGTGATGCATTTTGACAATTTCCATTTAAAAACTCTATAAGATATAAGATTTCTACCCAAAATATTGATAAAAAAAGATGTTATGGGGCCTACCACAATATGGTCCTCCTAGAGCCAAACCTCATTGAAATCTGTCAAGCGGGCTAAGGAAGAAATGAGTTTTGACAATTTCTGGTAAATTCTTCACCCAAATAATTTACCAATCAAAACTCTGAATAAAAGTTCTAGAGCCATAGGATTGATACAGCCAAATTTGGTTAAAACCTGCCAAGTGGCTTAGGAAGAGATGTTTTACAGCAAAAGTTGACAGATGGACGACAAACACACGAATGATGGACGGACGATGAGTAGGTGGCATGTTATAAGCTTACTTGGCCATTTTGGCCAGGTGAGCTATTAATATAATTTCAAAACAGACAGGGTCATTTTAGTCAGAACTTTCTACCACTAAATTGTTGTGGAAATTAATGTGCAACTGGTAAGTTATCACACGTGTGTTGATGTAAATCTTGTAGCATATTAATTCTCTCGTGAAAACATGAATGGTGTGGTGTAACTATATTTTTTAGCACCTATACAGCTGGATTAACTATTTTCTCTTGCATGAATTATCATGTGTCTCACTAAATGGTGTTGCAGTGTAAATCTTTTATCACAAACAGTGCAGCAATATGGTCGCTCTCCTGTATGAGTTCTACTGTGGTCTTTTAAATGACGAAATACACAAAATCTCTTACGACACACATCACAACAATAAGGTTTCTCTCCAGTATGAGTTCTAGTGTGTCTCGTTAAGGAATATTGTCGAATAAATGTCATTGGACATGAATCGCATGAAAACGGTTTCACTCCTGTGTGGGTTCTGTCGTGTATCACTAAATCCTGTCGTCGTGCAAATCTCTTACCACAGAAAGTACAGAAGTAAGGTTTTTCTCCTGTATGATTCCTGATATGTATCACCAAATGACTTTGTTCTGCAAATGTTTCAGAACACACAGTGCAGAAATAAGGTCTCTCACCTGTATGAATTCTGATATGTCTGTCTAAAACACTTTTAACTGTAAATGCCTTACCACAATCAGGGCACGAATAAGGTTTTTCTCCTGTATGATTTCTCATATGTTTCAATAAATTACCTCGCTGTCCAAATCTCTGAGAACACACAGTACATGAATAAGGCTTTTCACCTGTATGAGTTCTGTAATGCTGTACCAAAGCACTTTTACATGTAAATGTCTTAACACAGTCAGTGCATGAATAAGACGTCTTTCCAGGTTCATCATCCATAGGTTAATTCCTTCGCCTTATCTTGCCACAGTAAGAGCACGATAAAACTTAATCTTAACTCAAAATCACTACGATAAATCAACCACAGCAAGTTAATGAATATTCACCATTCATATTACTATGCATTATAGAATGGTTTTGTTGAGACCAGTTCTTACTGAATTGTGTAACAGACAAGTGATACTGATATAAACTTTCTTTCAAAGCAGGGATCTGGGCCTAGTTTCATTGTTAATCACGTGCACATATACTATATTCCATTAATAGTACAAATGAGTGTTTCCAGGTCTTTGAAAGCAAAAGATATTGCTTATGTACAACTGACTTGAGAATTACTGAGCACCTTCATCACATCTATGCCCTGAAAATATGTAAAAATAATGAATAGTTAGTCAGTTATTTAACTATTTCAATATTCAGTTATTACTGTCAGGTATTGTGATCGTGCGTGCGTGCGTGCGTGCGTGCGTGTGCATGCCTGTCTGTGTTTGTCCGGGACTGGAGATGTAGTTAAAGAACTACTTGACTTGTGGTCAAATGCAAATGAATTTGCAGTTTTTAAATCACAAGTATTTGCATTTGAAGATTTTCAAACATCAACTATTTACATTTAGATAATTTTTTTAAAGTATTTGAAATCTCAAAGTAGTTCTCAAATATTTTTTGCTAAAAAAGAACAATCTCTACAACAGTATAAAATAAACATTTTCATATTTAACAGCTTTATTTACAATCATCTCATTCTTTAGTACCCACAATATTAATTAGTTTATTCCATTTCATTTTGAAACCATATATGCTACCAGATATACAACCTACTTTGGACAACTGCAAATACATTTGAATTTAAATATTTCTCAGGAAGTATTTGCATTTAAAGATTTTTAGTTTCAAGTACCGTTAAATCTCGACTAATTTGTTATAAAATGGCGTCGAGAAAAGATATAAATCACATGATTCACCTCCAATCGCAAAAGATTGTTTTTAATTAGCGCCAGTACTCGGATATAAATATTCTTGACGCAGAGTTGCTATATATTATCATAGGAATGTCGAGTTATCTGGGTCAAATATATCAATTTTGCCCCTATGGTTATTTCAAGGTCATGACCTAGAAAGTATGGTTATGCTATGGAAGCAAATCTAGGGGTTACAAAGTTCAACAGTCTATGATGTTTGGACGAGCAGGTCAACCCAGGTGAAAACTTGACCTCAATGACCTCAAAAGCCTGTTGATGATAAGTACCAAATTTGCTAATGACCGGATCAGAAGTTTCAAGTTAACAGGAAATCACCTAAAGTGGTGTAATTTAAATGGCTCAAATGTTTAGTATCAATGGATCAAGAATTACAGGGATATATACACCAGATCTATGTGACATAAGAAGGATTTTGAATCAATGCAAAGACTTTTGGAAGAAACTTTTCCAATGCCAGTTCCACTGCCATCATTTCCAACAGATTGATATGCAGCTGACTCCATGTGCCCAAAACCTTGTGTTCTCCCAGGCAGCCCCCCCCCCCCCACCCCACCCCCAGCGATGCATCCGTGTACACGGACAGCTAGGGGCGGGGTAGGTGCAGCGAAACTCCTACTAGGAGATTCTGATGTTTCTTCCACCATACAAGATGTGACATTATTGGCTTCAAAACTGGTACCAGCTTTGTACCAGCTTTGACAGGGGTTCTGTTCTCTGTTTCCACAGAGACATCAGATACAACTGGATAGGTTGTCGCATCAGAGTAGCGTACAGGATTACCTGGAGACCATCATGCCCAGCATCTGAAGAAACCTCCTCGCCTGAATCTGGTTTCACAATCGAAAACTCTTGAGGATGGCTAACAGACACCGCTCTGACGGGTAAACCCTGCCCTCCTCGAGATCGAATCGCATCCCTAAATAAACGAAATGTTGAGTGGGCGTCAACTCGGATTTCTCCCTGTTGCCTATCCAGCCTAGATCTGACAGCAACTTCAGAGTCAGAGCAGTATCCATTTCTAACCTGGCTGGTATGTCCGCCTTGATACGCCAATCGGCGATGCAACAGAAACAGCGATGCCAGTCAGACCAGTCAAGCCAAGACCAAAATGGTTCTCTCTGTCTCTCGTCAAGAGAGGGAGAGGGGGAGCGAATCGCGAGCCAGACACCCGCATTAGGCGTCAATGCGTCTATAGTGGGTGGAAGGCTAATACGTTTCATCGAGGCTTGGCGAGGTGTGACGTCAGACAGTCTGGTCCTGGGATGGATATCCCAGGGTGCATGCCAGAGTGGTGGGATTTTCCACCACAAAACCTGTCTTTGGCACCTGTCTGGATTCCCGTTCCAAGGGAGCCAGACAAGTTAGAAGCCATTCAAAACGAAGTGTCAGGTTTGCTTCTGAAAGGAGCAATAAAACCAGCAAACCAGAACACTCCAGGCTTCTATTCAAACATGTTCCTTGTCCCCAAGAGGGGGGGGGGGGGGGGGGGGGGGGGGTCGAGGCCCGTACTCAATCTCAGGCCATTGAATTGGTTTATCCATACGCCTCGGTTTCAGATGGAAACTTCGAGGTCGGTAATGGCAGGATTGAGGAAAGGAATGTGGTGTGTGTTGATCGATCTGAAAGATGCATATTTCCACATTCCAATGAAGAGGGGTTGTCACAGGTTTCTGAGAATCACGTTTCAAAAAGAGTGGCCCTAGCGGTGACAGCGTTTCTCAGAAAAGAGAGCATGGTGCTTCACACCTACATGTACATAGACGATTGGCAGGGTTGGCAAGTTTTGGACACTAGTGGTTTAAACCATGGTTTAAACCGTCCGCCCAAAATAGGGTTTGGACACCTTAAATTGTCCAAAACTGTCCAAAACCTAAAATTTTGGTATAAAAAATATTTTTCTGAAATGTAATTTTCTTAAAACAACTATATAGCATTTAGACACATACAGGTACATGTACATATTGATGGATGGTTATCTACATGTATTTTTGGATACTTTATTGCTATATAATAATAATAATAATCTAAAAGGACACATGATTTCAATAAATTAGGAGTCTTATTTGCTTCTTTCTATAATCCATGGGTTAATTTTTTTCAACTTTTGTTTGTCTTAAATGTTTTAACTCTGTATATTTCGACCAGTTGTGTTAAACCCACAGAAACCCTATTTAATCAATAATGTAAACATATTAGACTACCTATGTACAGCTAGATGTTTATATTATTGAGAACTGTCTCTGTGTCTAAATCTATTTCTTGCAAAATGTTCATGGCCTATGGAAGAATCTTAAACTCATAGAGAAAATATAGTCTGCTAAGATGTTGTTTCAACAATTAACTGATGACCCTTGCTCTCTAAGGCTATTTTAGAATGCACTACTCAGTACACACATTAGCTATGTTTACATAAGATCTTATGCAAATTTGGGATTAAGGCATTAAGCTGATAGAATATAAATTAGATTCTTCATGTTTTCATCTATCCTCAGTTAATGCTAGATATCAATTAGACAATTAGTAAAAAGATATCCTTGTGCTACATTAATCTTTGAATTCTTCTGTTGTCCTGAATATTTATGTGTTGATGGTATTTGAAATAGTTAATATGTATTTCAAAGGTGGTAGGCCTAAGGATCCAATTTGGAAGCACTTTTTGGAAGTTAAGATTAATGGCAAACAAATGGCTAAGTGTAGAGTGTGAGTACACAGTTGTCAACAAGGTAGCAAGGATGAAAATACACTATGAGAAGCATGAGAAGTCTACTGAAAGTCCTGTTGAACAGGCTGATACAGACAGTGCAGACACACATATCAGCAAAGACATCAAGATTTTGAAGGTAAATAAAATTAATGCTTAACCCTGTGCTTGCCCTCTAATGTCAATAATTAAAAATTCTATAATTTATTGTGACTATACCAAGGAAACTGGTTTTCATTTTTCAACAATTTTGTTGGGCGATGACAAATTTGTTGAAAATAAAAAAGTTTATCTTTTAATTTTATTTGAAAAATGTTTTTTGTTGACATTGGAGTGCTAGGAGTCCAATATATCTAATACATGCTTTAACCCTTTCACCGATGAATTCCTCAGCTATCATTTTCAAGGACACTATGCGGGAAAACTGCAGAATATTTTGAAACTAATTTGACTGGAAAACAAATTTACTCGTGAAATGACTGCCGCTTTTACTAAGCCAGTTATTTCAGTGAAAAATTTTCACAAATTTGTGCTAAGTTATGTTTAAAAGTCATAATGTACAATGTAGGTAAGGTTACTATTCACTGTAATTGTCTTGGCCGCATAGGGGTTATCAACAGGATGTCTCACCTTTAGTTCAGATACCCGAGTTAATTATTCTCTTTGCCATGCTAGTAATAGAGCCAGGTCTGATAATCTCTGATAACCACAATCACATGCTGAGCCTCTTTACAATTCAATGGTATAGGTGTGATAATTGGCCTGTGAGGGCGCTGGCTTAAGATTAGAAATAACACACAATGATCTGCTTAACCCTATACTTTCTGCAACCCAGGGTTTTCAGAAATACTCTTGCCTGAATACCTTTACTACAGTAATATTATGAAAACAATTTGGCATAGCACACTAACACCCTTCAGATAGACTGATGCAAACAGTCAAACTAATATTCAGCAAGTCCCAAAGTTTTGAAAATAAATAAAAACATGCATTTATTTGACAGAAGGGTGGTCTATCTTTAACTCTATCCATTCCAAATTCTAAATGTATTGAATTATGACATAAAATTGTCTGATTTGGACTACTAATTAAACCTAATTACGCCTTTTAAGTTTTAATTGTATGTACAGTATTTGATAAAAATGTAATAATAACTCATATAATAAATGGATTTGTTTAATATAGTGCTTTTGATGCAATCTCTGATTTCTTGTTATTTTTTAATAGGGTTATGATGCATAAGAGTATGGTGATATGTCCAACATAGTTTTGGACAGTTTTGGACAATTTTGGACAGTTTTGGACAGTTTTGGACTGGTTTAAACCATTTAAGACAGGTTTTGGACAATGTCTGCTCAAAGTTAGTTTTGGACTGTCCAAAACCCAACCCTGCCTGTGTGACAATGCACCTTATAACTATCGGGAAAGTGCTCAATACAATTATAAAATACATGCACCTTTTAGTTTTCAGTTAGGTGCCTAACACATTTATAAAATCGTGCACCTTATAATTTTCAGTTAGGTGCTCAACAAATTTATAAAACCTTGCACCTTATAATCTACAGTTAGGTGCTTAATAAATTTATAAATTCATGCACCTTATAATCTACAGTTAGGTGCTTAATAAATTTATAAAATCTTGCACCTTATAATCTTCAGTTAGGTGCTTAATAAATTTATACAATACATGCACCTTATAATTTCAGATAGGTGCTTAATAATTTTATAAATTCATGCACCTTATAATTTCAGATAGGTGCTTAATAAATTTACAATAAATTCATAAAGTACCGGTACCGTAAATACATGACGTCATTATGTACAATTACCTTGAAATCGACTATAGAGCTCTAATTTCTAAAAAGAAACCCGTAACATTATATTTTGATGAATATAAAACTCATCCTCGAATTTTGACAAGACACTTATTTTGCTTCTGGTCGAAAAAAGTATGAAATGGTGCCTCTTCAAGTGCCGGCGGCGTAGAAGTCCTTACTTCGGGCGAAGCAAATAATCAACTTAATAACACTACTATAAATTAAGGCCTTGACTTACAAAATCTTTTAAAGCGTGCTTATCACATACAGTGTCAAAACAGCCTACGGGCACTGTCTGCACAAGATACGCGCCCTGGCTGCTGTTCTCGTTTTTTATTTTAACTGGCAAATCAAAACATGCCCCAAAACTATTTCAAAAGCTCAAGGCCTATAATTACATAAGAATTTAAGTATTAAGTTAGCTAAATATTTACCGCAAGCAAAGACTTCTAGCCCGATAAATTTTTTGGTAGTAAAGTCAAAAGCAGAACGGCTATATCATTTTCCTAAACCTTGAAACATTTGCCTGCATGAGCTGCCGTAATTAGACATACATCTAACAACGAGATCTGTGATTGGCTGAATAATAAGTTTTAAGCCAATCACAATCTCTATGACATGGTTAAAGCCATGGGCACGGACTGTATAACAAGACATATGCCTCAAGTTTTGAATGGTAAGAATGTTAACCCTAAATCACTGAAGTTGAAACACCCCAAAAGGTAGCTGAAAATTCAGAGTACGCATCCAATCATGCAAAATAAAATGCCAAATGACCTGTGTTGATCAGGCACAATGCCATTGCATAAATTTCACGAAACAAGATGAGTATCCCAAAATCGCAATCACTGACAGACAGAAAGGATTAACAAGCAGGCTGACTGTCACCTGACGTTTGATATGCAAATTTCTGCACCAGACGTGTTCTGCAACATCGTCACAGAGACAGACATTCGGTAATGGTTTACGGAAAATGCCAGCATGACAGGCAATATCTAAAAATAAATCAACAACCGAACACGCACGACGTACCGGCCGGCAGACGTTATCTAAAATGTCACAATAACCGGAATCACGCTGCGTCATGAAAAAGGGGATAAATTAATTGGGTGTTCCCCAGAATCCATGACTGAAGTTAATGTGGCTACAATAATAAACTCTTATCATCCCAGCATGTACAAAGGATGACATTACACAGGCCGAAGTTTGACCCATTGAGGTCACTAAAATCTGACCTACATAATTGTCATCATTCAGAACATACTAGGGTAAATGAAAAACGCCGATTCTAACCTGAAAATTTGTTATCACGTCAGAAAACTAGTCAGACATAATCAAATGTGAAGGAATGCAGGAAATGTCAATTTCCCTTTCTCCGAGATCTAACAATACTCACCATTCTGTTACTTCTGATATACAGCTGGCCTTGACAGCGGCTCTAGGATTATAGACTTAGAAAGCTTTACCGACTCCTGGGAACCGGGTACCCGGCTCCCCACTGCCGAGTACCCGTTTACCATAGAGCTCATATTGTTTGCATAGCCACCAAACAAGAGAAAACTATGGCTTGCCTCCGTGGGGCTGGGAGGCTGGGTCCGTAACAGAATGGTGAGTATTGTTAGATCTCGGAGAAAGGGAAATTGACATTTCCTGCATTCTCCTTCGATCAATACTCACCATTCTGTTACTTCTGATATACACCAGATTTGATCAGTAACCTGGTGGGAAGGGGCAAGCCATACATGCTAATTTTGCCCCTTGGAGAAAGATTTTAGACTTCAAACTTGACTAACGGAGACCTAAAAGGACCGTCAAGTTTACGGAACCGAATCACATTCGCGTCACAGCCCCCCCCCCCCTTTTTCCTCCTAAGAAAAGGGAGAGAACTAACGAACATGTATCTCGCCTGAAAACACCAATATGCCAAGAGGGCTAACTACTCCCTGCATATCGCTTGTATTAGCCTGAGAATGAGCATGAATATATAAGATGAATGAACATGATACATATACATAATACAAAAAACTCTCACTTGTTGAATTACCTTATGATAACAGGACTTCAGACGTACCGCCTACAACCATACACCGGTTCGGCCATCAGTGACACAATCTGGTTGACATCCTCTCGCTTGACCATGTCTGCTTTAGGTTCTTTTCTTACCAAAGTGAAAAAAGGGGAAAAGCAGTGTGGTCACTAACTATCGTTTCAAAACAGCTAAAGCGAGTGGATTGGCTGAGTCTGACACATCCCTCATATAGTAATCCGTAAATGAGGACTCACAGTGCCATTGTGCAACGGCCATGATGTCCTCTAACGGAACACCATTGTAAAGGGCGGTCGAGGCGGCTATTCCTCTAACATCGTGTGCCCTTACGCCCTGCACCTGGTGCCCAGTCGCCATCTCATGAGTAGTCTGAATGCATTCGACCACCCAACGAGAGATAGTATCCATGGATGCGGCGCCATAAGGCTTTTTATGGCAGATCCACAAATGTCTATCGTTCGACCGTAACGAGTCAGTCCGTTTCTTGTACTTAGTCAAAGCACGGACCGGGCACCAGACACTGGCATCACGATCAAACCTGGTTAACTTCGGTATAATGATCGGTTTGCCGGGATATCTCAAAGATTGGTTCTTTGACATAAATTCTGCTCTTGGCAGAAGACGCAGACCTTCTCCAGAAACAATAAATCGGTTCCTCTCTGCCGAAAGCGCATGGATCTCACTGCGCCTTCTAGCTGAGGAAGCTGCCAATAGAAAGACCGCCTTTAGAGTCAAATGCTTTAGACTAGCCGAACGCAACGGTTCGAATGGGTGCTTGGCCAGTACATTAAGCACTAAAGATAGACTCCAGGCTGGAATGACTACCGGTTGTCTCGGTCGGAGATTGCTCATTCCCTTCAGCATCACGTTTAACTGGGCCACCTCTGGACTATCCCTGTTGGCTAGACAAGGGATAACTGATGCCAGAGCTGACTTGTATCCAGCAATTGTGACGGGAGCTAGTCCTGTAAAGAACAGCTCACAGAGAAAATCTGCTATTTGCTGAATAGTGGATTGAAAGGTATCAATACCCTTTTCTTCACACCAGTCTGCAAATCTGTTAACCTTGTTGTTATATGACTTGAAGGTTGACCTCCTTCTCGCAGCTGCGATGAAATCAGCAGCCTGTCGAGAAAAGCCTTCCGACGTGGAACGTTGTTTGACAACATCCACGCAGTCAATTTGAACATTTCGGGACGCTCGTGTAGGAAGCGTCCCTTCGCCTGGGAGATTATGTTCGGAATCTCGGGCAACTGCACAGGATTTTCCACCAGCAGATCTAGAAGATCCGTGAACCACGCCCTGCTTGGCCAATACGGCGCTATTAACAGGCCCAGACACGGTTCCTCCCTGACCTTCACCAATACCTTCGGTAGAAGAATGGTGGGTGGATACGCGTAAGCGTGCATCCCTCTCCAGCTTATCGCCAGAGCGTCTGTATCGACGGCATTTGGATCTGGAATCGGCGAGACATATGTCATGATTTGAGCATTTTCCTTTGTGGCGAACAAGTCCACGTTGGGTTTGCCCCAATGCTCGAAGATCCGTCGTAGAACTGGAGGGTTGAGGGACCATTCTGTTGGCAGAATTCTCTGTCTGCGAGACAAAGCATCCGCCAGAATGTTCAATCGGCCAGGAATATGAGCTGCTTTCAAAACAACCGAGTAATTCCTGCACCATTGAATCAAGTGCCACACCCTGATGCACAGGGTGGGCGACCTGGTCCCTCCTTGGCGATTTATATATGATACTACTGTCGAATTGTCCGACCGTATCAATATCACCTTGCCCCTGATCATCGGAAGGAATTCTTCCAACGCCAGTTCCACTGCCATCATTTCCAACAGATTGATATGCAGCTGACTCTCCGGGAGAGTCCATGTGCCCCGAGACTTGGTGTTCTCCCAAGCAGGCACCCCACCCTTCCAGCGATGCGTCCGTGTAGACGGACAGCTGGGGGTGAGGTAGGTGCAGCGAAACCCCTATTAGGAGATTCTGACGCTGTTTCCACCATAGAAGATGCGATATTATCGGCTCCAAAACTGGCACCAGTTTTGACAGGGGTTCTGTTCTCTGTTTCCACAGAGACATCAGATACAACTGGATAGGTCTTCGCATTAGAGCAGCGTACGGGATAACCTGCTCCATGGAGACCATCATGCCCAGCATCTGAAGGAACCGCCTCGCCTGAATGTGGTTTCCCACTCGAAAACTCCCGAGGATGGCTAACAGAGACACCACTCTGGGCTCTGACGGGTAAACCCTGCCCTCCTCGAGGTCGAATCGCATTCCCAAATAAACGAAATGTTGAGTGGGTGTCAACTCGGATTTCTCCTTGTTGACTATCCAGCCTAGATCTGAAAGTAACTTCAGAGTCAGAGCAGTATCCACGTTCAACCTGGCTGCCGAGTCTGCCTTGAGCAGCCAGTCGTCTATGTAGGTGTGTAGCGCCACGTTCTCTTTTCTGAGAAACGCTGTCACCGCAAGGACCACTCTTGTGAAAACCCTCGGAGCTGTCGACAGGCCAAACGGGAGAACTGTAAACTCCCATACTTGATTCTGAAACGCAAATCTCAGAACCTGTGCCAACTCCGATTGATCGGAATGTGGAAATATGCATCTTTCAGATCGATCGATACACACCACATTCCTTTCCTCAATCCCGCCATTACCGACCTCGGTGTTTCCATCTGGAACCGAGGCGTATGGATAAACCAATTTAATGGCCTGAGATTGAGTATGGGTCTCCATCCCCCCGTGCTCTTGGGGACAAGGAACATGTTTGAATAGAAGCCTGGAGTGTTCCGGTTTGCTGGTTTTATTGCTCCCTTCAGAAGCAAACCCGACACTTCCTTTTGAACGGCTTCTAACTTGTCTGGCTCCCTTGGTACGGGTGTCCAGACTGGTGCCAAAGACAGATTTTGTGGCGGAAAGTCCCACCACTCCGGCATGTAACCCTGGGATAACCATCCCAGGACCAGACTGTCTGACGTCACACCTCGCCAAACCTCGACGAAACGCATGAGCCTTCCACCCACCATAGACGCCTCGACGTCTAACGGGGTTGTCCGGCTCGCAGTCCGCCCCCCCCCCCTTTCTTAACGAGAGAGAGTGAGAACCATTTCGTTCTAGGTACGACGGGTATAACTGGCACCGCTGTTCCTGTCGCACAGGTGCGGTCCAGGCGGATATGAAGGGAGCTTGCGTACCCTCAGGTACGCTTCGGCCCCTTCTGTCCGCCCTTTGAGGCCTTACCCTTACCCTTCCCCTTGCCCTTACCACCTCTAGGGCGGTCAGGAGCAACATTGGGGAGGGTAGGCGCCTCTACAGCCTTCCTGGGTTTCTTTGCCGGCGGCGGCTCAGAAAACCCAGCCGAAACAGAAGTCGCAATAGGCCTGGCTTTCGCCTTGCCCTTATGCTTCTTCTGTTTCTTCGAAGGCTGTCCGGTTAGCGGCTTGCCCACAGCCCCTAGTGCGTGCGCTTGCCGCACCAGCTCTAGCTGGAGATTCACCGCTAACCGATTCTGCGCAATACTGGCGGTGTCCTCTAAGATGGCCCGCGCCTGGCCACCAAAGATGCTAGGCCCTGTCAGGGGCGTCCCAAGAAGACGCTCCCTGACTGCCGTAGCCGGACGCATATGGTCAATGACCATTTGCCTCCTGGACTTCGTCACACGCGCTTGCACCCTTGCCAATGCGTCCATTGACAGCACCAAGCCGTCATTAACGCACGATAGCGCCACAGGTGGCACAGGGTGGCCTGCCCCCGCTTCAGCCCACACCGACTGAAGTAGACGATAGGAGTGATTGACAGCGCTCATGGCTGCCCTCACACCCTCATCGCATAGGGCCAGGACTTCTTCCTGGTGTACCTGGGCTTTATCCACTAGTGCCGGACCGGGACCACCCGACCCCGCACTCTGGACGCCCAGTACCCATCGGTCATCCTCAGTGACCGACGGGACTACACCATACCTGTCGTATTCACCCCTCGGAATACGGCACCTTGCCCGCACCTCCCTGGAGGCCGCAGGGAGCTGACCCTTGGTCATCAGTTGTTTACTATAAATAGCATCCAACAAATCAATGAACCGTGGATCCAGTCCCACTGACTGGATCCGGGCCGCGGGCAAAATCCCCGTCCTAATCGACGCAACCGACGGACGGGGCGCATCTTCATCGGCCGTGGCCGAAACCACAGACGGGTCAACTCTGGCTAGCCACGCCAGAGCATCAGACCAGTCTATCTCCGAAGAAGATACCCCCGCAAACACGTCACCCGTTGACATGCTTACGGGTCTGCCAGCCATGGCCTCCCGGCCAGGAGCCACGGCTGACACGCCAGGCACTCCGCTACCACATGGTTCCGCCGCCACCCCATGAAACACTCCGGTCCATGGGGTAGGTCCGCACGGAAAACCGTACGGACCCGTAACCGTCGCGGAACCATAGCCAGCCACGGGCGCCAACGGCACCCCATGTCCGGCTGCCAGACCAGGCGAGATAGGTGAGTACCACGCCTGGCCCGGCACACCGGTTCCCCTGACGGCTGGTGACAAACCAAGCCGCGTGGAACCGGTGCACGGTAACGAATTGGCCTCAGCCGCAGGCGGAGCCGCTGACCTGGCTTGCGCCAAACCAGACAAATGGAGGCCGGTTCCGTCCAGGACGGAATCAACCTCCATATTCTCCACCTGCGGCTTCACGGGCCGCAGCAACTTCTCCTCCTCGGCCTCATCGTCTTCAGACTCCGAAGAGCCGTCACTAGACGAATAAACCGTGGAGCTCCCACACCTGACGGACCAGCCACCGCTACTGGACCACCCGGAGGTGGCCGCAGAGAGACAGAACCCGTCTGGCCGAAGCCAGACGGACCCGCCAGGGGGCCGTACGAGACGGCCCCCTCGGTAACCAGTCCAGAATCCTGTCCGAAGACAGGATCCGTACCAGGCATGGGGAGAAACTGCCCCCCAACCTTTGGTAGCAGGGACGACACCAGCGTGGGCAGAACGCTATGCAGAAAACCCTGCATAGCCGGACCAAACCACGCCGGCGGTGCCATCTCCGCCACCTCCAGCTGGGGACGTGGAGCACCCCCACCGGCCGAACCGGGCGCTCCACGATTTCCTCTCGGACCGCCTGACCCCGCGTCAGACCCAGCCAAGTCCTTCTGGGCAAGGAACGTAACCATCGTTTCGACGGACCACACTGCACAAACATTACACCTATGATCTATATTACACAGGGCACACCTAAAACAGACATGGTCCTTGAACATAACACGGACAAACTTATGGCAGTCGTCACATGATGGCGGGGCTGGCTTGGCCTATAAAATAAGCACAAACCTACAATAAACAAGCGGAACGAGACACGGATGGAAGGCAGACAATTAATTTTCAAATATTTTGACTCATAAATTAACCGTAACCTCCCGCACCCCACCCCGCCACGTTACAACAACGATCGCATTGATTATGACGACAAGAACGCGGCGGGCACAACACACCCATAATAGATCCTACAGGATGTGTAACGGCTCCAGGAATCATATCGCATAGCATTCAGGGTATATTTACTAATCAATATAAATTATACTCCTAACGAACGCAGCACGATATGTGAAGAAAACAACAAAATGTATAACAACTGCTGTCTCACACGGTAAAACCGCAGACCACGCATCTACTCAAGAATTTTGAAACCACCGATCATTGCAAACCGATCGTGATCACACGAAAAACTTGATCATTCTAAAGTTTCCGGTACCATTTTTTAGTACGCAGCACCCAGAACAAGATGCGCGAATTAATGAAAAAATTTTTTTCTTCACATAAACATCCGAGCGACCGGGTGTGACGTCACCCGCTCGGATTCTACGGAGAACGACGTCAGCCGATATTCGTGTTAGAAATACCGTAGCAAACACATATTTTCATATCTGCCGATCGCCTGTTGGGGTTAAAGAAGGCGATCGTCTGGCATATATCGTTGCTAGCACACGTCCCAGATTCTATGGGGTTAGAAATTGGAACATGCGACACAACGAAATTTAGAGACCTAAGTCTTTTAACTATGGATATAAAGAACAATACAACCTGGTTATCTTGGGCGGTATTCTCCATAGTCCTTAGTTATTCCTTTAGCGCACAAACTATCACCGATTAAAGACTTAGAATCTTTTTAAAAAACACTAAAATCCCTAATGCGAAAAGCATGTATTGCACTTGTTGCTATGCAAACAAGAATGAGCTCTATGGTAAACGGGTACTCGGCAGTGGGGAACCGGGTACCCGGTTCCCAGGAGTCGGTAAAGCTTTCTAAGTCTATAATCCTAGAGCCGCTGTCAAGGCCAGCTGTATATCAGAAGTAACAGAATGGTGAGTATTGATCGAAGGAGAAAGCCCAGACACCGTATCCAAGTCCATACAAACAACAAATCAATAGAAAGTTGCCATGAAATCATTGGCAAGAACCGCTAAATCTGACGATGCTCATTCCAATACTATAGACAGCAGGATTAGTCTAGTCATCGCAACAACATTATGCTTGTAGCAATAATAATAATAATAATAATAATAATAATAATAATAATAATAATAATAATAATAATAATAATAGCACAGGCCATGAGATTTGGTAAATCTGCATAAAATAATAACAGATTACGGGTATTTTAGCAACGTAACCAATAATTTTGTTACGTGCCAGTCATCTCCATGAGCTGATTATATGTGCTGAGCATTATTCTGGGCCTCTGGTTAATGTAAACACTTTTCTACCTCAGATCTGAAAATAAATAGAAGTCAGTTTCACGTAATTTTCATCATGCACTTCTTGAGTTGCATAACCAACACAGGAACTCTTGGTTTGGCTACGCCAAATTTTGAGGCCTGTACCACTACTACTAACAATATTGTTGTTATTGTTATTATAAATAATAATAATAATAATAATAAACTAATTAACACAATGACCAGCCCCCCCCCCCCCCCCAAATGTCACTACCCTACATCATTGAATTATAACCACTTAGGTTTGCAGGTATATACGTACCATCTATCACCAGGATTAAGACTATCAAGCAGAACAGATAAATGTTTGTAACTGTCTACAATGTCTCCAATGTATTCATCATTTGTAATGTTAAGTCATGTATAAATGTTATATGTAAGGGGTCCATCACCTCATAGGCTCTGCCTTTGATGGGCCACCTATATGCATCTTGTAAGTAATACTATAAATAGGCAAATAAAATTTACTTGAATTGAATTGAAGTGTTTACTTTATCACGTAGGTGGCCGCTTGACAGCCAGGCTTCCCCCTTCTAAAAATAATGACGTAATGACATCACGAAAAATAATCCTATACATAATACAATACGCCTACACCAATTCAATTAATCAATACACGCAAATCATCAAACTATGTCGCATTAACAATAACTTCAATAAATCAAAATCTATATATATCTGATTACATTTTTAATCTATCTGATGTAGAGTTTATTTCCTGAGACAACTTTGTGTCGTCTGCATATAAATATACGTCACTGCCATTTTCTATACAATTCCCACCACGCCCCTTTTAGCCAGAAATCTATAGGTGCGAAACGACCCACTCTACGGGGCCGAATCGACCCGGAGCGAACAGACCCAGGGGCGAAACGAATTCCAGTCAACTCGGCCCAATTCCAACTCGGCCCAGTAAAAAAAGTCAACTCGGCCCAAAAAATAAGTCAACTCGGCCTAAGTTAATAAGTCAACTCGGCCTAATTTTTTAACTTTAAGATCGTCTCCTCCGAAACCGCTGCACGGTTTGATCTCAAATAGGGAACATTTGTTCAGGGACGTACATGTACCTCCATTAAAGTTTGTTCAAGAGAAGTTGATATGCTAAAAAATCTGGCCGCCATCAACCATCTTTAGGTAATAGAGATCTGATTTTGTTCAAACAACGCTGATTGGCCAATAGGCCAGACGCTTGGTCCCCGATGCATCGCCGCTAGCGGCTATATTTATTATTATTATTATTATTGATTATGATGCAACACGGCAGTATTGTAAACCTGTGACTTATGTTATTTTGTCATTGTATATACACCCGCACCCACCCTCATCCAACATTCCTTGTATACACTGTATACACAGCATGCATTGTGCAGATGTGAAAACTAATATTTTCACGAAGTGATTGATCAGACACGCGACCACGTGGACCTAGCGATCATTATTGTTGTTGGAATCACATACGCTTAACAGCGGTAGCCCTTTGACTACTGTTATCTGGAAGTTTTCTTATGAACAATTACCCCTCGTTGAACGATGCTACGTGTATGGTCATTACGAAGGTAAGTCAGTCTTATAAAAAAATAATTAATATTAATAATATTAGTATTATTGTCAAATGTATTCTGAAGACAGTTGTTAACCCTTCTGCGATTAGTGAGTAATAATTTTAATAATTTACAACATTATCGGCCTTTGATAGACGCCGAAACCAAGCTGATATCTACTCAAGAAAAACATGTATGGAATCCTTTATGTATGTAAACATATATATATATCGTGGAAAATAATTCATGTCAAATGATTTGAAATTCAATCTATCAAAATAATTTGTGTAATTTTGACGATAATCAATTAGTTTATTCATTATATAGTTTTTGTATACGATTAGTGCAGACAGTAATAGGCCCTATGGCCATGTTTTGTATTGAATGCAAAAAGCCAGTTACAAATTGGCAACAAGGGCTTCTCTGTGAACCATGTGGTATGTGGCAACATCGAGTTTGCAACACGAATATTACGCAAGTAGCATATAGAACTGCCGTACGTAACGGGATGTCCATAGAGTGGCAGTGTCAAAAGTGTCGTGATAGGGAGACAGATGATATAGGCCTATATGATGTAGATACTGATGTGGATGACGTTTTTGAGTCAGATTCCGAGACAAATCGACTAGCCGACATGCGCCAGATGGTAGCGAACATGGATAATGCAGATGTGACTTATAGTTCTAGTGAAGGTGAAAGGGTTTGTGATAGCATTGTTACAACTGATAACTTGACGTTTCGACCTGTATTGTGTAGCACGGCATTAAGTTCTTCACCAGAATGACCATCTTCCCTATCGTCATCGTTTCTATCGTCACCACCTTCATCACCACCTACACCTGTCCTGTTGTCTTCAGCTCCTACATCACCATCATCATCGCCTGGATCACCAGCATCGCCATCACCACCTGCATCGCCATCACCGCCTGGATCACCAGCATCGTCATCACTAACTGAATCACCACAACCGCCTGGGTCACCAGCATCGCCATCGCTGCCTGGATCACCATCACCACCTGCATCACCATCACCGCCTGGATCACCAGCATCACCTGCATCACCATCACCGCCTGGATCACCGACTAATACGACTGCCACATTTTATCTAGAAAGTCAAATTGTGACACCATCCAGACTGGAAGAAGACACATTAGAGGATCCAGTTCCAGTTAATGCAGAATCTTCCGACCCGCCTATCACACAATACGAGATTGTTGACGCCGGCACTCAACGACGAGCGAGAATGCTCACAGATACGGCAGGCTATAGTTTTACGCTGAAGCGCGAAGGAAAGCGAGTGACGACATGGAGGTGCAGTGTGCGATCAAAATCTCTGTGGTGTCGGGCTACAGTCACTCAGAAAGGCGACACATTTACCACTGGTATGTTCATTATCATCATTATCAAAATAGTAATTATTGCCATTACTATACCACTATCGTCATCGTTGTCCCCGTCTATTTTGTCAAGGTGTTTTTTAATTTTACCATCGGAATGACTGAGTCGATAACCGATCGAGACATTCATTTCAGTGGTAAAATTAAAAAAGTCCTCTTCGCGTGCAAAACTGCAAATGGAGATTTAATAAGCAAATATTTAAAAATCCTAGGTTATTGTGATGTCGGTGGTGGTGAACTGAAATGAATCATTAAATGTATGAATTGAGTTTAGTTATGTCCAGCCCATCTCTACCTATGGCAACACCAGCGTCCAGTCAAAATTAGTTTCAACAATTAGGCTTAATTGATTTATAAGTCGAACTTTCTGTTTAGCTGGCACGGCACAAGAGTTCGACTTATAAATCAACCCTTACGTCCCTTAGTTTACAACCTATTATAGATGCATATTCACAGCAAAATGACTGAAAATAAAATAATTTAATTTGTATACTTTTGGAGGCTTAATGTCTTGGTCTAGGCATACTGAATCGAAAGAAATCTTAACATATAATGATTTCATTACGTACTATTAATTAATATAATTTTTTTAATTGTCAAATTGAATTAGAGGCACGTGCCTCTAATTCAATTTGACAATTAAAATAATTATATTAATTAGTACGTAATGAAATTATCTTATGTTAAGATTTATTTCTTTTCCTTACACACAGACCCACAAATTAATTCTCTAAAAGTAGACGATTTAAATTATTTTATGCTGTGAATATGCATCTTTAATATATAGTGCGTGAGTCCGTGTACATTTGTGTATTGGTGTGTGAATGCGTGTATATTCAAGATTCAAGATTAACCATTTCATTGTCTGTCCGCACATGCCATACATATACTGTATATATAAATTAAAACAATTGATTAATCAGCACCATTCAACGCGGCTTGAATCAAACAGCTTATATAAAAACAATTTCCCGTTTCACTATCACCGCACCTAAACCACCATCACGTATACCACCACCACCACATAAACACCCACAACATCATCCTTATTACTTCGCCATCGTTATCATCATCATCATCATCAAAACCATCATCATTATTATAAACAACATTGTTGCCGTCGCCATCGTTAGCAACATCATCATCATTATTATTATTATTATTAGGCCCTGAACAACACCAGCATCCGTCATCCGGAGGCATCACAACTGCCATCAAGATACGCGCCACGGTGAAAGAGAAGGGCGTCAACGATGTTTTTACATCAGCGCGAGTCGTCGTCAACGATGTATTGACGGATGTTGGCCTACGTGCAGATGAACCACTGGATGCTTTACCAGGGTTTGATTTGCTAGAAAGAATCCTGAACAGACATAGAGCGGGCCAAAGGCCAGAGGAACCCAAGACCATCGAATTTGGCATCGACGAATCTTGGATCCCCAATGGATTTCTGCAACGCGATATAAGAGGAGATGCTTCATCTTCTGTCAGTATCCAAAGTGTGGTATGTGGATGCAACTTTCAAAGTCATTCGCGCACCATTCACGCAACTGTATTCAATACACGCATTCATGAAACACGGCGAGGCATGTAAGCAAGTTCCGCTCGCGTTTGCTCTGATGTCTGGTAAAAGAGCCATTGATTACGAGATGGTCCTCTCTGCCATCAAAGATCTAATGCCAACACAACCACAACTTCTACGCATTGTTATGGATTTTGAGATGGCGTAATGGGTGGCGATTCCTCGAGTATTTCCAGATGTCGAGATGAAAGGTTGCGGCTTTCACTGGGCCCAGTGCATCTGGCGCAAAATCGCAGAATTAGGCCTCATTACAGCCTATCGGTAAGTGTTGCTACTACTACTACTACTACAACTACTACTACTGCTGCTGCTGTTGCTGCTACTGGTGCTACTAAATGCATATGGTCCATGTGAAGGAAAGGTTCATTGCAATCATTGGGCATGTTGTAATAATTTAAGGAAGCATAGTTAGATACATGTAATAAAGCAGGCATAATAATAATATTATTATAATTATTATTATAATTATAATTATTATTATTAGGGATTATGGTGCAACACGGCAGTATTGTAAACAGCTGATGGCGCTTCTATTTCTTCCTGCAGAGCATATTGTGGATATGTTCAGGTGTGTATTTTTAGTAAACAAGTACGCAGTCTCACCACCACCATCATAAAAATAATAATATATATATATATATATATTCTCTAGTGTATGACGACGGCATTTTCATTTTTTTTCGACAAAAAGGGAGACAATTCTTCGTGGTCTAACTTAATTAGCCAGTTAAACAAACGAATTACTTCCCTTGTCACCGAAAATGCGCGAGCGTGGTACTAAAATGATATTTAAACATTTTAAAGATATTTTGACTGAAAGCAAATAAACCAATTAGGCAAAAACGGCTTTTAGTCAAATTATTTTCAAAATATTCCTATCTTTGATGCAAAATATTTAGCAACATTGTGAATTGTGTTGTTGTAGGCCTACTATAGTAGGCTAACCCTTAACTGCCATATTCTTGCGAATGCCATATTGCTAAGTGTTTGAAAATTTCCAACTGGAAATTACCATATGTTAATATTTATTTCGTTTCCTTACACATAGACCCACAAATTAAGCCTCTAAAAGTAGATGATTTAAATTATTGAATTTTCACTCATTTTGCTGTGAATTATTATTAATTATTATTATTATTAATATTATTTATTATAGGCAGCTTCGTGCGAAGGCTCACACAGTCACTCTTGCGAGGTTAACCACCTATATGCACGATACGTGGATGTCAAGCAGGATAAGTAGAGTCATGGAGTGTCTACAACCAACTAGTCCGCTCCAACAATGACGTTGAGGGTTGGCACGCCATGCTCAACCGTGCTGCCAAGCGTGGCCAGCTTCAGTTTTACCTGCTGGTCCAATTATTGCACCAACAAGCTAAACTTGTCAACTTGCAGTTGCGACTAGTGCATGCTGAGAAGCTGTGTCGCCGACAGCGCGTTAAGTACCGAAAGAGTCAACACGAACTTTGCACGGCATGGGAGAAATACTGCGAAAGCCCTATGAATAACAGAGACACAAAAAAACTCCTAGATATATGTGCAAAATTAATGTCGCCTGAATAGGTTGGGATTTCCATTTAACTCCTAGCACTCTGGTGTTAAATTTATAAAGTTTTTAATTAAATAAATTTTTTATCTACGCTCCACCCACACTTCGCTCATGCTTGGGATTTCCAGAATCCAAACGTCCCTTATGGCAGCAACATCAACCTGTCAAATTAGTTTCAAAATATTCAACAGCATGTTCATTTAATAGTAAAGGCATACAATCTGTATCGCATCGCTTAGTCCATATGGACTGTCGTATTCAAGATGTAGGCCTATAATAGACCTTTCCGGTTTTAGCTATGCCCCACCCATCTCTATCTAAGCGCCGCCCACCCACTCCTCATTCGTGTTGGAATCGGTAGATTTTGACTCATTTTCCAGTAAACTGTTGAATATTTTGAAATTAATTTGACTGGGTGCTGTTGCTGCCTAGGGCGATGTTTTTATGACGTATAATGATTGTTACGTCATCATTTACGTGCTAAACTTATTATTACGTCATTACTATGTGAGCATTATGCCATAATAGGTCAGATGATGGAGTCATATTCTTGTCGTGTGTGTATATATGTGTATATAAATATAAACTACTACTACTGCCGCTACCACTACTGCTGTAGCTACCGCTACCACTACTACTACTGCTACTACTACTATAAGCATTATGTCATAAAAGGTCAGATGAAGGAGTCATATTCTTGCTGTGTATATAAATATAAACTACTACTACTACTGCCGCTACCGCTACCACTACTACCGCTATAGCTGCTGCTGCTACTACTACTTTAAGCATTATGTCATAAAAGGTCAGATGAAGGAGTCATATTCTTGCTGTGTATATATGTGTATATAAATATAAACAACTGCTGCTGCTGCTGCTACTGCTTCTTAGACTAATTACTAATAAACTACTCAAATTGTATCATTTAATCCGTTTTGTGTTTTTCTTTAAAGAACCACCACTCCAATGAATGGGTTTTTTTAATTTTCAACAAGAACATTCCCTAATTTATCACCTGTATACTCGACCACCGGTGAATGTAAAAAAATAGCATACCTTCCCAATATTATACCATACCTATTTGTGAATTCGGCATGAAGTCTATAAATATAGACAGCCAGCCATTACTATGAAAACAAACAATAATTGCCGTGGGTGAAGATAATTCCCCTATTGTCATCCAAACCCGGCAGACATTGTTTATACGAATATGGATCATAAAACACTGGTTGGTGTATAATACTGAATAAACATGTCTATGGCAAGAGCGAATCAGAAACGATCTCATACCCTCACAGATCCCGTTTAGCTCAAATATGTGGTCAGTCGAGAACAGTGTTCTATGCTGAAAACATGTAATAATAAATCTCTTATTCTTGTATGATTGATTACGGGAGAAATAACTTTCATAATCAATTATCTAAGAATAGAGATTTAATCGTACAGGTTAAATATCAGCATGAAAAGTGAATTGATAATTAGTGGTCATTTAAATTAGACTTGTGACATATAGTTGGATGGACAACACGGATGTCTGTCACATGACTATGTTAAAATGAACACTAATTATTATTTCACATAGTCAACGATCAGAAAAGTCGGGATATACGTAATTAGTGAATAGTAAGTCGACCTATAAGTGTATTTCTCTGTCTTTTATTATATTATTGAATAATAATTACGATCATCTGCTAACTTGGTCGTGAATATTATAAAATAATAAAAATAATGGGCAATATTACAAAATAGGCCTACTATGAGCAGCCAACGCTATATAGAAAGTTGTTTATTTGACACTATTTGTGAACGTTTAAAGCAATTAACGATCATAAGTATGCGCAAATAATCAACTTTGAATATACAGCGTAGTTTCATATTTCCCTTATATATCATATATGAGTGTTACCAACACTATTTATTAAGCCTATAGATACGCATGAATCTGATGATAATATAAACATTATCAGACATCGTAGCTATAGACATAATAAATAGAGTTGGTAACACTTACTATATATATAGTCGAGTTGCAAATTCGTGAGTACTGAAATTCGTGAATTTGTTTTTATCGCTCTCGTTCTAGGATGTAACGTTGCATGGAACGCATCTACACAGTAGCCACTTTTTGATTGCCAGTTCTGAACCTTTTGACAAAGTTTTGAGCAAAATACGGTCAAAACAAGAAACTTTTCATACAATTACTGATGGTAGTGATAAAAATTGCAAGATTCCTTAATGCACTTTCTTAGATTACTTACTTGCGCTTATTTAGCACCCAAAATGAGCAATTTTCACAATCCAAAGTTACCACCTGCTTTGGTTACATTTTTCCTGCGCGTCGGATTAGACCGATTGACAGTAGCACGTCTAAATTTTATTGGAGAGGCGCTAGAGGAAGGGGTGGGTGCTTATCAATGATTTACCAAAATGTCAAAATTAACATAAAAACACATGGTTTTTTTAACGATAGAAATTTTTTTATTCTTCCCTTTATGCCTGCTGAACATGTTTTAACGACCCTAACGTTAGTTCATTTCTTCAGCTCATTAATATTTATGAATTTCATGTGACATCACTACCTAACGAAAGCAGCATCCATTTGGGTTTTTTTCTTCTCTTCAAATGTATCAACTGCTTTAATAGTTTATACATTCATTTGTAGGACTAACGTATGGGTTAAAACGGGAAAAATTAGCAGTTGAAACATTCAACAAACCAATACCGTGATATTTAAGGATTTACAAGCACGTACCAGACAGCTGAAGATGCATAATCACCAATTCACGAAATTCGGTACCGCTATTTCACACATAATCTGGTGAGGTGGGTCAGTTCAAATGCTTGGAATTTGTTTGAAAATTAAAGTTTTATGCTGAAATCTTTGCATTTGTATTCGGAAGTGTTATTTTACATTGTGTTAAATTTTTGCGCCGATCTGTTTAAGAGTTTTCTTTCACGAGTGCATTACTTGCTTAGATTCACGAACTTCGGTACCCATAGTATACTGGACAAAAAAAGTTAGGGATCACGAAGTTTTTTCAGTATTGTTAGAAACATTCGATATAACAGACATTTTTTTGTCCAGTAGGCCTATAGATATAAAAGGAGAATATAAAACTAGGCCGAGTTGGATATAGGCCGAGTTAGAAATTAGGCCGAGTTGGTAGTCAGCCGAGAAAAAACTGGGCCGAGTTGGTACCTAGGCCGAGTTGTAATTGGGCCGAGTTGACTGGATACCGGCGAAACGACCTGTTAACCGGAAAACATGTAGGGCAGAGTACCCTAATTCCGTGGGATCCCGAATCCCGTGGTAATCGATTTTTTTCACGCGCTGTTGACAGCTCGCACGTGCGAAAACTCGTTTGATTGTTTACATTTGAAGTTTTGATTATACCGCTACTCACAATGTCGATTCAGGTACGTTTGACAATTATTTATGGCTTAACACACAAATTTTTACTTACATGGTGCATACCTGTTTTAAAAATGACCTCATGTGAAAAATAATTCAATCAGGAAATGTATATTCTATCCAGGGTAAGTTTGGGCGGCGTTGCCGGAAGTATTAGTAAATGACAGCGCTCTAAGCCTAGTTGCCAGATAGTGAAAAAATTTCAATTCCAGATGCTACGGTAGCCGCTTAGTGCCATGTTATAAACATCATGCCCTATATTTCGAAAGCCATGTTGAGGGGGTCCATAAAACTGTGGTATTTGAGGCAAACACTATAAAATAAGATTGATTACATTTTTTCAGTAAATAATTGGCTAAATCTATATAAAATATTAATGAGACATAACATAATGTCATATTAAATTGATATTAAAATATTTTACAATGTAATATACTATAAAATCTTGAGAATTACTTTAATGTATTGCTATGAGTCTAATATAATTATCTTGATTTTAACACAAAATATGCACTAAGAGGATCTATTTAGCTTAATGGCTATATTGATCTTTTCTTCTGCTTACATTTTAGGCTGGTAAGATGAAAAAGTCACGGTACACAAATGAGGGTATGCAATCAGCATATGATGCTGTAAACAAGGCAAAACTTAGTGTATATAAGGCAGCAAAAGTGTACAATGTTCCGGAACAAACCCTTCGAGATAGAGTGAAAGGACTGGTTCCACATACGTCTACTGGCTCTGGTAGAAAATAACTTTTCTGCCAGAATACCGAACGCGAACTGGTCGACCATGTAGTATTCATGGCTAAGCTTGGCCATGGGTTAGCACCAATACAGTTACGTGTGCTAGGTGGTAACATAGCCAGTGATTTAAAGCTTAACACAGGTGAAGTTCTGAGTAAAAATTGGTTACGTGGGTTAATGCGAAGATGGTCACAGCTGAAATTAGTCAAGCCTGAAGCGCTTGAAATGAGTCGTTCGAAATCAACAACATCTGATGCACTTCACAATTATTTTAAAGAGTTAGGTAAAATTTTAGTAAAACACAATTTACATAACAAGCCACACAAGATTTAAAATGTTAATGAGACAGGATTTTCCACAGAACACACACCTCCAAAGATCATAGCTGCAAAACATACATCAGCACGCGCACAGTCCATCACATCACCCAGAACACACATAACAACACTCTTGGCATGTGGAAATGCTCTCGGCAATCACTTACCACCATTTTTCGTGTTCGCCGGGAAAAAACACAATACAGATCTGCTAGAAGGGTGTCTTCCAGGAAGTGCAATGACAATGAGCGACAATGGGTGGTCAAACAGAGAAATCTTTCTTCAGTTCCTAGATAAACATTTTCTGAAATACACCAACACTCGACAGCCAACTCTACTGTTATACGACGGACACACCTCACACATAACACCTGAAATCATCAAACTTGCACTAGAAACAACATAATTTTATTTGTTTTACCAGCACACACCAGTCATGCAACACAACCACTAGATTTAGCCGTTTTTGGTCCAATGAAACAATACTATCATTAACAGTGCCAACAATATATGCAACATAATCCAGGAAGAGTAGTGACTAGATATACAATGTGTGGTTTGATCTGTAGGGCCATGGAACGGGCAATGACAAGCTCCAATCTACGAGCAGGATTGTTCCTTTTAATGCTGGTGCTGTAAATGTCTCGATTGAGCATCCACTTGCTGAAGGTGACTGCTCAACAGAGACATTAACAGCATGCTGCCAATGTCAATGCAGTGCGTTTGTACGGGAATCATTAAAACGAAAACAACCTGAAATTCCTGTCAACCTGAATTCAAAACGGAAACAAAATGCATCTGGTGGAATTGCTGTTGCTGAACCCTCAAATATTCATATCGCCAATGGTGTCAATCAGCAAACTTCGGACATCACACCAACCTCACCAGCAGTTATCATCGGTCACAATGAACAACAGCCTTCAACATCATCATCACATCCACATCAGAAGAGGCAACAACGTGACCCACCACCAGATAGCCAACCACCATCAGAGTCTTTTGATTCCGAGGAGATGTGTTGTGTTTGTAAATCGGCATCACCACCTGGCTTATCAACATATCTTGCTCATGTTGGCATCATCTTTGTAAAGTGGGCAGAGTGTGACATCTGTAAGCACTGGGTGCACTTGAAATTCTGCACTAATGTATCCATTATTCGGAAAAATACGCATTTCCTGTGTCCACATTGTGAACCAGAACAATAACTAATTTCAAAATGTTTTTAGAGTAATTTAATTAGTATTTCATGTGTTTGATAATGTTCACGATGGCCGTTCTGAGCCACCCCACTTTTGCCACGGTTTTGTGGACCCGTGTTGCAAGATTTTATTGTTAATTTTTAGTGCGACTCTAGTCAGTTTTAAAGTGATTTAAATTGTAAATATTCGGATGTGGATGAAGAAATCATTCAATGTGTAAGTTTTATTTGATTTTATTGTACGTTACTCATATTGAGACTCATCCTAATGTACCTCCTGTGCAACATCCGCCACGCCAAGTACCTGTTCATTTGCAAACTGCATACCAAAAGGAACTACATAAGCTGACGGAAATGGGAATTCTGTGTAAAGTTGAGGATGAGTATACACCATGGGTTAATTCAACAGTAGTTACAGTGAAAGACAATGGCTCGATTTGTTTATGTTTGGATCCTCGCGACCTGAATAAAGCGGTGAAGCGTAATCCCTACTATGTTCAAACAATCGACGATGTGATACCAAAGTTACAGTTCAGTATTCTAGACGCATGTAACGGTTATTGGCAGGTGAAACTTGACACACAAAGTAGTAAGCTATGTACTTTCAGCACCCCTTGGGGAAAATTCTGATGGACTCGCCTTCCATTTGGACTTACGATCAGTAGAGATATATTCCAGGTAAAAATGGATGTTGTTTTCGGTAAACTAGATGGAGTCAGTGGTATCTCAAATGATACGTTTGTCTTCGGGAAGGATGAAATATCTCATGATCAGCACATCATAAACGTTCTAGATCTTGCACGTCAAAACAGTATCAGGTTCAATCCAAACAAATTCCAATTAAAGGTTGCTGAGACATCGTTTTTCGGTCATTTATGGACGCCCGCTGGACTTAAACCGGACCGGGAAAAACTTCAAGCAATCATGGACATGCCACCTCCGGAGAATCTTACAACTACAAGCATTCATGGGAATGATCAATTATCTCAATCGGTTTTCTCATGTCCTTGCCCATGTTTCAGAACCAATCCGTCAATTAATGAAGCGCGATGTAGCATATGTATGGCAAACGATACAACAAAAAGTTTTCGATGAACTAAAGGCAATTATCACAAAGGCACCAGTATTTGCCTACTATAGTCTGGATAAAGAAACAGTGATTGCCAGTCTAAAAGGGGTTACGCTATCCATTCATTAAATGATTCAGAATCCAGATACAGTAACATGGTAAGAAAGTAGTCATTGAAACTGATCACAAACCCCTTGAGAGCGTCTGCATCACCACGTCTACAGACTGTTGCTCAGAATGGCAAAATATGATGTTGAAATAAAGTATATTCCAGGAAAAACAAATGTTGTCGCAGATGCATTGTCTCGAGTTAGTAGTATGGAACTGTCCAATAAAAGTACAGATGTACCTTCGATTGAAGTAGCTGCCATCACAAGCACGTTGCCAGCTACTCCAGCAAAATTAGCCAAAATTTGCAAACAAACAGAACAAGACAATGTGTTGTGTCATCTTAAAGATATGATCTATTACGTCTGGCCTGAATATGATAGTGACTGTCGTAACGAGCTCAAAGACTACTGGAACTTTTGTGAGGACTTGAGTGTAGAAAATGGCCTTATTCTCAAGGGTCATCGCCTCGTAATTCCTAGTCCACTTCGCCAACAGATGTTGGGTATCATACATCAAGGTCACGTGAGCACTGAGGTCTATTGAAAGCTAAAGACTGTCTATTCTGGCCTGGTATCAGCAAAGATATTAAGCAGTTGACTTCCACATGCCTGACATGTCTCCAATTCTCAAAACAACAGCCCAATGAGCCATTGCATCCTCACAGCATGCCAAGCTTTCCATGGCAGAAACTCGGTTCAGATTTGTTTGATTACAAAGGTAATCAGTATCTCTTGGTGGCTGATTATTATAGTAAGTTTCCCATATTGAGAAAGTTGGATACTTCCACTTCATGTGTCATTATCAATCACATGAAATCTATTTTCGCAGAACATGGAATTCCAGAAACTTTGGTGTCAGCCAATGGACCGAAATACAGCAGTCATGAATTTGCATCATTTTGTAATCAACGGGGAATCAACCATGTAACTAGTTCACCTACATACCCACAGAGTAATGGATTCATCAAGAGAATGGTGCAGACTCTCAAGAACTTACTTAAGAAGTCGGAGGCCTCTGGGCAAGACCCTTATCTTGCATTACTCAGTTATCGGACAACAGCAATAGATGGGAAATTGGATGCTCCGTCTAAGATACTCAATCGGCGTACTTATCGAACACAATTTCCTTGCAGTGGTCGGCTTCAACGATATCAGTGTGATGATTCTGATCTTGAACACCTACATTCTCGACAAGATAGCCAGAAAAGACAGTATGATCAGAAATCTTCAAGTAACTTGGGTGATCTTGCACCACATCAATCAGTCGTAATGTACCAACAACGTCCCGGGACTTGGGTTCCAGCAGAAGTAAGAGAAAAATCAGATAAACCTAGATCTTATCTTGTTACGGATCATGGTGGCACAGTGTTTCGTCACAACAGAATACATCTAAAGCCATCAAGGCTAACTGATCAGAATTTTGACCAAAATGGACTTGATAATAGTGAGAGTACAGAAACTCTGAGTCGCGAACCATCAACAACACCGTCGGTTCATATGACATCTGATCCACAAAGTCCAATCACATCTACAGTGACAGATAGTCATGTTGTAGCTACTAGAAGCGGTCGCATAGTCAAGCCGCCCAGGAAGCTTGACCTTTAAGTTAATCAGTAACTTGTGGACATATTCTATTTCATCATTAACATTTATTTTGATTACCTATCGTTAACTGTCATTCATTTTAGTTTTTTAACCAGTATTCATATTATTTAGTTATAATTAGCTAGGATATGTAGTGATTACACGTTCATTCTTAGAGGCGGAGATGTAAAGATATATCCCTGAAAGTCACCTTTCAGGTTTAACCTTCTACCTTGGGTATAATGACGTATTATATAGTTTTTACAGCTGAGTTCAGTCATGCATATCGAATGAAGATATATGTCCCTGGATATGTTCCCAAAGCCTCTCTCATGAATAACTAGTAATCTATGAACATTAACTTATGTATTCCACGTTCCCAGGGCCAATCTTTATACAAACCTTTCAGCATACACACATCAAAATCTTAGAGTTCAAGACATTTTGCACTGAAAACTTTATTTCTGGTGTATGTTACAGTTTCTGAAACAGAATCTCAGATACAAGGTCTCTGATAATAGCGCACTGTTCTGCATGTGAAATTGTGTTTCTGAAACGTGTACATGTCTCTCGCACAAGTAGAACCTTGCTGTACTATCATGGACTTAGTGTCTGATGCTTTGTTTCAAAACCTCTCAACATATACCAAAAACAAAGTTACTGAAACTTTGTTTTATGAACAAAGTTACTGAGATGCTGATTTGTGTATGCTGAAAAGTTTCTGCACAAAATTTATGAATTTTATTGCAACAAAGTTTCCTTGTTCCAGACAAACAATTCCAAGAAAACATTTCTTTTAAATAAAATATTTTTTTCCAAAATAAGAATGAAAAATAAAAGTACTGTTGTTAGGGATACTAATAGGTTGACACCAGAGCATTTACAGGTCTGTATTTCTACAACTGGTCTAACATTTAAACCCAACAATCTCCAGCCCTGACCACACCCATGTACACCACCATACCAAAAAATAATCATTATTTGAGGTCTGAGCATATTGTAGCCCTTCTAATTTTGATCACTTCTTTTTGTATTTTAACCTTGATAAATGCAGGATATGTGTCCCGAGAGTATCTAGATTTAACTATTTTCCAGATGAGGACCCCCGGACCACCCCCTCCCGGACCCACCCACAAATTTGACACCCCCACCCCTGTCTAGAGAATTACAGGAATCGCCAATGAGCGCATGATATACAATAAACTTAAAATATGTGCCGGGAAAGTTTCTACACATAGCTGACACATTATCCCGTGCCCATTTAAGTGACACAGAAAGTCATCCGGAGAGGGAAAATGAAATGGAGATTGCAGTACACAGTTTAGTCAGGAACTTACCTACAACTACAAATAGATTGGAGGAATTTAAATCAACCACTGACGAAGATGTTCTCCAAGAAGTTAAAACAATTAGAAATGGTTGGCCTCAAAACAAACATGAATGCCCAATGTCGGTAGCAGAATACTGGACAATTCGTGAGCATCTACATGAGAGTCATTGACTAGTATTTATGGGCGAACAGTTAGTCATACCTAGTGTCATGAGAAAATACATACTTAAAACTTGTAGATAAAAGCCAACTCAGTGTCGAGAAATGTAAGTCAAGAACGCAAGCAGTAGCATTCTGACCAGGACTTTCTAGGGATATAGATGAACTCATTTCCAAATGTTCAACATGTGTCCAGTTTAGGAGAAACAACATGGTAGATTATGTAGTTCAGATCAACCGGTCGGGTACCGGCCATACCAGCCAAGCCGGGTACACGCCGCCCGTCCTGGATTCGTTCCCTGAACACGCACCCCCCCCCCCCCTGGGTAGAGCTATAAGCGTATATGAGCCTATGAGCGAGATCGCGTTATAAAAATGACCAAGTTCGTTAAAGTGCATAGTGCGCATGCACACACTTAGATGCTATTTTTGACAGAGCACGTAGTTTATGACCAAGATGGGATGACGCTTTTAGTGTACCGAGATGGTACCATGTAATCCTTTTTAATTACTTGTTTCCGCCGAATCTGGCATTTATCAAGACCAGAATTCGACGGGCTTTCCAAATCTGTAAACCATTTCAAGATCGGTTAAGAAATGGCTGAGTTATCCACGGAAATCCTTCTTGATTATCTTCAAAATATTGCCGTGACATCATAACCACGTGGACGCAGAACTTCTAGAATGTTCTAGAACATTCGACTGCGTTATTATCAACTACGCGCTGATTGGCTGTTGCTCGACCGATGATTGGTTGGAGCCTGCACCTGTGACATCATGAGTAGCATAAAAGGAGACGCGATCCAGAGATCGAGAGCATCCTCGGCCAGGGGCCGAATAGGTTGGACCTGTACCAGCTACTATCGTCTCGACAGACAATATGCAGATCACGTCGCTTTCTGTCGGTTTTTCTCCCGTAGCTAGCAGTCACCCAACCCACCGCACTAAAAGCAATTTTGTAACTCCCGTACTTGCGGGAGCAATTTGGAACTTTCTAGTTATTGTTCACGAATGTCAAGAGCTACTTCGGAGCACGAACTTGCGGTGAGGCCTTTATCGCCTGAAAATGTGATTCTACAGATGTAGAGGCAGCGATGTTCTTAGGTGGATGACTCGCCGGATCTGCCGGCCAAAACGTGGTTATTTAACCGTCCCCGCACTGATGTCGTGCAGGTTCTTCTAAACTTTTCGACCGCAGCAAGTAAACTTTGCCCGTTACGTCTGCAGAGCTGACTGACGTACCCAGCACCATTAGCTTAGTTTTGTATCTTCATCCGCATCTAACAAACCCCGCTTGTGATCGGGTTGTTGACAACTTCCATCCTACCGTCGATGTACGGGAACTTTCTTCACAGCAGTAATGCAAGATTCATATCTCTAAGATCTTCATGTTCCACTAAGCCTCATGGCTTCTTAATTGTTTGGATGTCCCTATCCGCACCATGGGCTTGATCCGACCCTGGGAAACTGTTGGGGTTTCCGAGCGGTGATGGCCAAGGTGTGGTATCACATACATTCCCTCTGTATCCTCGGATACTTAGTAGTTAGCACTTCTGCCAATGTAGGAAAGCACTGCGCACACATATCTTAATTATTATTTTCTTTGCTGAACAATCCTCCCACACCGCAGTGCAAAACTGGCCAACTTGTATTTAAACCCAATGACAGGTTAAACGGTTAGTTCCATAGGACCTGGTGACGGGCGAGATACGCATCCCTACAGAATTCCGTAAGAATGTCTGGGCATGATATTTAGAACTGCCACGCCCGCATGGGAAGGACATTTACGGTGGGTATTCATCTCTCTTACCCCCACCCTAATGATAGATCAGTTGCTTAAAATGCTTTCGTGAAAAGTAACCAATGTCCTGTGACGTTTTATGTGGTTATGGAGCAAGATGTCCGGATTCTTATCCAGTTCGGAGATCTTACTAAGTAACATGTATGTGCACTGTCTTCAGTATTGATGTCTTAGGGCATCCGTTCTCAAGACAGCCATGTCTAACAGCTAGGTAGACACCCGACATTTGCGGCCTAAAATAATCCTTGTCTGTAAAAATTAAGTGTGAGGCTAAGCATAGAAAAAGGCTTGCATAAATAAAGCGGCAACTACTAATTTAGCATACTAAGAATTACATAAGGCGGTGACGTGGGAATCCTTTAGGAATCATTCGTTCCGCCGTCACGTAAAACAGCACGCAACCTTATAGTCATAATCTCACTAGGTATGGTCTTTTCTTTGCAGCATTTTTGGTTAGATATTAGAGTAGGCCCCTTTTTGCCTACTACTCTTCTCCAGCTTTAAACAGTGGCAACATCTTCCCGTGATGGAGGCCCTCGCGGCCTCTCGCAAGGATTCAGCGAGGACGGTCCACGAGGGGGTAATACTCCCCACCCAAATTTGCACTAGTAGTGCCCGCGTGAGGTACATAATTTCCCGTCACTACAGAGATAATTTTCTTTCCTTTCAGTTTGGAGGTATAATAGCTTATATTAAGTTAATTAGTTACGTCTCATGTACGGGAGCCTCCCTTGCGGGGATACCTCTGCGGACCTACGAGTCTGTGTAGTACACCCGGGAGCCCCACATTTAAAAGTTCATCGGGCTGTCTCTATGTCTTGTATTTTTGTATGCTCATTAGTTTTATCTAGCATACTCGACAGTCTGTTTAAGTAAAATCATTGCATAGACTTATTTTTAATTAGGTCACCAAAATCAAATCTTGTAAGTCCATAGATCACGAAATTGCTATGGACAGGCATACTGGTGACACAAACTCTTGGGATGAGACCGTTGTGTTTAATGTTCGCGATGATGGTCCGCCCCACCGAAACGATTGAGTTCCACCGGCCTTAGGAGCCGGTCTTTGTTACCCGTAGGGCTGTCTCATACAGGATCCGTCACCCCGAGACCGGAAGCTAAACAGCGTCATCATTCGTCGTGCACTTGCGGCGCGGCGAGTCGACATCAGACACCGGAACGGCCTGACACGACCCCGCGAGCTACAATTACTTCTCAAACTATCCTGAAATAGGTTTACTAAAGGACAAAATCATTCAGTTCAAACCCATTTTTGCATGTCATGGAATTCCACAGGAGGTGATAAGTGACAATATGCCATTTAACAGTTATACAATGAGACATTTTGCACTAGAGTGGGGATTTGTAATTACAACATCCAGTCCGACATACTGTAGATATGGGATTGTCTTGTGGGAAGTCATGACCCCGCTAGATGTCTTATATTTACAAGTAAGACCTAAATGAAATTCATGTTTGAAAATACCAGGTGTGCTAATGAACTGAGTTAGTATCGTTATTATTTGTGTATGTGCTGTACTGGGTGACTTCAACCAGTGCTGCTGATGTAGTTTCGAGGAAATCGCATCGAAACCGACACGAAACTGAGGACAGTTTATTCATCAAAATCGAATTAAATAGAATAGAACCTGCGGTTCTGAGTTGGTGGTATCTGTCAATAGTTGAAGATAAAAGTTGTTGCTGTGGGATCGGCACACACTTTTATAATATTCAGCAGTTGTTTCGGCCAGTAGTTTAGAAAATAATAGTGTGATAAGAGTCGACGGAATTGTAGGTGACAGACTGACATTAGTTGATAACAGTAAGCATTCCGACTCCCTTATGAAAGTACAACAACACCAGCTGGCAATGAGATCATACAGCTCATGTGCTTATTGACATCCGTTTCCTACAGGCTTATTCATGATAGGCAATGGAGAGGACCGAGACATTGTAGCGTCCTGTAGGAATTAATAACACAATCAAAATTTGTATATCAACTATATGTCAATCATAGAAAGGCATGCTACAACAACACATTCCATAATGTTGTTAGTTAGCTGACAGATCACATCAAATCAGAACCAGCCAACACCGCTTTGACCCTGTTTAGTGGTATCTCCCCAGAAGAGAAGCCCAGAGTTTGATTAGTCAGGATGACGTCATAATCAATGAGCTGTGGCAGAGAAACAGGAAGAACTTCGTTCAAAGTTAAATCGAGAGTTTAGACAATCATGGATTGGTCAGGACGACCAACAGGAATAGGTAGAAGCTTCTAGGAGGAAATAAGCAGACGTTGATTGGCGGAGGAAATAAGCAGACGTTGATTGGCGGACGGATTATCCATACCAATCAAGCTGTGCTTATAGCCTACCTAGAAGAGTAATTGAAACAAGAGAATAGATATTTAACTATATATCGTGATATCTATAGAACTTTGAAATCGTCGAAGTGTATAAATAAGGCACTTTGGCCATTGTATCTTTAATCTTTCACCATCTGTGATTCCGTATGCACAGTGTTGCTACGTCAGTAGGATAAACATACTAGTTAGTCTAGGAGTAGTCCGTGGGTAGAACATTGTGCTAATTGATTGAGTATAATAGAAATAAGGGTCTAGCAGTAGAAGCTAGTGAAACATAACGTATTGTATAATTGTTAAGTAATTTCATCGTTGAAATATTCATAGTTAGTGTAAAAATACAATACAAATATCGTCAACCATCTGACGAGGCGAGTCGATAGGCATCTTCCACGGTGTCTGCAATAAGAGGTTGTCGCAGCAACCACCCAGCATAATCTTGTTGCAGAGATTGTGGGATTCGTAAGGAACCCCGAAGAAACAGAAAATCTTCAATACGTGCAGTCCAATGGTCAAAGTGAACGAACAATACCAACAATTAAACAGTTATTTCGCAAGGCCGAACTGGAAAATCAAAATCCCTATATCGCAATACACCTCTTTCAGGACTAAGCCATTCACCAGCACAAATGTTAATGAGCAGAATGCTTCGTTCCACACTACCTGTATCAAGTAACCTATTGAAACCGAAACTAGTAGATCAATCACGTGATCATCTTCAGAAGCGACAGGACTTATAGAAAAACTATTATGATCGTCATGCAAAGCCTCTGCCTAAGATATATACAGGTTGAAGATTTTCGATGGCCGTGATCTTCAAGAACTGTGGAACTGGAACTTACTAAGATCATCGTCGATAGAGTTGGTCACTCCCGCTTCGCTACCAGAAAATTGACGATATTTATTTCTGACTGCTGGGACTAATCTTACTGATCAAGATCCTGGTAAGGACTGGGTGCGTCTCCCAGCTCAACTAGAGTCCTAACAAACTGACAAACCAGTAAGATAAGACTTTATTTACACTATTAATATAAACTGTTTGAACGGTTGAGCAAAATTGCTCATACAAAGAATACTTAGTACAATACAATGTACATAAAACTATCAGGCTAAACTAATCTAAGTCTACTTCTAACTTATCCTACAGCAAGCTTCGTTAGGCCTAACAGCCACAGCTTAAGCCAAGCAGCAATGTTTGCGATTGCTTGGTGAATCAGAGATTAACTTATTCTGAGAGAAGTACCTTCTTTTATAGCCCCAATTTGGACTTTCCAATCTTCTATTCATTTCCCAGAAATGTACAACTTCTCTCAGAATCTATTCTTACAACTCTTCCAGGTACCCGATAAGCACACTTTGATTGGCCGAACGATAGTCACCAATCAATTTCTGCTTATCTCTTCCTAGAAGTTATGACCTGATAACTGATTGGTCCTTTCAACCAATCAGTGATTCCTCCCTCACTTGCCTGGCGCACAACTCTATTCTTTATAATTCTTTACTGCAGAGTCTGATTGATCTTGACTGGTTATGATGTCATTCCGACCAATCATACTCTGCCCAATTCTTCCACGAAGATTGTGCCTCATATAATCAAAGCAGTAGCAACCGGTTCTGGTTTGATGTGATCTGTCATCTAACTAACAACATTCTGGTATGTGTTGTTGTTGCATACCATAAAATGAGTGGCATATAGTTTATCAATAAATTTTGATTCTGTTATGAATTCCTAAGGGACGCTACAATGTCCATGTCCTGTCCATTGCGTACTAAAGGAGAAGTCTCGAGAATCCTAGGGTGCTAGGCACATGTGCTGGATGAACCATTACCAGATGGTGTTGTTCTAGCCCGCGATCAAATACCAGTCTACTTACGTCATCAACTGTGTCAGTCAGTCATGCTCAATTTATTCTCATAATTCATGATCCCAACACTAGCCACTAAACATTAATTATTTCCAAAACTACAACTATCAACAACTGCTGAATATCATAAAAGTGAATGCTGGTTAAGCAGCAACAACTTTAGACAAAATCATTTTCAAATACACATCAACTCAGAACCATAGAATCATTTCCAATTAATTCATCCATTTCTAACACTATCATACTAATCTCATCTGCTGGTTATGCACTGCCATAAACAGCATCCTATCCATTTAACTTTAGTACACTTCTATTACATATAAAGAGATGACCTGGTTGGCTCAACTTTCCACTGTCCCCCCCCACCCCCCCACCCAAATTTATAAATAACAGGTGGTGGACTCAGCCACGTACATGTTAGTCATCATAACTTTCCTAACTCAAATTATATGTATAAATATTACTGATGCAATGCTACGGCATCCATATTTAGGTCACCTGCGTTTTTAGCTCACCTGGTATTTTCAAAACTTAATTTCTTTTGGGTCTTACATGAATTATAAGACATCCTGCGGGGTCATGACTCCCCACAAGACAATCCCATAGTTACAAGGTGATTCTATTCGCCTGCGTAAGGCACGGTGTAACTGGACACCAGTAATTGTTTTTGATCAGCATCCAGCACGTCATTCCTATACTGTAACTACAGCGGACAACACTACCTATCGACGCATTAGACGTGAGCTTTGAACCCACGGCGGAACATCCTCCAATCATCATTGGCCCAGCCCTTGATGACAATGACACTCAGCCATTCACATCCACTGCGACTAACCATGTGCACAATGAAGAGCCAACGAATCATCGCATAACTAGATGAGGCAGAGTTGTTAAGACACCGCAAAAATGCAGACTATTATATGACCTAACACTCACAATCTACACACATACATGTGCACATATATCTTCCAATGACATTCAATGACTCTTTGAACTTTTTAGCTTATAGTAATAGTGTTTAATTATATCTTAAATAATATGAGACCAATAAATATAGTAATGGCTGCCTACATTCATGTCGTATCATGATACCATTCGTATCTTGTTCTTCTTGAATCTTGACCTCCTTCGTAGGAGAACCACACCCGAGGGTGTGTGGATACTAATTGTCCTAAAAGTCCTAACCCCATAAATGTCCTATATACAGCCTAACTAAATTAGCAAGACCCATGGCAAGAGCGGAAATTTAGCAGCATTAAATCCTACCATATATTTATGAAAAATAATAATATGAAGGTGTATAAATAGGGACAAAGGCAACGATACTAACTATGTAACCAGTTTTTGTAACATTTGGTGTTGCATAATGGGATAGCGTTGCCTGTCAACCTATATGTGGTGGGATACAAATTTTGCATAATACAGCTTGTCTGAATTAAATTCGATGTATGTGAAATTATCTACTGTGCAATAAAATTCTACAAATGAGCTGTAATAAACTTAACAAGATCTGAAAATACAGTAAAACTGCATGGTGTACTGAGTGAATCGGTCCTACAATAAGAAGACATAAACAAATTTCTATTTACTTGTGTGCTGCAACGTGCGATACCACTACCAAAAGAGGGAAATTCATCTGCTTGAATAAGAATGACAACAATGAAGCTACCTTAGATGAACTAAATCGAGCAATTGTAAAGGTAAATCAGTTTGCAGGGCTAGCCTAATGATTATAGAAATCCCACCAATTATCATAGTAAACTGGAATCAGCAAAATGGCCCAGTAACCCAGAAACCTTCCAAGCGAACGACAAACTTATTGTGAAGCAATTGAGTAAGCTGAATAATGAGATAGATCAGCTAAACCGTTCCAGGCTACAACTTAAACCAGTTAGACTCAACCAGTTTCTGACAATAAGTCGCAAATGCCAAGACAAGCAAGCAAGGCTTAATTCATTTAACTTAGGCTTACTTAAGGACGGAGTTCATGCTTGTGCTACAACTGGTATTGCCTGGATTATCTAGATAGTCCACGATATACAGTGTGAGTGTTACAACCAGCAAGAGGATCCTGATATTCTATACCTCCTGGAAGAGGGTACGGAAATTATGTAACTGTTGACCAAACAAAGTACACACAAGTACAAGACAGTGAGTATAAAGTATAATAAACCTATGATCCCCTTGTTGTTGTATATATTAAAATTTTATTTATCCAGTTCTATATCTATAGCGCTGAATAACTGTCAGCAACGACGGTTAGACCCACTAGAAGTGTGAGTAAAAGTGCAGCGACGCAGGAAATCGTGAGTAACAACAACGATGGGTGGGAATGTAATGTTTGTAGAACTATAGCAACATATGATGAGGCCAAGATGATGGAGTGTGAGGTCTGTGACCTCCACTGTTGCATAGTATGTATGGAGAGCAATGACGCCGAATATGCTGCTCTGACTAAGAGGAAGGACATACACTGGTATTGTCGCAAACACGACCCTGGTGCTGTCATGAACCTAAAGAAGATCACTGAGGTGGAGGATAGGTGTAATCGTAAACTGGCTAGGATTTAAGAGAGGATTAGAGTAGTAGAGGAAGGCTTAAAAGGTAAGGTATCGGAAACAAGAGTAAAGGAGATGATTGATGTAGCCATGAAGGAGGCAAACCCAGTGAAGGCCACTATGGGTGAAAGCTGTCTAAGAGAAGCTAAACACAAATAAACAGAGAAGAGGAAAGAAAGAGGTTGATAATATTGCATTGGGTGGTGGAATGCGATTCCGAGGTACCAGAAACCAGGAAAACCATGACCTTATTTACACCCAAGGACTACTCGAAATACTAAAAGTAAAACAAGTGGAGATTCGAGGAGTGGTAAGACTGGGCACGAGGAACACTGCTACAAATTGTAAATATGGGATTTGTCGACTAGCTACCCGCAGGCCCACCACCTACCATTTGGTACCCGTGTAAATGTTTGCAGATAACCCTTGACACTGTGCAGGTCAAGCGTGTTTTAAGGTCACACCTTTGATAATGAATATTCATTTTACCGTCATGGCAATACGTCATTGAAGATAGGAGCAACTATTTAGGTCGCTATTGACAGTAGTAGTAGGACCGATTATATACGTCGTTATACACAGGTCAGAGTGGTGTAGAGCATTTATGTATGTCAGGATATCCGATTACCACCACTGCTTATCTGAAACATGCATGCTGTATGCATTCTGAATGTTTGGTAATATATTGTATGTGAAAGCTTTGATGAATTATAAATGGATAATTGTGGTCATTATTGATAGACAATTTTAGTCAGCCATGTTAGATTACTGTTTGATTAAGGTTGGTTGTTGTTATTACAACCAATATAGTTTTGTCATTTATCAAATCAGGACAAATAATTCAGATAGATATTCAGCCCACGCTTAAAAGTCATAATCCATTTATGAGAAATATAACTGAATCTTTTACCCTTTGTAGGCTAGAAACTGGTTCTACCATTTTGAGATAGGTTATAGATACTGTGACAGTAAGACGTTGTTGGATTAAGTTTAAGACTGGGGTCAAGATGATTTTTTGGTATTTAATGCAACACGGTCTTACAAGATGGTTGATTAAGAAAATATTATTACCTGATTTGAAGAAGCTAGTCAGATAGCGTGAATAGAGTGCACAGATCCATTTCTATGATTCAGCACCATGTAGAATTCCATGATGTATGCGTAATTCTGGTAATTAACCAGAATGTACATGACAGGGCAGAGACCACGTAGGCATACGTCATGATGGCTAATAACCATTAGTTATCAGGTCAAAATATAATTCTGGTAGTTTAAATGGCATGCATGGTTAATGCTCTTGTCATAATAAAGTAAATAGGTAGGATGCATGAAGTATGCAAGCCACTCACGGCCATCTTCGACCCAACCAGAATCCTCTTTAGCCCACCCAGGACCTTCTTTAGCCCAACTAGGACCCGTTCGAGCCCAAACAGAACTGACTCAAGCCCAGTCAGTGTCCTCATCAGTCCAACCAGAGGAGCCATCTCCACATCAGCTATAACCCTCTTCCGCTCAAACAGGGCCTCCTTCCGCCTAAACAGAACCATTTTCACCCCACATTTCGGTAGAATCTGCCTTGAGTCCTGAGGCCATGGCCTTTTTCCCCCAAAGCAGCCATGCCTCATCCCACAGCACCACCTAGGAAAGAACAAACCAAAGGGAGAAAGCGAAGAAAATCTGCCATTTTAACTGACAACCCAGAAAAAACGAAATTGCAGCTGAATTTAATGGCAAACAAGCGAAAAAGTCAATGACACAGGGAACGACAATTGGAAAGGGCAAGGGCAAGAAAAAGGGAAATGGAATAGGAAATGCCAAGAAAATTATGGCGAAGCAACTTGTAACGAACAAATCGTCGGTTGATGATGATGATACAGTGGTATTGTTTAATATGATTGTCACCTTGGTCAAAAAGCAAGAGGGAACCCTGGGGCCAGTGTTTAGACTGTCGAGATTGGTCGCTTGAGCAATGTATCATGCGAAATTGTGTCCGACGGCGACGACTTTGTGATATTTTCTTAAATGTTTCAAAATATGTGTCAATGTGCATTGGAACATTATTTGTCTGTTACAATGTGTTTCTTTAAAATAAAAATGTTAGAAAAAACCCCTTTCAATTTCTTTACATATTGAAATGATTGCGTGAATGTACTTACCCTGTCTGGTCTAACTTACCCCACACGCTTGTCGAAACATGCCCCAGTAACAGGGTATATTCGTCCACCCCACTATGTTTGTTTTTTCCATTATTGTCAACAAAAACTAGCCAGGATCCAAAGCTGTGTTTGCTTCGTGAATCTATGGGTCATTGCGGAGAATTTAGGCGAAAGACAGCATCTATAAGAAATAAGCTATGAATAAAATATGGGAAAATGGGAGAACTAGCTTAGCCCAGGTCTCCCCTAATGATGTCAAGATGTACCCCTCTCAAGTGTTATCTGGATCTGTTCAACAATAATTGATAGGTAACAATATTTTCTTAAATGTTTCAAAATATCAATATGCATTGGAACATTATTTGTCTGTTACAATGTGTTTCTTTAAAAAATTAATTACTAACATGCAACAGTCTCTGCTTTGTGGTCTTTGATTGCAAATGCTTCGGGCCAGTTGGTAAAATAGTCAGATATAACCATCACATACTTGTTTCCACTGCTAGATGTAGGTAGACCACCCAGTATATCAATAGCCATCCATTCCATAGGTCTGGCAGGTAACTCAGTCACTAATGGAGCCCTAGGTTTCTGAATAAGATTCTTCCCCTGATTGCACTCTGTACACGGCTGATACCACTGAAATACATCTCGAGCACAGTCAATCCAATACAATCTTTTGTTCACCTTAAAAAGGGTTTTCTTCCCACCTAGATGACCGCTTATTGAGCTGCTGTGAAGAGCTTCTAAAATATTGCAAGCAATTGACTTTGGTACAACCAACTGCAGCCATTCTTGTTTGCTGATTCTATCCTCCCATCGTCTAAACAAAAGTCCATCCTACACCACAAGCATGGATTCCATAAGGCTCTCATTGGAGAATCTGAGCAGATTGCTAGTTTTGGACCTCTTTGTATTTCGCTTTCAATGACAGAATATAAGAAATTGCCTCATCACCCTGCTGCTCTGTCATACACAAAGCATCTAAATCAAAGTAGCGCCTACATGTCATCACCAATTTAGATTCCTCAGCAGTAACAACTTTATTGTTAGGCAACCTGGACATTGTGCAATGACCATTCTCTGTGTCTAATCGAAAAATCATATACACTTAATTTTAGTGCCCACCGTTCCCTCCTCCCTGTAGGATCATTCCCATGTTTTTTGCTACAGATGTTCAGGAAAGGTTTGTGGTCAGTTACTACCTCAAATCTTGGCCCACATAAATAAGGTTGGAAATGGCAAATTGATCACACTACTGCCCAGAATTTCTTGTCATATGTCCACCAGTTACATTCAGATTGACTTAGTGTTGCTGGCATAAGAAATCACCACCTCACAATTTGAGTGGCGCTGTACCATTATTGCACCCACTGATGAATGAGAAGCATCTGTATACATGATAAATTGTTGCTTAAAATCATTATATGCCATTGTGACGGAGTGATTTCACCACTGGTGAAGTCACTGCGTCACAGTGGTTGTCAATGTTTTCATTATATTAAATTTTTTCATATTTTTGTTGCGGTATGGTAACTTTAAGTCTGATGGCGTATGTGTGGGGATGTCATTTAATGCATGAGTCTGTGCAATAGCCATCTGCACTGCTGGCATATGAATATATCACTGATTTACAGGAAAATTATTGCAAATTGTACGGCAAGGGCTGTTTTCAAGATAGGTATTGGTAGATGACTGCATAACAATGACATGGTGTCTGTATGATTGGTTAAGGCTGGCACCATTTTGTCTTGTGTGTGAGATTTAGGAAAATAATTTGCGCATGTTGTCTGCGATAGGCAGAACATCGTGCATTCGCCATATCGTAAGCCAGATAACAACACATCTCCAAGTGGTGGAGCAGCATAGAAGGCCCGTTGGGCTATCATATGTTGACGGAAACCATGTTCGTCCTCTTAAAATACCACAGCTACAGGTTTTTTTTGTTACCCTTAACCTTACTTGTAAGACCAGAATGTGTGGTTGAGGCAGATTTGGAATGATGTAGAAATTTAGTTTTGGGGGAAAGAAGAGCAGTTTTTGGCGTAACCGGTGTAATCAACTGCCAACGTAGAGGGCGGAATTGAGATGTGCAGTTTTTTATCATTTAGGAAGCGACATTATGATCATTTAAATCCAGAAATCTAGTTTAATTAGAAAGAAAAAACCCAGCATAATGTTAAAACTTGAGAACTTTTTGGATAATTTAGGATAAATTAAATTTGAAAATTTATATGTGGAAGTGATCTTGGAAATATATGGATGTGATTAATATGGTTTAGGGGTTGGGTTATAAGATTTAGAGGGAAAGAAAAGCGGGAGATGTATTTTGTTGTATTAGTTTAACTATACCTATCACCTTGTGTGATGGAAGATTTTTGATTGTACTAGAAATCTTTTGAATTATTGTCTTTTTTCTCTATATGACATTTGCGAAGGTAGTATATTTAGTTTTTGAAATTTTAACATAGATTTCATAAATTTATATAGACCTGATTGAAAGTAATATAAAGAAAAAAATGAGTCTACCTGCAATCACTATCTTGTTGTGAATCCCACTCACTCTGACAAAGCTGTCCGCCATTCAACACCTAATATACAACGCATTAAAGATCCCGTAAAACTGACAAATTCATTTTCAATAAATTTAATTTCTGGCCTTATCATGATGTACTCAAAATTCCTTTCTTAAATTTGTTTAAGTTCTTGTTTTAAAATTGATTAAGGAAAGTCATTTCGGATCAGTTTGAAACATTAAAATAAAAGAATAAAAGGTTCATCGTTTGAAATCACTAGCTTACACCAAGATCGGATACTCTATCAAACAATTTCTCAAATTCAAAAATGCCTTTTGACACTCATCTGACCAAGAAAATTCATGACCTTTAAATGTTAGATGCTGCAATGGCTGGGCAATTTCAGCAAATGAATTAATAAATCTCCGGTAGTACGAGGCTATAACCTCTGCCACAGACATTGGTTCTGGTAGTGAACAGCTTTCTCAATATGTCTTGGGTCTGGTACAATACCAGCAGCAGACACGTGATGACCCAAAAAAGTGACATTGGGCCGTATTCATAAAAGTTAGCTTAAGCTTACAAGCTCAAGCTCCTAGAAGAAGCAAAAGCACACCAAGTAGAAGCAAAAGCAGAAGCAAAAGCTTAAAATGATATACACAAGCTATTGCTTGACCTACAATCGTTTTCTTAGTCGGTCTAGCAAGGCATTAGGTAATGCTCGAGCGGTTTCGTTCACTAGGCCTATATACATTTCATTAGCGTGCTGTATTACAGACTGCATTGTATTGCACTAATTTCATTTCACCGTTTAGGCATATGCCATGGATTCATCTAGTGGTTTGGAGGAAACTACCACGAACTCTTGAATCAATAAATTTAGTTATGGTTAGCATAATCAAGGATTATCCAGTTCTAGTAGAGAAAAGTCAATTGCCAACAACCAAAGAGAGGAAAGCACGTGCACTCCATGAGGCTAAGAGTAGAATTTCGACGAATACTGGTAAAAACATGACTGAAAAGCAAATTTTGAAAAAAATCTCAAACATGAAAGTCCATGTGAAGAAAATAACTGATGGGAAACAAACTGGGAATCGTAAGATCATTATGTGTCCTTGGGAGCAGCAGCTCTATGACATTCTGCAATGGGATGCCAACCCAACAATAACCAAGATGGCCTGTTCACTTTCTGCCGGCTTTCAGTCACACCAGTCAGGATCCTCTTCGCTGGATGTTTCAAGCTGCTCCACGTACAGAGTATGTATACAATCTCTTTTTGTTATATATCATCTATCTTTCCATGGGTCGTAAGGATGCACCTTCTTTTCAACTGGTTAAAGGCCTCGTATAGCTGACATGCAGTGTGCGCGTGCATGCGTTTGCGTGAATCTGTGCGTGTGCGTGTGAGTGTGTAAGTATGTGCGTGAGTTTGAGTATGTGGGTGGGTGAGTGTGTGATTGGGTGAGTGCATGAGTATGTGAGTGCGAGTCTGAAAATGTATGTCTGAGGGAGGGATGGGTGGCTGACTGGCGGCGGTGTTGGTGTGTGCATGTGTGTATGTACATACATTAGTGTATGCTATGCGTGTGTGCGTACGTGCGTGAGTGCGTGCGTGCGTGCCTCTAAAAAATCTCCAAAGGTTGTCATCTCCCATATCGATTTGACGAGCATGTTTAGTAAAACACATTACAAAGAATTATTTTGATCTAGTGTCAAAAATGGGGGCCTGGGCGTGGGGATATAATTATGACACCATCGTCCAAGTAATCCAGTTCTTTTTTTATTTTGCAGCATTGCAGTGATCCGAATGAACCAGGCGGTTCGACTTCTGAAATGACACCACCACGAAGTCGCTCCTCAACTCCAATCCCTGCCCAACATCCAAAGAGAAAGCTTTTGTCAGCAGAGACTGAGGAAACTGAAAAACTATCAACCCTAAAATTGCAACGACTCGTATTACTTGAACAGCTAAAATATACCACAGCTAAAATGGCACGTTTTGAGCAGCAAATCCAACCAAAAACGGGTACAGTTGAACCTCCTGCCGACACCACGCTTACCAACATGGATAATTGGCAACATTCCGCTGCATGGCATTAATAATTAAAATTTATCAAATAGGAAATCAATAAAAAATGAATAAATTCTCAATCCATTTATTTTCCTTGTTATAATTTAATGACACACGTTGATGGCTTGTAAAAAATGTAAGGTCCAGTTTGGAGAGGGTCATTCAGTGAGCACGTCCGTCAAAAAGGATAGCGGTAATTTCCTGTCGTCTTTGTTGTCCCTTTAATCGCATGTGGCGAACAGCCTCGTGGTGCTCTTCAGCGGCACCAGCTTCAACATCCTCTGGTTCATCATCACCGAAATCAGCATATGGATCATTTAGAAATTTTGCAATGTTATGTAGTACAAAATAGACCACAACACATTTCGGAATGTTTTCTGGTTTGAGGCGAACACCGTACCGAATGAGAGGAAAACGTTGCTTTAATTGACCAAATGCCTGTTCGATAACAACGCAATTTCTAGCATGTATTTTGTTGAAATATCTCCCAGCTGGTGTATTTGGATCACTGTACGGTGTCATCATATATGGCGCTATTCCATATCCCGAATCACCAAGAAGAAAACCGTGGATATAGTTCTGAAGTATGAAATATTCGCGAGTCATGCACTGATCCCGGCCAACCTACGTCAACACTGGTAAAGGTACACTTTGCATGTCGCCTGAACATTAAGCGAAGGGAAATTCTTGCGATTAATGAAATCATCTCCAAATGGTCCGTGTGGCTTATCAATGCGTACATGAGTACAGTCAATTGCCCAGAGTGTAAAGGGAACCCCAAGCTTTTCCGTCCATTGTTGCTTTGCCATGGTCACATCTGCATTAGAAATAGGAAATTTTATCCACGTTGATTGTTCAGCTGATATCGAATTCAAGGTACTTGAAATACATCTAGATACAGTTGGCTGCGTTATCCCCATCACTTCTGCTACTGTAGTCTGATATCCAGGGTCTGCTAAATAGTGCAGAGTTGTTTCCATGCGTTCCACTGGTGACCCGCGCGTCTCTAGATTTTCAGGTAGAAATTGTTGTGCCAACCATTCTACATTTTCCTTATTGAAACGAAATAACGTGCGATGTGTTACTGGGGATATATCTCACCACGTTTAATCCCACTCTTATACACCTTATGTTCTCTTATATGCATAAACATGGTACAAACAGTTCGGAATTGTGACTTTAGCTAACGTTCAATCCACTCTGGAGGAGCTTGCCGAAATGACAGCATATGCTAGACGGCATAAGGAAATGTACAATTTTATGTATACAGTTTCAAGCATTTTCTCAGTTCTAAGCTAATGCATGCAAGGCAAAGCTTTTGCTTTGCCTAATAAGAAAGTGCTTTTTCTGTGAAGCAGTAGCTAATTGTTTATGCATACATTCTTAAGAAAATGCATAGAAAAAGCAAAATCTAACTTTTATGAATACGGCCCATTGTCTTTCAGAAATTGACTTTTAGATGGCTTCAATTTCAAACCAGTACTCCTACGGCAATCAAAGACTTCGCGCAGCCTATTTAAGTGCTCTCCAAACTTTGAACTAAACACAATTATGTCATCTATATAAACCAGACATGTTTGCCAACTTAAACCACTTACAACCAAATCCATTCGTCGGTGGAATGGTGCAGGTGCATTTGTCAAGCCGAAGCTCATAACTTTGAATTGGTATAGATTAGCTCCAGTTGTAAATGCAGATTCTTCTTGGTCATCTTCCTCAACTTCTACCTGCCAATAACCACTTGCAAATTCAGTTTCCTATAGTCAACGCAAAGTAAAAAAAAGTTATGTCCAAGGGCCATAGCCTTCCTCAATGATTCCTTTGTAACCTGACCGTCAACTTCCCTCTTCAGATGAACTGGCACTCTACGAGGAGCTTGTCTAATCGGTGGGGTGCCACCTACATGTATGCCTATCTTGTGCTTAACAGTATCCGTCCTGCCAATATCTTTATCTGATGTTGAAAAGATATCCCTATACTCAGATAATAATCGATGGGCTTCCGTTATCCGAGAGGGGGATAATATCTTATTGTCGAGAGGAATGTTTAGAGGCTCATTTACTTCAACTGGCTAATAAACTGTGTGACTAATAGACTGACTATTAATGAGTTCATATATTCCTACTCTAGCTATTTTAACCACTTGCTCAACCGCTGCATAGAACATACCAATCAATCATATTCTATTTCTGTGAGAAGGCTAAAAGCCTGTAATGACAGATTCCTAATTTCCTTTTTCAACTTGGTAATAAAACATGGGATTTATATTGCCAGCTAGATAGTTATAGTATAGGGGTTGGTTATCCCATAGTTTATCTAATTTTGTTTCAAATGATATCATGGTTGTTGCTTCTATAACATGGATCAGAAGACTGTTCCATAAGTCCACGATTCTATGCTTAAAGGAGTATTTTTGTATGTTTAAACGTGATCTGGATTTGTATAGTTTTAGCCTGTGCCCCCTGGTTCTTGAGTCTGATCGAAATTCAAAAAGGTTGCACACTTCTGGATCATATCTTTTTGTTATAATTTTGTAAGCTTCAATAATGTTGCCTCGTACTCTACGGTATGCGTGTTGGTATATTAAGGACCCTGAGCCTAGTCTCATAATTTAGTTTTGATAGTCCCGAGATGCAAATGTGCGCCTTATTACACCCATTATCTATTATGTGCTTCTCAAAACATAGTTTATCATCAATAATAACACCTATATCCTTTTCATCCTTGGTTGGATTAATAGGGGACCCGTCTTTACCGAGAATATAGCTATGATTTTGTAAATTGGTTTTGCCAATTCACATAGATTTACACCTAGAAATAACTGTAAGCAAATCGATCAATACAATGATAGGCATTCATCAATGTAACAGTGAAGTCGATATCCACGCACATGGATAATGCTTTTGTAACATTGGGCCCCAAACCTGAATAGCAGCTTTTGGTGAGGCTGGACACTCATAAACAATTAACAATGTCGAGCTAATATTCCAGCAATAAAGTATAGCTTGAATCATCTTTCATCATGTTACCATAACAAGTAAATGTTGGCCTTCATAAAGAATAGGCACGATGGAAACGATTTATAGCAGAAACACAATTTGCCAGCAGAGGTTGGTGATGCTGGACATGTACTAGAAAGCATGTACGTGCAAATGAAACGATTTTGATCACACTGCTAGCTGTAAGGGCTACAAAAGTTAATGATAATAGAAATGTATTGATTAAGCAAACCGTTAACACAAAGGTTTTTGTAAACCATTAAGTATATTTGGAAAATGTAGCCATGAAGGTGATGGTAATGCTGGACACATTGGTAACGCCAGACACATAGTTACAGATAAATGGGATCTATGCAAGTTTTACAATAGAGCATGCTATGTAATCGTGTCCATAATGTCTTAGACAGCATTTAATCATAAATTGTTATTATATAGACTTCAAATAGTGGGATTTTATTAATGGTGTGTATCTTATTTATTACAGAGAATACATTTCAAGATAACATAAGCCATGACAAATAACGGGAATCGAACATACAGGGCAAAGATCTCACATCAATACCATGAGCGACAGAACGCACTTGGTCCAGTCTTTTTGAAGGGGTGTGCTGCATACAATTGAGGACAATATGTTTTTATTTATTAGCTCAAATGTATATGTGACTTGATGCAATACGTTGCTCCAAAAATTCTTTAGCACAATAGGTTGAAATCAGCTGTAGTATGGCAACTGGCTATTGGTAACACTGGCCACCTAGTAAGATATCCCTTTTAAATGTATGTAGTTGGAAAACGGCCATGTAATTTACAAAGAATAAAAAGTAGTTTTTTTTAAATCTAACAACTGTAATTGTCCACTTTTTAGGAAAATGACCCTATTACAGTAATTATGCACATAGCATGTTATTTACTCAATGCCTGGTAACGTCGGTCTTATTATCAGGGAAATTGCAACCGTCTCAGTCCATTTTTCCACTGTCATTCTATCAATCTGTTCGTCTGGCTATCTCCTCTGAAACCAAATTTTGGAATTCAATCAAATTTCATCTGAACTGTGGAGCTACTCCTTTAAAATGGCATATACCACTGTATAGTACAATCTTATATGATATCGACAACACCATATGAGGGCGGGTTGCAAGACCTCCATTTATATTTGGAGCCACCACTTCGAGTGTCAGGTGGATGTCAAAAGGTCAAATAACATACAATTTCTGTCCATAACATTCGTCCGAAACCGCTTAGTGGAATTCAATAACGCGTGTTAGGTGACTTAGCCATATCATTGCAGATTGGGGGATTTTTGTTTTGCTCTGCACCCCACCCCCACCCCACCCCACACCTACAGAACCGTTGGAGAAGGTGGGAAGATGAGCGATAGAGACCCCATCGTACTTATTTAAGTGTCAAAAACTCTGTTATGTGGTCAGAGATGACTGCACACTTGGGCCATGTATACCTACGATTTGAAGATGTCGATACTGCAAGCATGTAAGAGTGTCGATACTGCAAGCATGTAAGAGTGTAATAATCAATGTACAGGTATAATGCATCCCGCGCTTACAGTCGAAGCACCGCATCATATAGCTGTTATCCTCTTCCTTACAGCTGCATTTGGCTTGATTTGCTGTCTCTGTGCATATCTCTGATCTGCAGGAGATGCTAATTTCCAAGCTTACAGTTGTGTCTGTTGGGTGACGGCCATCTGAATCCGTGCATGCGAAGCACAACCTCGACCAGTGATACCACACAGAGTGCCTCTACGTTCACCGACTGCTGGGACCTACGAAACTAAGGTGGCTTTCTGGAGACTGGCATATATGATATCAACCCTGCTCCTCCACATTCAGTTGTGACATGAGAACAGATGGTGTCAGTTGGACTGTCATCCAGAGACGATACGATGGATCTTTGAATTTCACACACACATTCGCAATTTGCTTTTGTCCATGGTCACCATTTTATATGGCCATGAAATAATATGTGGATGTTGTATGTTTCTGACTAATTTGACCTTTTATCATTTGACAATAAGTTATAAAGGCAATACAGAATGAATTAAGGGGTTACACTTATACATGGTAAAACTGTGCAATGTCAAATTTCAATCATTGAAAATGTCACTTTAACTACGCGCCCAGCATCACTAACTGAAAGCGCTGCCTACCAAAACCGTATAAATCTACACCCTTTTTAGCTATTCATCTTATACAAGCAAAACAACATCTACAAAAATTTTGGTAATAGAAAAAGTATTCCAGCGATTTTCTTCTCTGAGGTGGAGAAATATAAAATTTGGTGCATTACTAAGTGTCCATCATCACTGTCTAGACGAGCCAGAAGAGTTGTAAAAAAACCTAAGAATGCCACCTACTGAAACACATTGAAACTACGACTACACTGATGACGCCATGTGACAACACGCTACTTTGGTGAGTAGATTTTAGTATTCTATACAAAACGTATACTATGATTGCCCAATTCACAACTACTTAATACAGTAAAATGCTGTTATTTAGGAATAACTGTAAGCAAATCGATCAATACAATGATAGGCATTCATCAATGTAACAGCGAAGTCGGTATCCACGCAAATGGATAATGCTTTTGTAACATTGGGCCCCAAACCTGAATAGCAGCTTTTGGTGAGGCTGGACACTCATAAACGATTAACATTGTCGAGCTAATATTCCAGCAATAAAGTATAGCTTGAATCATCTTTCATCATGTTACCATAACAAGTAAATGTTGGCCTTCATAAAGAATAGGCACGATGGAAACGATTTATAGCAGAAACACAATTTGCCAGCAGAGGTTGGTGATGCTGGACATGTACTAGAAAGCATGTACGTGCAAATGAAACGATTTTGATCACATTGCTAGCTGTAAGGGCTACACAATTTAGTGATAATAGCAAGGTATTGATTAAGCAAACCGTTAACACAAAGGTTTTTTGTAAACCATTAAGTATATTTGGAAAAATGGAGCCATGAAGGTGATTGTAATGCTGGACACATTGGTAACGCCAGACACACAGTTACAGATAAATGGGATCTATGCAGGTTTTACAATAGAGCATGCTATGTAATCGTGTCCATATCGTGTCTTAGATAGCATTTAATCATAAATTGTTATTATATAGACTTCAAATAGTGGGATTTTATTAATGGTGTGTATCTTATTTATTACAGAGAATAAATTTCACGATAACATAAGCCATGACAAATAACGGCAATCGAACATACAGGGCAAAGATCTCAAAATAGCATGAGCGACAGAACGCACTTGGTCCAGTCTTTTTGAAGTAGCGTGCTGCATACAATTGAGGACAATGTTTTTATTTATTAGCTCAAATGTACATGTGACTTGATGCAATAACCTGCTCCAAAATTTCTTTAGCACAAAAGGTTGAAATCAGCTGTAGTATGGCAACTGGCTATTGGTAACACTGGCCACATAGTAAGATACCCCCATTTAAGTGTATGTAGTTGGAAAACTGCCGTGTAATTTACAAAGAATAAAAGATTGTTTTTTTTTACATTTAGCAACTGTAATTGTCCACTTTTTAAGACAATGACCCTATTACAGTAATTATGCACATAGCATGTTATTTACTCAATGCCTGGTAACGTCGGTCTTATTATCAGGGAAATTGCAATCGTCTCAGTCCATTTTTCCTCTGTCATTCTATCAATCTGTTCGTCTGGCTATCTCCTCTGAAACCAAATTTTGGAATTCAATCAAATTTGATCCGAACTGTGGAGATACTCCTTTAAAATGGCATAGACCACTGTAGAGTACAATCCTATATGATATCGACAACACCATATGAGGGCGGGTTGCAAGACCTCCATTTATATTTGGAGCCACTACTTCGATTGTCAGGTGGAGGTCAAAAGGCCAAATAACATACAATTTTTGTCCATAACATTCGTCCGAAACCGTTTAGTGGAATTCAATAACGCTTGTTAGGTGACTTAGCCATATCATTGCAGATTGGGAGATTTTTGTTTTGCTCTGCACCCCCCCCCCCCCACCCACCCACCCACACACCTACAGAAGCGTTGGAGAAGGTGGGAAGATGAGGGATAGAGACCCCATCGTACTTATTTAAGTGTAAAAAACTCTGTTACGTGGTCAGATGTGTGCACACTTGGGCCATGTATACATACGATTTGAAGACGTCGATACTGCAAGCATGTAAGGGGGTAATGATCGATGTACAGGTATAATGCATCCCGCGCTTACAGTCGAAGCACCGCTTCATATAGCTGTTATCCTCTTCCTTACAGCTGCATTTGGCTTGATTTGCTGTCTCTATGCATATCTCTGATCTGCAGGAGATTCTAATTTCTAAGCTTACAGTTGTGTCTGTTGGGTGACGGCCATCTTAATCTGTGCATGCGAAGCACAACCTCGACCAGTGATACCACACAGAGTGCCTCTACGTTCACCGACTGCTGGGACCTACGAAACTAAGGTGGCTTTCTGGAGACTGGCATATATGATATCAACCCTGCTCCTCCACATTCAGTTGTGACATGAGAACAGATGGTGTCAGTTGGACTGTCATCCAGAGACGATACGATGGATCTTTGAATTTCACACAGACATTCGCAATTTGCTTTTGTCCATGGTTACCATTTTATATCGCCATGAAATAATATGTGGATGTTGTATGTTTATAACTAATTTGACCTTTTATCATTTGACAATAAGTTATAAAGGAAATACAGAATGAATTAAGGGGTTACACTTATACATTGTGAAACTGTGCAATGTCACATTTCAATCATTGAAAATGTCACTTTAACTACGCGCCCAGCATCACTAACTGAAAGCGCTGCCTACCAAAAACTTATAAATCTACACCCTTTTTAGCTATTTATCTTATACAAGCAAAACAACATCTACTAAAATTTTGGTAGTAGAAAAAATATTCCAGCGATTTTCTTCCCTGAGGTGGAGAAATATAAAATTTGGTGCATTACTAAGTGTCCATCATCACTGTCTAGAAGAGCCAGAAGAGTTGTAAAAAACTAAGAATGCCACCTACTGAAACACATTGGAACTACGACTACACTGGTGACGCCATGTGACAACACGCTACTTTGGTGAGTAGATTTTAGTATTCTATACAAAACGTATACTATGATTGCCCAATTCACAACTACTTAATACAGTAAAATGCTGTTATTTAGGAATAACTGTAAGCAAATCGATCAATACAATGATAGGCATTCATCAATGTAACAGCGAAGTCGGTATCCACGCAAATGGATAATGCTTTTGTAACATTGGGCCCCAAACCTGAATAGCAGCTTTTGGTGAGGCTGGACACTCATAAACGATTAACATTGTCGAGCTAATATTCCAGCAATAAAGTATAGCTTGAATCATCTTTCATCATGTTACCATAACAAGTAAATGTTGGCCTTCATAAAGAATAGGCACGATGGAAACGATTTATAGCAGAAACACACTTTGCCAGCAGAGGTTGGTGATGCTGGACATGTACTAGAAAGCATGTACGTGCAAATGAAACGATTTTGATCACATTGCTAGCTGTAAGGGCTACACAATTTAGTGATAATAGCAAGGTATTGATTAAGCAAACCGTTAACACAAAGATTTTTTGTAAACCATTAAGTATATTTGGAAAAATGGAGCCATGAAGGTGATTGTAATGCTGGACACATTGGTAACGCCAGACACACAGTTACAGATAAATGGGATCTATGCAGGTTTTACAATAGAGCATGCTATGTAATCGTGTCCATATCGTGTCTTAGATAGCATTTAATCATAAATTCTTATTATATAGACTTCAAATAGTGGGATTTTATTAATGGTGTGTATCTTATTTATTACAGAGAATAAATTTCAAGATAACATAAGCCATGACAAATAACGGCAATCGAACATACAGGGCAAAGATCTCAAAATAGCATGAGCGACAGAACGCACTTGGTCCAGTCTTTTTGAAGGAGCGTGCTGCATACAATTGAGGACAATGTTTTTATTTATTAGCTCAAATGTACATGTGACTTGATGCAATAACCTGCTCCAAAATTTCTTTAGCACAAAAGGTTGAAATCAGCTGTAGTATGGCAACTGGCTATTGGTAACACTGGCCACATAGTAAGATACCCCCATTTAAGTGTATGTAGTTGGAAAACTGCCGTGTAATTTACAAAGAATAAAAGATTGGTTTTTTTTACATTTAGCAACTGTAATTGTCCACTTTTTAAGACAATGACCCTATTACAGTAATTATGCACATAGCATGTTATGTACTCAATGCCTGGTAACGTCGGTCTTATTATCAGGGAAATTGCAATCGTCTCAGTCCATTTTTCCTCTGTCATTCTATCAATCTGTTCGTCTGGCTATCTCCTCTGAAAGCAAATTTTGGAATTCAATCAAATTTGATCCGAACTGTGGAGATACTCCTTTAAAATGGCATAGACCACTGTAGAGTACAATCTTATATGATATCGACAACACCATATGAGGGCGGGTTGCAAGACCTCCATTTATATTTGGAGCCACCACTTCGATTGTCAGGTGGAGGTCAAAAGGCCAAATAACATACAATTTTTGTCCATAACATTCGTCCGAAACCGTTTAGTGGAATTCAATAACGCTTGTTAGGTGACTTAGCCATATCATTGCAGATTGGGAGATTTTTGTTTTGCTCTGCACCCCCCCCCCCCCCCCCCCTCCCACCCCACCCCCACCCACCCACACACCTACAGAAGCGTTGGAGAAGGTGGGAAGATGAGGGATAGAGACCCCATCGTACTTATTTAAGTAAAAAACTCTGTTACGTGGTCAGATGTGTGCACACTTGGGCCATGTATACATACGATTTGAAGACGTCGATACTGCAAGCATGTAAGGGGGTAATGATCGATGTACACGTATAATGCATCCCGCGCTTACAGTCGAAGCACCGCTTCATATAGCTGTTATCCTCTTCCTTACAGCTGCATTTGGCTTGATTTGCTGTCTCTATGCATATCTCTGATCTGCAGGAGATTCTAATTTCCAAGCTTACAGTTGTGTCTGTTGGATGACGGCCATCTTAATCTGTGCATGCGAAGCACAACCTCGATAAGTGATACCACACAGAGTGCCTCTACGTTCACCGACTGCTGGGACCTACGAAACTAAGGTGGCTTTCTGGAGACTGGCATATATGATATCAACCCTGCTCCTCCACATTCAGTTGTGACATGAGAACAGATGCTGTCAGTTGGACTGTCATCCAGAGACGATACGATGGATCTTTGAATTTCACACAGACATTCGCAATTTGCTTTTGTCCATGGTCACCATTTTATATGGCCATGAAATAATATGTGGATGTTGTATGTTTCTAACTAATTTGACCTTTTATCATTTGACAATAAGTTATAAAGGAAATACAGAATGAATTAAGGGGTTACACTTATACATGGTGAAACTGTGCAATGTCAAATTTCAATCATTGAAAATGTCACTTTAACTACGCGCCCAGCATCACTAACTGAAAGCGCTGCGTACCAAAAACTTATAAATCTACACCCTTTTAGCTATTTATCTTATACAAGCAAAACAACATCTACTAAAATTTTGGTAGTAGAAAAAATATTCCAGCGATTTTCTTCCCTGAGGTGGAGAAATATAAAATTTGGTGCATTACTTAGTGTCCATCATCACTGTCTAGAAGAGCCAGAAGAGTTGTAAAAAACTAAGAATGCCACCTACTGAAACACATTGGAACTACGACTACACTGGTGACGCCATGTGACAACACGCTACTTTGGTGAGTAGATTTTAGTATTCTATACAAAACATATACTATGATTGCCTATTTAGGAATAACTGTAAGCAAATCGATAGGCATTCATCAATGTAACAGGGAAGTCGGTATCCATGCAAATTTGTAACATTGGGCCCCAAACCTGAATAGCAGCTTTTGGTGAGGCTGGACACTCATAAACGATTAACATTGTCGAGCTAATATTCCAGCAATAAAGTATAGCTTGAATCATCTTTCATCATGTTACCATAACAAGTAAATGTTGGCCTTCATAAAGAATAGGCACGATGGAAACGATTTATAGCAGAAACACAATTTGCCAGCAGAGGTTGGTGATGCTGGACATGTACTAGAAAGCATGTACGTGCAAATGAAATGAATTTGATCACATTGCTAGCTGTAAGGGCTACATAAGTTAATGATAATAGCAAGGTATTGATTAAGCAAACCGTTAACACAAAGGTTTTTGTAAACCATTAAGTATATTTGGAAAAATTCAGCCATGAAGGTGATGGTAATGCTGGACACATTGGTAACGCCAGACACATAGTTACAGATAAATGGGATCTATGCAAGTTTTACAATAGAGGATGCTATGTAATCGTGTCCATAATGTATTAGATAGCATTTAATCATAAATTGTTATTATATAGACTTCAAATAGTGGGATTTTATTAATGGTGTGTATCTTATTTATTACAGAGAATACATTTCAAGATAACATAAGCCATGACAAATAACGGGAATCGAACATACAGGGCAAAGATCTCACATCAATACCATGAGCGACAGAACTCACTTGGTCCAGTCTTTTTGAAGGGGCGTGCTGCATACAATTGAGGTCAATATGTTTTTATTTATTAGCTCAAATGCACATGTGTCTTTAGCACAAAAGGTTGAAATCAGCTGTAGTATGGCAACTGGCTATTGGTAACCCTGGCCACATAGTAAGATACCCCATTTAAGTGTATGTAGTTGGAAAACTGCCATGTAATTTACAAAGAATAAAAGGTTGTTTTTTTTACATTTAGCAACTGTAATTGTCCACTTTTTAGGACAATGACCCTATTACAGTAATTATGCACATAGCACGTTATTTACTCAATGCCTGGTAACGTCGGTCTTATTATCAGGGAAATTGCAATCGTCTCAGTACATTTTTCCTCTGTCATTCTATCAATCTGTTCGTCTGGCTATCTCCTCTGAAACCAAATTTTGGAATTCAATCAAATTTGATCTGAACTGTGGAGATACTCCTTTAAAATGGCATAGACCACTGTAGAGTACAATCTTATATGATATCGACAACACCATATGAGGGCGGGTTGCAAGACCTCCATTTATATTTGGAGCCACCACTTCGATTGTCAGGTGGAGGTCAGAAGGCCAAATAATATACAATTTTTGTCCATAACATTCGTCCGAAACCGTTTAGTGGAATTCAATAATGCTTGTTAGGTGACTTAGCCATATCATTGCAGATTGGGAGATTTTTGTTTTGCTCTGCACCCCCCCCCCCACCCCCACACCTACAGAACCGTTGGAGAAGGCGGGAAGATGAGGGATAGACCCTATCGTACTTATTTAAGTGTAAAAGACTCTGTTATGTGGTCAGAGATGACTGCACACTTGGGCCATGTATACCTACGATTTGAAGATGTCGATACTGCAAGCAGTAATGATCGATGTACAGGTATAATGCATCCCGCGCTTACAGTCGAAGCACCGCATCATATAGGTGTTATCCTCTTCCTTACAGCTGCATTTGGCTTGATTTGCTGTCACTGTGCATATCTCTGATCTGCAGGAGATTCTAATTTCCAACCTTACAGTTGTGTCTGTTGGGTGACGGCCATCTTAACCCGTGCATGCGAAGCACAACCTCGACCAGTGATACCACATAGAGTGCCTCTACGTTCACCGACTGCTGGGACCTACGAAACTAAGGTAGCCTTCTGGAGACTGGCATATATGATATCAACCCTGCTCCTCCACATTCAGTTGTGACATGTTGTCAGTTGGACTGTCATCCAGAGACGATACGATGGATCTTTGAATTTCACACAGACATTCACAATTTGCTTTTGTCCATGGTCACCATTTTATATGGCCATGAAATAATATGTGGATGTTGTATGTTTCTGACTAATTTGACCTTTTATCATTTGACAATAAGTTATAAAGGAAATGCAGAACGAATTAAGGGGTTACACTTATACATGGTGAAACTGTGCAATGTCAAATTTCAATCATTGAAAATGTCACTTTAACTACGCGCACAGCATCACTAACTGAAAGCGCTGCCTACCAAAACCTTATAAATTTACACCCTTTTTAGCTATTCATCTTATACAAGCAAAACAACATCTACAAAATCTTGGTAGTAGAAAAAGTATTCCAGCGATTTTCTTCTCTGAGGTGGAGAAATATAAAATTTGGTGCATCACTGTCTAGACGAGCCAGAGAGTTGTAAAAAAAACCTAAGAATGCCACCTACTGAAACACATTGAAACTACGACTACACTGATGACGCCATGTGACAACACGCTACTTTGGTGAGTAGATTTTAGTATTCTATACAAAACGTATACTATGATTGCCCAATTCACTACTTAATACAGTAAAATGCTGTTATTTAGGAATAACTGTAAGCAAATCGATCAATAAAATGATAGGCATTCATCAATGTAACAGCCAAGTCGGTATCCACGCAAATGGATAATGCTTTTGTAACATTGGGCCCCAAACCTGAATAGCAGCTTTTGGTGAGGCTGGACACTCATAAACGATTAACATTGTCGAGCTAATATTCCAGCAATAAAGTATAGCTTGAATCATCTTTCATCATGTTACCATAACAAGTAAATGTTGGCCTTCATAAAGAATAGGCACGATGGAAATGATTTATAGCAGAAACACAATTTGCCAGCAGAGGTTGGTGATGCTGGACATGTACTAGAAAGCATGTACGTGCAAATGAAACGATTTTGATCACACTACTAGCTGTAAGGGCTACATAAGTTAATGATAATAGCAATGTAAACCATTAAGTATTTTTGGAAAATGTAGCCATGAAGGTGATGGTAATGCTGGACACATTGGTAACGCCAGACACATAGTTACAGATAAATGGTATTTATGCAAGTTTTACAATAGAGCATGCATTCACTTGTCCGGTGTCATCCTCTCGCTTGACCATGTCTACTTCTTAATTCTTTCTTACAAATGGCAAAAAAAGGGAGAAGAGCAGTGTGGTTGTTTAACTATCGTTTCAAAACAGCTAAAGCGAGTGGATTGGCGGAGTCTGACACATCCCTCATATAGTAATCCGTGAAAGAGGACTCACAGTGCCATTGTGCAACAGCCATGATGTCCTCTAACGGAACACCATTGTAAAGGGCGGTCGAGGGGGCTATTCCTCTAACATTGTGTGCACTTGCGCATTGCACCTGGTGCCCAGTCGCAATCGCATTCGACTACCATCCATGGATGCAGCACCTTATGGCAGATCCACAGATGTCTATCATTCGACCGTAACGAGTCTGTCCGTCTTTTGTACTTAGTCAAAGCATGGACTGGGCACCAGACACTGGCATCACGATCATAACTAGTTAGTTTCGGTATAATGATCGGTTTGCTGGGATATTTCAAAGATTGATTCTTTGACATAAACTCTGCTCTTGGCAGTAGACGCAGACCCTCTCCGGAGACAATAAATCTCTGCTGAAAGTGCATGGATCTCACTGCGCCTTCTAGCTGAGGAAGCTGCCAATAGAAAGACCGCCTTTAGAGTCAAATGCTTTAGACTAGCCGAACGCAACGGTTTGAAAGGGTGCTTGGCCAGTACATTAACCCTGTGGTAGCGACGGAAATAATTAGGTTCCTAGTCCGACGGGACGTAGTATCGACAAGAGACAATTAGGCGACGGGACGTATTATCGGCTCAAGCTACCACCAGTTTTCGATCGCTAAATACGCAAGCATTACTGGCGTTTTATCCAATCAAACTTAGCATTACATTACGTCAGAAGGCTGAATTTTCTAAATTCACTGTCAATTGGTCAATTCAGTTTGTTTACAAATTTATGCGGGAAAATATAAATAGATCTTTGTGAATGAAATAGTTTGCGTAAAAATGTCGAAGATGACGAAGCAAGTAGCCACAAGTACCCGATTATCCGGATAGATGGAATCGGTCATTATTATTATAGAGCTGCTCAACGATTGGCCAAGCTGGAAAACCTTTCTAAACGGCATCCTATACTAGCAGTCATATATAATACGGAAATGCGAACGCAACCCACTCCCGGTAGTTAATAAGATCGTGAATTTTGTTTGTTATCTTTGTCACGTGATATTATGTTACAGCTTATGACAGTTAGTTTAATTTTAATGAAACTAGTTTCCACGCCTTTAAATTATTTTTTAATGACAATTTGCCATTACTGAATAAACTGAAAGCCTCTCAAAATTACCGAACATCCATCATGGTGAAATCATTTAAAATCAATGGTTGAGTGGGGTTTAGGTATTGAGAGACACTTGCCAATAATTAGAAAAAACATCACATATCCCCCTACTATAATATATATATATTATAGTAGGGGGATATGTGGTAGTGGTATGCATGTATAACACAGTAAAAATTAGATAACTATAACCTGTCTTGAGGGACCACCTTATGGGCACAAAAATGTAGCCACTATATGCTCTCTTAAAAGAGTGAGCTGTGATAAGAAGTTCCTTTGGAGCAAGAAAATGTGAAGGTGGTTAAGAGACCACTGTCTTAAAGAACCACCATGCTATTGGTCCAAAGGGCAGGTGGTTGCTCAAACAGGTTTAATTTAATTTATTTCCAAGATAATGTATTGCATGATATAATTCTCATTGCATTTATTTCATTGATAAGCTGCTTGGATATAATAATGTGAATAGATGAAATCCAGTAATTACTTGACCATTGTTGACACCTGAATCTCTAAAACGAATGATTAACCCTTTCAATGCCAACATCCTGAAAACATGATATTTATCTCTTGCTAAAATTGAAACGACTGAGTATTTTAAAGATACCCTGACAGAAATGTTGTCTTGCCTGATGTGATTCAACATTCAGTCAGATAGTATTTAAAATATACAGTAGAATTTAATAAGGTAAGAATAAATTGTAACTTGTGACTACAAGCTTGAAGGCGTTAATATTGAAATGTGTATATTTATATTGGAGCTATGACCTTGCAGTCAAAGAGAGAAATAACCATTTATCTGCTACATAATAAGCCATGTAATGACTCCTTGTATAATATTTTAGATTTTAATTGATAACCATTTTTAGGATTAATTTATTATTAATGTGTTAAAATAATATATGTTAGTTTATGTATACCAGTTAATATAATAATAATAATAATAATAATAATAATAATAATAATAATAATAATAATAATAATACTGTTAAGACAGGTTAAAATAACTGAGTGAAATATGTCACTTCAAATCCCACACCCAGCCTGTGTATAGGTGTATTGTAATATATGAACCAATGCCCCGCTCCCTACCCCAACCCCCACCAAACATACACAGTCTGGATATGAATATGTCTAACAAGCTAAATGCCCCTACCCACCACCATCCCCCATGCACCAGACTTGTAAAAACTGGTCAAGTGATTGCCATGAGAATAACAGAAAACAAAGTCTTGAGGCAAGGTTGTAGAGAAATCTAGAATCATTCTGTGCGGACAGCTCAGATGGTAAACAATGATTTCTACACCTTATACAAAATCATATTGTTCTGTTATTCTCAGGTAAGCACAAATTTGCACTTAATTATTTATTGAAATATTTTTATAGAGAAAAATTTTAAGTTTGAAAGCAGTGTGATTGATTGCTCTTATGTCGAAATAATAATGATGATATTTAATTTGAAAACAGTGGGATCGCTCTTAGAGGTAGTCATACTGAATGATTATTTTGAAACTAATTTAACTGTGCTTGAAGTACATGTAATGTATATTATTATGAAACTAATTTGACTAGGCCCTTAAAGAATAATGATGGTATTTAATTTGTTTGACTGCTCTTAGAAGTAGTCATGCTAAATGATTATTTGAAAACAACTTGACTGGGACAGAACTGATTTTAATCATAAAGTAATCATAATAATAATAATCCTCATGATGATAATTAAAATATTATTAATAAATTTGCTATTATTAACAATTAGTATTTATTGAAATAAAACATCATTCTGTGCGGACAGCTCAGATGGTAAACAATGATTTCTACACCTTATACAAAATCATATTGTTCTGTTATTCTCAGATGATGACCCAGTACAAATGAAGCCGCACGACCAGAGTTAGACTTGGTATTTTGGATAACCTCTTCATGTAGATTACGGATCTATAATCACTTCAATGCTGGGGGATACGATTTCTCCACAAAATTACTTGGAAAATGTGAAAGAATTACAAATTATTAGCTGTTGTCTTATTTTTCCATATTTCCCAATCTCCAAATGCTTTACTTCCATACATGCCACACACGCCAAATTTAACATTTAAATAACTTTCTCATGTTAATTACAAATCTACAATTAGTTTCATGCTAGGGGCTTGTGTAGGCGGGTGTACCGCTGTGTAGTTTTCAAGGTCGATAAGTGGAACAGTGTTTCTTAATAAAAGCATTTAGAAACACTGCTGCACTTATCAACCTTGAAACCTACACGTGCCTACACAAGTCCCTAGCATGAAACTGATTGTAGATTGTTAATTTACAGGAGTAAGCTATTTAAATGTGCAAGTACATGCGGGCCATAACTTCTCGATATTGAGCGTCAGCTGCATGGTTATTCAAATGAAATCAGACACAATTTCCTTTGCCTCAGTCAGCATTCGGCAACAACAGTTTGTAGTCAAATTGTGTTTTTAAACTTTGGCAAACGCCAACTCAAAGCCTGGACTATTTTTGAATAATTTCTTTAAAAGTTGTTGCGGCAACAATTTTAAATTGCACTGCTGCTTGTCATTTTACAGTAATTTATTTGAAATGTTTTATATACAATCCTGGAAATAATGTGCCTTTCATGGTTATTGTCACAGTAAAAAAATACCAAATATCAGGCTCATTCATGTAGTGGCTGACAATTCATGGGCGTCAACAAAAGACGCTGCTAATTTGTCAGACTATGGAAAAAGTATTCAACATGTGGTAGTTTTTACTGTGACAATAACTGTGACAGGCACATTATTTCCAGGATTGCATATACTTCAGCCACTTCAATGCAACATATTAAAATATTAAACAACTTTCTCAAGACTGTGCATTTATATTTTCCAGATAATCCTGATCAATGGAACAAGACAACAGTCGTAAACGCGGGCGTCCCAAGGGCAGCAAGACCAGGCTCCACTATGATTCTGATGTCCCTAAACCATGTAAAGCCAGGAGACACAATTCTTTGGCGTGTTCATGTAACATAGTAAATGGTTCATTGTTTCTCATTGGTATTACATTGAGTGTTAGTGGTTAGGTAACAGTGCAAGGGAGATAACTGTTAAAAACGGCTGGGTTAATTTGGTTAGTTAAATACAAGGGAGGTAATTAATCAAATTTGTCATTTGTATTTTTGCAAAGTTATCTGTCTCGCGTGGTCTAGTCCTGTCTATATCTATGTTTGGTGTAAATATCAATCTCGTCAATGACCCTTTTACGGCAGGATAATTGATGTGTTTTTTAAACGAGCGTTTCTATGTTTTTTTAAGATTAAGTAAATGAATTGCGTAGGTAATTCATGAATTAACATCTTCACGCGATGTGTAATGTCGCTAACGTAGGAATGTGTTCGATTTTAGTGTCTGTGGGTGAAGGGGTTAAACAGGTTTTTTCCTTCCTCGTCAAGCTCGGGTTTTGATATGCAAATGAGATTGGCAAAAGGCTGGAATGTTAGTGATGTGTAGGTGGATTGATTGACAGGTGTCGATTTCGGGTGAGAGTTGAGATGGTAAGGTGTGAGTGCGATTTAGGGGCACTTGAACAAACAATTGTCAGCAGACAACATCAATCCGTTAATTCGATCAATCAGTTGTGACTGAAGATGAGCCACTGGATAACGAGATAGCCGCAGATGTGTGTGACAGGGTGAGGCGTATGTTGTTGCGTGATGGGTAATAAAATGCTGAAGCGGTGATGTGTTGGACCTGACATTCTTGTCCTGTATATTCCGGGGGTCAGTGAGGGGAGAAATTTTACTCATGTAAATTCAATACTGTACCGGAGCAGAGATGGTGTCATTGATCAGTCAGTGAATTGATGCAATAAAATTTGGACACTGGAAGTTTGGATGTCAAGTTATCAATGAAAGGAATTTAAGTTAATGAAAAATTAAAGGTTTTGTCAACTTCTTCAAAATTTTGGACCATTACATATAGGATAATTTTAGGATTAGGTATTATTTAGAATTATAAATATTGTACATTATAAAGAAAGAAAGTAAACATTTGATTTTGAATTTTATCACTCGTTCGTTGCATATTTCTTCATTACTCTACTAAAGGCTGATTGCAAATATTGAAAAATCCTATAATTACTAAAGCCCTGTAGATCAAATTTGACCCTTCGAACCATGTAAGTGGACTGAAACTTTTTAAGGAATATATTCCCCATAAATTCTTCTAGGAAATCGTTAAAAAATTAGGCTTTAGAACTCCCGTCAGAAAGTTGACAATTTACACTTTCGATCGCCACTATCCAATCAACGTCCATAAAATTGTGACATACAATTCATACGATTAGCTCCCTTACAAATTGGCGCTGTGAGTAGGATTATTTAGTTTTAGGGTTAAAGTATAAATTTGATTTAATGTATTGATTAATGTAATTAGCGTATTATAGTAGATTTCATTATATTATATCTTAGAGGTGGTCAGTAGTTTAGGATTTCGTAAAGTTGCAATCAGCTTAGTAGGGATGTGGAAATATGCAATAATGGTAGTCTCCAAATTTTTCGTTACAATGACACTTAAATTAGCATGTTAATTTGTGGGAAAGGAACACTGAAAACCATTTAGGTAGATCTTCAACATTCTGGAGGATCGTGCGTGAATTGAGCAAGAACAGATAACAGTAACACCAGGATCTGTCGAATTGAACATCCCCGGAGTAGAGGACAGGAACTGTCAGCACCAGAAAGGGATAAGTGCTAGTTAGTTATTTATATTCTTAATGTCTGGTCTGTCTTCCATTAAATGAATGTCAATTGTCTTTAGACGAAACTGTCCCAGTTTGTTCTATCGATTAATTCATACTCATTTGATTGGTGGTATCAATCACGTAGGTAGATATTGGCTTGCTCTTAGGTTGAAAATTAAACGTTTACATACTAGGATAAAGGTTGGTCCCTGTCATTTTCTGATGTTGATGGATTGTTTCAAGTCAATGTATATATATACATAAGCATGTAAATAAGGTATCACAATCCATTGAATTTGTAGTGCACTAGTTCCCTATGTTGAGATGTATTTTGGGAGTGGACTCTAGAGGGAATAATCTTAATTTTTATTCCCAACCAGATTTCCCAATTGAGTATATTATTCAACGTGGAGCAACCGTGGGAATCCTTAAGACACAAATCCTTCGCTATTTAAACTTGTATACCAGTAGGAGTGAGAAAGTGAGTCTCAAAGTCTGTGTGGGAATTAATGATTTACTGGTGCGTACGTGTCATGAAGGTGGTACTGAGTCAATCCTTTCTGGTGTGACTACATTAGAACTCAAACAGAAATTGATTGAGCTGAAGACAGAGGTCAAGTTGCTTAGACCGTATTTGTTATTTGGATTTATCACTATTCCACCTTTTTCATTTCATGATAATCAATTATTTCGAGTGAATCAGGGTTCCTTGACTAAATCCTTCTATTCGGAAGCGGAAGTGTCAGTATTTCAGTTAAAGTTAAACTCTACTTTGGTAGAAATTAATCAATTTTTGATAGTTGAAAATCAATTGGATAACTCTTTATCTGTCCAATGGCATCGTGAGATAGTGCATGTTCATTCTAGAAAGATTTTTGGAAACTTCAGGAAAGAGATAGTGTCTTATCATTTTTCCAGGTTGTATGATGGTTTGCATGCAAAATCAGTTACTAAGAAGAAGTTTTTCAAATCCTTAGTGCATGTTTTTTATTTAGAACATCAGAGGATGTAGTGTTTATTTGCCTTTGGTATGGTAATCAGAATACATATCTTAGATGTCAATTTTTTCTAATTAATATCTAAATATTTATCTGTCGATATAAGCCAGAGTCAAATATATATTTTGAACAAATAATTAGAAAAATTATGGCAGAGGTAGATCAGCTTAAAGAGGAGATAGAGAGATTAAGACTAAAGTTGGAGGAGAAATCTCCAGAGCCAAGAGTAGTTTACCTGGCTCATGAGAGAAAATTGGGGAGATTCAGTGGTGACCATAGACAAATGTCCTTGGAAGAGTGGATAATAGATATTCAGTCATATCTAGCAGCTCATGCTCTTAGTGTCAAACAAGGGTGTCACTTCGTGAGGGAACATTTGAGTGAGACGGCACGCACTGAGATAGAGGGGAGAGAATCGCTAAAGTCACCAGAGGAAATATTCAAAGTTCTAAGGCATGTATTTGATGATAGCGGTACTATACATCAAAGGCGACAAACTTTTTATAGACGGAAACAGGGTTCAAGAGAGAGCATTATGGATTTCTCACATGATTTATTGAGGCTTGTAAAGGAGATAGAACAGCTAGATCCTAAGCAACATAAAGATAGAGATGGGATATTAAAGTCTCAATTATCAGAAGGAGTGGTGGACGCAGCTTTGCGCAGAGAACTACATCGGCGAATTACAGAATTTGGCAAGGAGGATTTTTTTGAAGTTAGAGATTGGGCTGTTGAATGGGAGAAGAGAGGTCAGAGATTAGACCAGAGATTTGATGGCAGTAGGGAGACCCATGTTAGGGAAGCTGCTGTGTCCACAGATGAGAAATTCCTGGAGTTACAGAAACGAGTTAAGTCAATGGAAGTTCAATTTAAAAGACAAGAAGAATCAAATCAAGCTACTTCTCTGCAGTTGAAAGAAATTCTCGAGTGCCTTAAGAAACCGGTAGATGCTGTAAAAGTATCACAGGAAAATTCACCAAGATTTGATTTACCGCAATCCGGAGAATATAAGAGGACGGGAAGCTGTTTTGTATGTGGTGATCCAGGTCATTATATGAATTCATGTCCAGTTAGAGGAAGAGCTGATTATCATGGTTTCAGAGGACGGTTTAACAATGGTTTTCGTAATAATAATAATCATGGTTTCCGAGGTCGTTTCAATGGAAATTTCCGTCAAAATCTGGGTCAATTGAGTCATAATGATATGGGGGCTGAGTCAGTCGCTATTGAGAATTCTCCAGTAACTTTAAACCAAGATCACCCACAATAGGGAGCCGTATGGTGGGTGTGAGTAGTAAAGAGACAACCCTTAATTATACGTCTTTAATGAACAAGGCCATTGGACAATGTCCGGAACAAACCATAATGCTTGAAGGTTCGATCACCTTACCATGTTTGTTAGACAGTGGGGCAGAAGTTTCCACCGTAACGGAATCCTTTTATAGACAATATATGGAAGGTAAGGGTGTAGAATTAATTGATATGAATAACCTTATTACCATTTCCGTTGCTAATGGTATGGAATTGCCTTTTGTAGGATATTGTGAATCAAATATTGAATTAGCAGGGTTACATTTAAAAGAAATGGGATTTTTAGTAGTTAAGGATCCTATTAATCTTCCCATAGTTCAAAGGAAAAGGAGATTACCAGGAGTAATAGGTTGTAACATATTAAGATTTTTGCACAAGTCCCTCCAAGAAGATCAAGTTATGGTAAGGTCAGTATTAGATCGGACAGAGGGAACCCCGTTGCTTGAGGTGTTGTCTCTATTTGGAGAATTACCAGGTATGGCTCAAAATACTAAGAACGCAACAACAAGTTTTATAAGAGTAGGAGTCGATCAGCTAATGTGTGTACCAGCTGGAACTTCTCGGATAATTTCGGGGACTGCCCGAAAATATAAGGGAATTACAGGATATCATGCTTTAGTAGAACCAATTATTAACAATAATTTATCTACTGGGGTGATGGTAGCTCCAGCAGTCATCAAGGTAGACAATGGTCAATTACCAATACGGGTTGCAAATTTTAGTGACACTGACATATATTTGAAGAAAGGTCAGAAAATTGGTCTTTTAAAGAAGGATATTGTAATACAAGAAAACAATACCAACTTTAAAGAAGTGAAAGGTGAGCATCCTGAGGTGAGTGTAACTAGAATAGAAGAGATAATGGAACAATTAAGTATAGGTAAGGAGGAATTATCCATACTTCAGCGAGAAAAACTATCCAACTTAATAGCCAAATATCAACATATATTTAGTAAAGGTGACCATGATTTAGGTTATTGTAATGTGATAAAGCATGCCATTAGGTTAACGGATGATCGACCAATAAAACTGCCACATCGTAGAATTCCACCCAATCAAATGGAACAGGTTCAAGAATATGTAAACACTCAGTTGGCTGCAGGGATAATCAGACCCAGTAAATCGCCTTATGCTTCAGCAGTAGTGTTAGTAAAAAAACCTGATGGAACATTAAGAATATGTGGGGATTTCAGATTACTTAATGCGAAAACAGTGAAAGATGCTCATCCTCTTCCACGCATAGAAGAGGCATTTGACGCTCTTAAGGGGTCAGAGTATTTTTCCACTATTGATTTGGCCCATGGGTTTTTACAATGTGCTATTGAAGAATCAGATATTGAGAAAACTGCTTTCAGAGTAGGATTTACAGGTTTATATGAGTATACTCGCATGCCCATGGGGCTTTGTAATAGCCCAGCCACATTTTCGAGAATGATGCAAGCATGTTTAGGAGACCAAAATTTGTTATCACTAATTGTATACTTAGATGACATATTGGTGTTTGCAAAATCTTTTGATGAAATGTGTTCTAGATTAGATTTGGTTTTCTCACGTCTTGAAAGTTTTGGATTGAAAATGAAACCAACAAAATGTTATCTGTTTCAGAAAAAGGTCAAGTACCTAGGTCACGTTATTACAAATTCTGGGGTAGCCACTAATCCAAACAAGATTGAATGTATAAGAAATTGGCAAACTCCGAAAAGTGTAAAAGAATTACGATCATTTCTAGGTCTAGCATCATTTTTCCGTAGATTCATAAAAGGTTTCTCACAAATTGCAAAGCCATTAAATGCTTTGTTGGGAGGACCAGGTAGGAATAAGAGAGAGATAACGGATTCCAATTTCCAGGAAAAGTGGGACAAAACTGTGATAGTGCATTTTCAGTACTAAAAGATAAATTAACTTCCCTTACTGGGGTATCCTGATTTTTCAGAGCCTTTTGTGGTAGAAACTGATGCTAGTTTTAAGGGATTAGGAGCCGTGTTGTCTCAATATCAAAGTGGAAAATTGGTAGTTTTGGCTTATGCTAGTCGTGGATTAAGACCATCTGAGAGGAACGATGCCAATTATAGCTCTATGAAATTAGAATTATTGGCATTAAAATGGGCCGTTACAGATAAATTCAGAGAATATCTACTGGGATCAAAATTTGTGGTATTTACTGATAATAATCCCTTAGCCTATTTACAAACCGCCAAATTAGGAGCAACCGAGTTGAGGTGGGTATCTCAATTAGCCCAATTTGACTTTTCCATAAAATATAGATCAGGTAAGTCGAATACAAGTGCGGATGTTTTAAGTAGGTTATCAGCTTACAAATGTCAACCAGAGATACAAGAATTAAAGGTAACTACTACAATTCCCAATGAGGTACGTGTGGAAGAGCTTCGGGTAAAGATACATGAGAAACCTAATGAAAGCCTAGTCCCGAGTTGCTCAGTAAATGAATTAATTACAGTATCTACTACTCTGCCTACTTATAGTATAGAAGATTATGTACAGTTGCAGAAGTTAGATCCATGTATTGCTAGGCTAATTTGGTTTCGAGAGAAAGGTAGTAAACCATCGAGGAGAGTAATCCAACAAGAAAAGGTGAAGGTAAGAAAATTCCTGAATCAATGGGATAGAATTCAGGAACAGTCAGGAGTATTATATCGCCTGGCCGAGATTAATGGAAGTTGGATGAGACAATTAATTTTACCATTTAGTCTCCAGGCCAAAGTCCTGAAAGGTTTCCATGATGATTTAGGACACCAAGGTAAGGAAAGAACGTTCAGTCTAATTAAGCTACGTTGTTATTGGGCAGGCATGTACAAGGACATCGAGACTTATTGTCAGTCATGTCAGTTGTGTCTCCTGGCTAAAGCAAATCCGCAAGTAATAACCAGATGGAACCATTTATTGGCAGAAAAACCTTTAGATGTTTTAGCCATAGATTTCACTATGTTAGAAAAATCCAGTGATGGGAAGGAAAACGTATTAGTTATGACAGATGTTTTTAGTAAATTCGTGCAATGTATTCCAACCAAAGATCAAAAAGCAAAAACAGTAGCGCAAACATTGATTTGAGAGTGGTTTGTGAAATATGGTGTGCCAAGGAGGATTCATAGTGATCAGGGTAGGAATTTTGAATCCGCCATTATAGCTGAATTATGTCAAATGTATCATATCAAAAAAACCCATACTACTCCGTATAGACCCCAAGGAAATGGCCAGACGGAGAGGTTCAATAGGACAATGCATGACTTATTACGGACACTTCCGACTCAGTATAACTTGAAATGGCCAGGATTTCTGTCAGAGTTAATGTTAGCCTATAATGCCACACCTCATGCATCCACGGGATATTCACCTTTCTTTCTACTTTTTGGACAAGAACCTCATCTTCCTGTGGATGACATGCTGATTACCCAAGATCAAACAGTGAAGGGGACTAGTGTGGATGATTGGGTGTCTCTCCATAGAGAAAAGCTGCTAGAAGCTTTACAGTTAGCAAAAGAGAAGACAAAGTTGGAAGCCATACGTCGGGAAGAATTACAAAGTCGAGGTGTGAAGGATCGTAATATTCCAGTGGGACACAAAGTGTATACCCGAAATAGAGGGATACAGGGTAGAAATAAAATTCAAAATCGATGGAGGAGTGAACCTTATGTGGTTTTGAGTAGAATAGATCCATTAAATCAAGTTTATAAAATTGCTTCATTAAAGGGCAAGAAAATCCGAAAAATTCATCGTAAAGAATTGTTGGACTCTGGAGAGGTTGTGGAAGTTTTGTCAGGAATAGACTCAACTGTACAGGATCGGGACATTCTAGAATCGGATACCTTTCAAGATCAGGTGTTGGATGATGTAGAAGAAATGGAATACCAAATAGATCTCGGAAAGATAGCTGGCGGACTAAATCATCAATCTTTTCAAATTAACCCTAGTTGGTTAGAAGATGAGACTCCGATACATAGATTAGTGGAAATGGAAAGAAAAGATATTGACGAATCGCATGGGTCGGCAAGAGATGAACCACTAATTGAAGGAAATTCTGTGCGTAGATCCATCCGAAGCACTGCTGGGAAACATAAGAATCCTTATAACTTACTGCGTTCAGTGTTACAAGAATCTTTGGTGAGTAAGGAGCAAAGCAGACTAAAAGAATCTAGGCATGAAAAAGCAAAATCAGTAAAGAAATCTTTGATGCTGGATGGTGATAATGACACAAATAAAGATCAGTGGAAGTTAGATGTAAAATATGCAGGAGTTTTGAATTGGCAGCCAAATTCAAGTTATATGGAAAAACAATATGAAGACTGGTGCCAATGTTTTCCTGATATTATATTGTAATAAGACCTTACAGCTCATTGATATAACAACCAGGTAAATTTGCCTTGTGGGATTCTGTGCGACTGTTTATGGGCTCGTGAAACTGTCGCTAGCACCTGTCTGACTTCTAGTCAGGGAGGGGTGTATTCAGTGGTTCAGATCCCTAGGGATAAATTTTAGCCTAGAGTTAATTGATGCCTGCAGCCATATATAGATATGTACAAGAATATAATAAAGATATGGATGTAAATATATAGTTGTATTTTAAAAACAATATTTCTATTATATGATATGATAGTGTTTTAAGATGAAATGCTGTTATAATATATAAATGTTTATAATAAGTATAGTAGTTGGTACACACGAGTAATTTGTGTGTGAATAGATATGTATATATAAATATGTACATATCAATTGATTCAATGATATATATGTGCATCTATATCAATTGTGGAGCAAGTAAAATAAGATGAACAGTTAACAAATTAATTAATATATATGTATATGTGGGTATATCTGTATACATATATATGTAGTGTTTAATTAGTGTATAATTAATGGTGGATTTGAAAATAACCAGTAATTGACAACTAAGTAAACAATGGCGAGTGATTGTGTAAAGTAGTGCTGACAAGGAGTAAGAATTTTATGTTTTGCTATGAGATTTTAGGCTGAGTCTGAAGGACAGCAGGGTTTATTAGGAAAAGTTGTGTGTTTGACAATGAATTATATGTAGGTAAAAAAATGTTCTGCATATCTTTTATTTAATAAACATGGAAGGAGTAATCCTATGTCTATAAGAACAACTTTAGGTTGATCCTTTTGAATAGCAATTTGGAATAATTATATGGAAATGTAGTTGTTAATGAAAAATATATGTTTCTAATGTAGATTTCCAATAGTTGCGAGTCCGGTATATCCTTCTGGATTAAAAGATTTAGTTAATATTAACTACTTTTCGCTGGAGTTGGGGATATAATATGGTGACTGGAGAAGAATTGTGTATATCTTATCAGGAATAAATTTGTAATTAATTTTCTTGACTGGATGTAATTATTCATTGAAGATGTGTCTGTGTTTTGTCGAGGGCGACAAAAAAATCTTAAGTGGAGGTGATTGTAACATAGTAAATGGTTCATTGTTTCTCATTGGTATTACATTGAGTGTTACTGGTTAGGTAACAGTGCAAGGGAGATAACTGTTAAAAACGGCTGGGTTAATTTGGTTAGTTAAATACAAGGGAGGTAATTAATCAAATTTGTCATTTGTATTTTTGCAAAGTTGTCTGTCTCGCGTGGTCTAGTCCTGTCTAAATCTATGTTTGGTGTAAATATCAATCTCGTCAATGACCCTTTTATGGCAGGATAATTGATGTGTTTTTTAAACGAGCGTTTCTATGTTTTTTAAGATTAAGTTGTAATCACAATTATCCCTGTAAATGAATTGCGTAGGTAATTCATGAATTAACATCTTCACGCGATGTGTAATGTCGCTAACGTAGGAATGTGTTCGATTTTAGTGTCTGTGGGTGAAGGGGTTAAACAGGTTTTTTCCTTCCTCGTCAAGCTCGGGTTTTGATATGCAAATGAGATTGGCAAAAGGCTGGAATGTTAGTGATGTGTAGGTGGATTGATTGACAGGTGTCGATTTCGGGTGAGAGTTGAGATGGTAAGGTGTGAGTGCGATTTAGGGGCACTTGAACAAACAATTGTCAGCAGACAACATCAATCCGTTAATTCGATCAATCAGTTGTGACTGAAGATGAGCCACTGGATAACGAGATAGCCGCAGACGTGTGTGATGGGTGAGTTGCCAGTAGTTTTTTAAATAATTGTCGGGGCGATTGTTTTGTTGAAGAAACGCCATAATGTAGATTTTGGGAAGGGTATAAAAAAAACCGGTACCGGGATCAAATTACATAGTGAGTATGTGTAACGTTGCTAGGGTAATTTGTAGAGCTCGAATTGGTTATTAATCATAGCTTGTAGAGTGGCGATAATGAACTGATTTGAGTGGCATGTTCGTAGCGGTACGTGGATATTATAATGAAACATGATTAAACCTGGTAACTAAATTGATCATTTTAATCTTGTATTGACCGTTAATATGCAAATTACCAGTGGGATTTATTTCCGGTAAACTATAACTAGCTCCGAATCTAATCCGTGGTAAAATGTCATATCAATAGTGTCATCGGCCAGAGGTTATGACGTCATTATTTCGATCGGAAGACGGTAGCCAGGTAATTAGCGTATTCGGAGGGAATGATTGAATGTATTTAAAATATGAGGTTTTAAGGTTTTCACGGGATATGCTCACTTCAAAATCAGGGAATCGTATCAGATGTTAAGTTACACTTCTACCGGTATATGTCATATAGGTTACTTATATTATTTGCGTGAGAGATCTGGTGTTGTTATTGGGAACAGTAGTCTGCTCGGTTTAGATTCCTAGCATAGTATTGTTGTTAAATATGACCCCATTTGCCCGTAATATTAAGTTATTGTAGAGTGTCTGCATATGCATAGTAAATGCATGTCAATGGATTGTGAATAGAGGTGTAAATCTGTGTTGGTTTTCAGGGCATTTGTTTGCTTGTATTATATATTCAGAACAGAATGTATATATCGTATCGCCTCTCAATTAGTAGTGGCTATACATTCTGCGACATGCATAGTTGTATCTGCTATGAAAGATTAGGACACGATTGGAATTTATCATTGATTTTCAAATTGCTATCATTAACCCTTTTAAGGCCAGATCACTGGAAATATATATTCTTTACAATGTATGCAGTATTTTGTTGGGTAATTTTGGGTTAACATGACTGTAAATGACTTGCAGCCATGATAATTTCAAAATATTCAACAGCTCCTATTTGTTTGCACTGAAATGTATCGGCGAAAAACTTAGACATTTTTTTCTATTCGCCATACAAGTTATAGTTTGCATAGCAATGGATGCTATGCCAATATCAAATTCTAAATAGGTCCTGATGGTAACATGATTGAACATTTAAAGCTGAAAGGTCGTGTTAAATATTGTATTCATTAGGGACGAAAATCCGTAAAGCAAACTATAAATAAATTGTGTAGCTATGTATGAGCAATTTATTTAAATTATGATAATTAAAGTTCTCATGTATTGATAAAAGGAAGTCCTGATTTTGACAATTAAAGTTCTCATGTATTGATAAGATCAAGCCATGATTTTGACAATTAAAGTTCTCATGTATTGATAAAAGGAAGTCCTGATTTTGGAAACTCTGAATAAGAAATGATGTTTACTTGATATGGAATACCGTGTCCAGATATCCAATATAAGTTTGGAAGAAAGTTTGAAATAAGCATTAAATTATTGGTTGTTTTGTTAATCAAAGTCTTCAGAAGAGTTGCTGTTTTAGAATGGTAAACTCTTTTGATTTTATTGATTTAAAATACTCAATAATAAATTAGCTGTCCCCGATAGCCAGTAATATAGAATGAAGTCGCAGTCAAAGATTAAATTGGTGAGAAGCATGTGGTCTTGAAGTAAATAGACTGTAGGATTGTACATTGTTCGTTTTGTTATAGACAAAGATAATTTACTCTTGTTTCATTCTTTACAGGGTGAGGCGTATGTTGTTGCGTGATGGGTAATAAAATGCTGAAGCGGTGATGTGTCGGACCTGACATTCTTGTCCTGTATATTCCGGTAAGCGCTGTAGATTTTGGGAAATGACATGGGAAGTTTTTGTCTGGTAGGAAGTTTTGCTAAAATTGATATTTGCATTTGGACGACAGTTTGACACGGTTTTCAATGTTCATCTTTGTTAAAAAGCTGTTTATTGACAACAATGTCAGAGTGACCTAGATATTAAAGGATTTTCACGTTTCTGCGGACAGAATTTCCATCTAGGAAGCTATTCATGGCTACAATTTGATTTTGGCTGGGATTTGATGTTTGATCATTTGAGCTTGATTGCAATCTTGGTTGATGGTCAAATCCTTATCAGGATTAGATTGAGGTAACTTAGAGTGTTTGTGAATGACTTGGATTTGAATATACTTTGGACAGCTTGCCTGTTCAGTTCCATTGACTATTGGGAAACGGAATGCACAGTCAAAGTGTTTTCAAAAGTATCATCAATGTTTATCTTGAACAAAATTGGTTGAAGGCTTTCTATATGTTTCCAATGGTGCTGTTGTAAAATTGGAATTTTGCAGAACAATTTTACTTCAAAGTTGGGATCTCCCAATTTGCAGTTGAATTGTTTTCAGAATTTCATCTAATATTGTGATGACTCGAAATAGACCAGAGACACGAATGACAGGTACAATGGTTCGCGAATATCTCATTTAATTTGGGATAAATGTGAAAATTGCATTTAGGAAATATTTTAGATTGCTATCAAACTAGTTAATTTAAATTCGGCTTTAAACCCATGGCACAATGATGTCAATATTACCTTTTTATGTTGTCAAAGGCTAAGGAACTTGTGTGCATTTTTCAATGTTTTTTTGGGGAATATATTGCTGTATAGGACAGCATCACCTTCCGCCAAATTGGTTGAACAATGAACACCAGTTCATACATTAGTTTAAATAGAAGTTTAAGAATTTTGACATGAGATTTCAGATTTATATTTGTATTGATGTAATCTATTTTCAAACTTGTACTGACCTTGTTACTCTAAAGCGATTTGAATTGGTATATCGGTATCTATAAGCTGTTATCCCAGGTTTTCTATAGTCCAGCCCATATCCAAAAGAATATTCAGTTTAAAATGGATGGATGTAATCTGTGACTCACTGTATCTTGAAACATTATTGATAAAAATCAATTATGTTCCGGGGTGACATTGCGTTTGGGATTGTATTTCTCTTTGAAATATTTGGCGATCAAATGTGACAGAGTAGAGAAGTATTTGGTGTATATTGAAACATCGTAATCATATGGAATCATGACTTTGCTCTTACTTGGTGTGATCTACAATGTAATATCCAGTTCAGAAATATGTGGAAAGATATGAAAGTCTAATTAAGTTACTATCTTTGTTCTGAGGTGATTGAATATTCATTATTTTCAAAATCTTACTAATTGAGAAGATAATGATGGTCAATGACTTCACATGGATTATTATATTTTGGAACCTCCATGGCAGGAAAATTGTGAAATTATTTGACATTGATTTGCCGCCCTCTAAGTCATTGATCTTTCAAGTTTACTATGGCCGCCGCCTTAATCTGAGAATTTATAATAATACATTGATTTAACATAGTATAAGAACCTATTATTTATAGTTGGTGTTTCCTTGAAATTGAAATTGACATGCTTGCCGCCATGTATGTGCATGTATAAAATGTTGACACATTATTGAATATACATTCGCAAACATGGAAACGTATTTTAAAATGTTGATGATAACTGATCTAATAAATTCTTTGTTAAATTTTTTTTATGGTTGTTCAGGGGGTCAGTGAGGGGAGAAATTTTACTCATGTAAATTCAATACTGTACCGGAGCAGAGATGGTGTCATTGATCAGTCAGTGAATCGATGCAATAAAATTTGGACACTGGAAGTTTGGATGTCAAGCTATCAATGAAAGGAATTTAAGTTAATGAAAAATTAAAGGTTTTGTCAACTTCTTCAAAATTTTGGACCATTACATATAGGATAATTTTAGAATTAGGTATTATTTAGAATTATAAATATTGTACATTATAAAGAAAGAAAGTAAACATTTGATTTTGAATTTTATCACTCATTCGTTGCATATTTCTTCATTACTCTACTAAAGGCTGATTGCAAATATTGAAAAATCCTATAATTACTAAAGCCCTGTAGATCAAATTTGACCCTTCGAACCATGTAAGTGGACTGAAACTTTTTAAGGAATATATTCCCCATAAATTCTTCTAGGAAATCGTTAAAAAATTAGGCTTTAGAACTCCCGTCAGAAAGTTGACAATTTACACTTTCGATCGCCACTATCCAATCAACGTCCATAAAATTGTGACATACAATTCATACAATTTGCTCCCTTACACTAACATTAAAAACAGCACATTTTAAGGCACAGATACGAAACAGTTTGCGTTTTAAATAGACGCCGGCGCCGTGTACAGTCGTCATGATAGCATAATATGCGTGAATAATTACATACTACATAGTTATAAAAAACGAATCACGATAAATATAAAACGCTGATTTTACTAAAACAATGAATAAAGCACGAAAATATCACAGTTTAGAACGATACTGATATATAAATGGCAAAAAGTAATCACAATATCACGAATATACTCCTCATACCGTAAAATGTATAAACGCGCGAATAAACGTCAAACGACGCCTGCCTCTTCCGGGTTTCGATCGTTTTGGTTCTCCCCGCTCTAAAAATAAACAACCAATAGAAATATTCGGTCTTCCGTGTATGCATGTCATTAGCGTTAGCCAATCAGCACCGTGGACTCTGTAGCCGTTACCGGCTCCTATATTGTGATTATGAGCAATTGGAGTCGGGTACCAGCTTAGTAGTCGCCTGAATTCAAATTGGCCTTATCGATTAGTTGTGCCTATTATCAGCCACGGGAGGTAATTTCAAGAAGGAGGCGCACAACTGAAAAACGCGGGATTAATGAAAATCTTTCTCAGCGATCATTAATTTGATGATAAAAGAAAACTAATCATTTAATTGCCTGCGTTCTGTAATATTTTTAACTTTAACTTTAACTTTATAACAATGTGCAATATGGAAAGTACGCAATTCGGCATTGTCGAAGAGGCAATGGTGAATGGATGCTCTTCGTAATCACGAACTACAGACGGAGTCACAGTTCGTGGTTTCGAGAAGAAGTTTCTCACTGTCGACATTCTGGAGTCTACATTTTCCATGGGCAATTGACAAAGTTCGTAGGCCTAGATAGTGTCTTTATTTAAATATATGCATAATAACCTACTTATAAAGGACACCACGGGACATTATATTGTTAATGCGTGTGTATTTTATGTTTTTTATTGTATATATTGTAAGTGCTGTATGCAGACACCATACTGCATGGTTTTTACGCAATAAATTTGAAATTGAATTGTCATGGCCTATCATGCATGAATGGTATCTTATCAATAGGCATATAATTGCCCAGGCCATGTATTTATTGACATAAGGCTTGTGTGCTTTCACAAGCTCTGTTCTAATCCTTCCTACATCTCTCAACACATTCAATGATAAATGACCAGAAATGACAATTTTAGCTGCTAAAAAGATTCTATTGAACATTTTGAAAGTCATCTGGTGGTAGGTTTTGCTGCTTTAAGCAGCAATTATGGTTGCCAGAGAAATTATTTTCAGAATATGTAACAGTTTACCTGTATGGCTGCCTTGAAAGGTAGATAAAGAGGGTTCTAATAGTGCATGGGTTAAAATGCTTTACTTGTTTAATCTTATTTCCTATTAGCATACATACAGCTAAATTGTCCATTTCAATACAAACATCCAAAATTTCATTTTCAAACCAAATTAACAGCAAAGTTTTAAAATATTTTGAAATTAATTTGGCTGGAAGCAGTTGCTGGCTCAAGCAGCAATGTATTCTAGTCAATTTATGTTTAAAATATTGAATAGTTTCCTGTATGACAGCCTTGAAATTTAGATAAAACGGTTTTATTAGCGTCATTTGTCAAATGCTTGTTATCTTATTCTTTATAAGAATACCTACTACAGCAATTGCCCTTTTTCAGGCAAACATCCAGCATTTCAATTTTAAAACAACTTTAAAACAAATCACTATGAAAACATATTACAAGGCAAATAAATTTTAAAAATGTGAGCATATAGGACCAAGTCAGTCAAATTGTTTTAAAATATTTACTAGATTTCATATCACCTCTGAGAACCAGTGCATGGAATTTTGAATAAAAAGGATTAAGTACAATTGTACGCATAAAATCTTTATGTAGAAAATGGATACGTATTCAGCATGTACGCTTAAGTACCCAAAAGTACAAGTACAGAGTATGTACTCGAGTACAAGTACTTTGGAAATGTACTGAGGCTGAGTACAAGTACATGTACTCATAAAAGGGCATGAGTACTGAGTACATGCGATTCCTTGAAAATCTGTACTCGAGTACTGAGTACATGAGTACATTGTTCCAACCATGGTATCCATCTCTACCAGCACACGTACGGGAAAGGGAGACTATGTATAGGCTAAGAGAAACACATTCTTCTCCTTCGATCAATACTCACCATTCTATTACTTCTGATCCAGCTAGCCTGGATAGCTGGGCCCTAGGATTATAGACTTAGTAAGCTTTACTGACTCCTGGAACCGGGTACTCGGTTCCCAACTGCCTAGTACCCGTTTGCCATGAAGCTCATTCTTGTTTCTTTTTGTGCAGTTGGAGTCTTGAGTGTATATTAAGTCGTTTTCTGTGCAATTGTGATGGCTTTGTGCACTCTCTAAGGATATATTGGGTTATCATGGATGCAGCCGATGATAACCAGGTCGTATATTTCCATGTTATTCCATAGTTAAAAGACTTAGGTCTTCAAAATTTCATCTGTGTCGCATGTTCCAATTTCTAACCCCAAAGAATCTGGGACGTGTGTTAACAACGAAATATGCCAGATTTATCGCCTTCCTTTAACCCCAACAGGCGATCGGCGGATATGAAATAAGGTGTTGCCTTTACGGTGTTTTAACACGAAAATCGACTGACGTCGTTCTCCGTAAGATCCGAGCGGGTGACGTCACACCCGCGTTGCTCGGATGTTATGTGAAGAAAATGTTTCATTAATTCGCGCATCTGATTCTGGGTGCTGCCTACTTTATTGGTACCAGAAAAACGTTGGAATTTTCTAGTTTTGCGTGTTATCACGATCTGTTTGCAATGATCAGTGGTTTCAAAATTCTTGATTTAGATGTGTGGTCTTTGGTTTTACCGTGTGCTACAGCAGTTTGTTTACATTTTGGTGTTTCTTCACATATCGCTTTGGCCTTCATTAAGAGTATAATTTATATTTATTAGTAAATATACCCCGAATGCTATGCGATATGATTCCTGGTTCTGTTATACAGCCTTGAGGATCAGTGTATGGGTGTATTATTGCCCGCTTCGTTCTTGTCGTCATAATCAATGCGATCTTTGCTATAACATTGCGGGGTGGGTGCGGGAGGGTTAATAGTTAATTTATAATCAAAATATTTTAAAATTAATTGTCTGTAAAAAGGTGACTTCACTTGATGGTTTGAGGAAAAAGGTGACTTCACTTGATAGTTGGGTCATAGGTGACTTCACATGATGGTTTTAGCAAAAAGGTGACTTCACTTGATGGTTTGAGGAAAAAGGTGACTTCACTTGATAGTTGGGGTCATAGGTGACTTCACTTGATGGTATAAGCAAAAAGGTGACTTCACTTGATGGTTTGAGTAAAAAGGTGACTTCACTTGATAGTTTGGGGCATAGGTGACTTCACTTGATGGTTTTAGCAAAAAGGTGACTTCACTTGATGGTATAAGCAAACAGGTGGCTTCACTTGATAGTTGGGGTCATAGGTGACTTCACCTGATGGTTTTAGCAAAAAAGGTGACTTCGCTTGATGGTTTGAGGAAAAAGGTGACTTCACTTGATAGTTGGGGTCATAGGTGACTTTACTTGATGGTTTTAGCAAAAAGGTGACGTCACTTGGTTTGAGGAAAAAGGTGACTTCCCTTGATAGTTGGGGTCATAGGTGACTTCACTTGATGGTTTTAGCAAAAAGGTGACTTCACTTGATGGTTTGAGGAAAAAGGTGACTTCACTTGATAGTTGGGGTCATAGGTGACTTCACTTGATGGTTTTAGCAAAAAGGGACTTCACTTGATGGTGCGATGAAATAGGTGACTTCACTTGATAGTTGTGGTCATAGGTGACTTTACTTGATGGTTTTAGCAAAAAGATGACGTCACTTGATTTCTTTATTTGATGAATTTTGAGGCCGAAATTGGTTCTGGGGTATTTTGGGTACTAAATCAATGGGAAATTGACCTTGGAGGTAAAAGCAAAAAAGTGACCACTTGATGGTGGGGGTCATAGATAACTTCACTTGATGGTATTAGCAAAAAGGTGACAAACATTTTGAAAATACTTCATTACTATTATTAATTTCAGTCATTAGATCACCAATAAACAAAGAAAAGACAAAGGATCCAGCCATCAAGTTAGGTTGCGCAGCACTGATAAAAATACAAGAAGCGCTTTCCTTTGATAATTACACGGTTGGTGTATTTAATTAAATAAATTGATAAAAACGAAGCGGTAGATTTTCATAAGTCAACACGATGATATAAATCGCAATTAATTATGTATCACGAAATACTTGCATATACCATTTATCCCCATAGGTGTTGTGCCCATTTAACTTCGGTGGCCATTGGGCACTGGTTGTTCTCTATCCTGAACTGATGCAATTTTTATACATTAATCCACTTGGAGAAATAGACACCACTGCAAAATCAATGCTTACATCTTGGCGAACATTTGTAAACAGAAGGTTCGCTGCTGGACTGGAGAATCATGGTCCATCAAGGTGGACACTTGCTCCAGCACCAACCCATTCCAAACAATCAGATTCTGTTAGCTGTGGGATCTTTGTTATGAAAGTAGGTTTGCGTTTGTTTGTGTGACTGACCAAGTTATAACAATATCATTAAAGTCATGCAGATTTCAGAGAATGTAAAAAAAACCAATTTTGAGTCCTGTGCTTTTACAGCGAAACCATCAGAAACCAGTTCCTGTTCTGTGTTTCCCCTTAACCCTTGCCACTCTGATGTCAAAATTTGAAACTTCCAAGTTAAATTAAATATGAATTGGTGTTCATTTTTCAACAAATTTGGCGGAAGATGTTGCTGGCATAGGCAACAACATGTCCGCCAGAAGTGTTTTAAGATGTACACCAGTTTCTTGACAGAATAAAAGACAAGATATTTACATCAGAGTTGTAAGGTTTAATGATTAATGGGAAATGTGTTTTGGGTTCTTGATTTTAAAGGCACAAAGATTATACTATGGTTTCTCTGAAATCTGCATACCTGTCATTACCTTAACAGAAATGGAAGGCAATGATATTAGGCTTGAATGTGTCTGGTTGCTTATCAGGGTACCTCTGCCTGTTGCCTTGCCCCTACAAGCAAGACAGGGACTAATTACATTTTCACAGATGTCTGTGGCAAGGACATTGTCATGTTATTTTGTTTAAAGCTTTTATTTGCCTTATTATCCAACACTGACTCAAAAACAATGTAGAGGCCCATTTTTAGCTCGACTAACGAGCTATTGCGATACCCTGTATGTCCGGCGGCGGTGGTGACATAGCCATCGGGCAATTTGCGATTAGCTAAACCGTACTGTTTATATCTCAGATTTTGGTTAGTCATAATGGAACCAAACTTGGGCACATGCTTCCTTATAATGACACACAATCTCACAATGACCTTGGGATCAAAACATCAAGGTCAGTAATCTTGGTGAAAACATGACTTTTACGGTTACGGTCACTGTGACCTTGGAAAAAATCAACATTAACAGTTTCCGGTCAGCTCAACTTAGCAGTTTATATCTAATCTTTGGTTAATCATACTGGACCCAAACTTGGACATATGCTTCCTTATAATGACCCACCCCAAAGGGTCAAGTGAGCTTATGGTATGCCGGCCGCCTCCCTCCCATCCATCGTCTGTCTGGTATTTGTCCTAGGCTTGCACGATTGTCCGATATCGAAAATCGCGATTTTTTTTCCAGCCACGATTTTTACGATATGATTTTGAAAGAAATCGAAATATGGCGAAAATTTTACTGTCACGCCATATTCTGCCTATTTGTCACGTATTTGTAGTGTAGCCTTTTATTACCGCAAGCTGTTCAATTTATTTCCAAACCAACATCTTTGCGAGATGTACTAAAAAGATGGACTAATAATACGAAAATTTAACGCAATTTACTGGTACAATTTATTGGCGCCGTACTGTACACCTCAGAACCATGAATTTACACCACAAAATTTCCTATTTTCGTGTTATTAACAATCCTTCTTAAAGCATCTTGGTGACTGCATTTAATGTTTTTGTTGAAATTTACCAATTAGATTCACCCTGTGAATTCATGCTATAAAATAAGCTATACAATATATCGAAATATCGCGATTTTCTCACCACAATATATCGCGATACTTCCTAGGACAATATCGTGCAACCCTAATTTGTCCATCAAATCACTTTTCCTTAACGCTTTGACCAATTTCAACCAGATTTGAAACCTCCCTGAATTGTTTAATTCAAACTGTACAGAATAATGAATTAAATTGCCTATTCTTGTGAAATACTATGAAAGTCGCTTTCATTATAGTGGCAGATATTCAATCCAGTTCTCGCCAAACATTACAATCAGATTTGTTTCCAAATTTTCTGTTGTCTTTTGCATTGTCAGGCTTATTGTTGGGAATTCATCTTATATGGACAGGTATTATCGTCAAAGTGATAGTCTATCGTAGATATGCATCCTTATTTTTTCCACCAAGTGTTAAATCACAATATGTTACCCTGCAATATCTTTGTTTAAGTTTGCAGAACTTCTCTTGCAAGGGAGAGATTTAATATTCTCAACGAAGCCCAACGATGTAAACAACATGCGGAAGGATATGGCAGCTATCCTTCTTGCTAATTGTGGTGTGTATCAAGTGAATACTGTTTACCATTGTGGAATGATATCCCGAGCCTACAGTATACTGAAGAAGAATACTGTTATAGTAGTTATTATCCTCGCCCACTGGAGTTGTAAGATCTAGCCTATATACAATGTTGTTTTATCTATGTGTCTATGGCTATTTTTTCATGACTTGTCTTTATAGATGTTAATGCATGGTTGTTCCAGTAACCTAGGACATCCTATCTTATTAATTTGGTTCTAGTCTAAACAAATGATAGAAATCCAACTACGTTCACTGATAGCCAATGCCTAATTGTATATTTTTACATTGCAACTGTCCAAATGGTATACTGCTGCTTGTAGTGTCAAAAGGGAGACCACTCAACCCACATTCGTTGTCACAAACGATACCATGCGGTGCTCCAACTTTTGAAAAAGAGACACTGCGAGTACAACGGGTGTAGGAGCAAGGGAAATCTGACCGGTGCCCGGGCCATAGGGTATAAACGGCCGAGAAAAATCAGTCTCAGGCCATTCAGACTTTCAAGTCACATCAAGTACTCGGCGTACGCTCAATAAAGATTCCCAGCAGCTAAAGATGTTATTATCATCACTCATACAGAATATCATTTTGTATCACTAATCCAAATGAGGCTTACAATTAGGAAAGCATTTTTGCTTGGAATTATTTTTTTTGAAGACAGTTGGTTTCTCAATCATACTGAACAAACTAAGCTCAAGTTCGACTGGCTAACCCTAGTCAGTTAGCTGGTTTACTGAACATGCACCCATTTTCTATGCCCAATCGGATGCTGGATAGTTAACTATGGTTCATTGATACACAAGTTCTACATTGAATTACTACTGCAGAAAATTTGGAGCCGTACTAGTCTCGATTTACCCTTTCTGTCATCTGTTTTGGTGGCCTACGAAAATGGGTTACTTTGTCTGCTCAGATGTAAAAAAAATAGTCCATATGATATAAAATAGGAAGGAAATGGGACCTGGTAACATGAGCAAACAATGGGAAAGTATAATTTCTTCAAACAAGTTATTTAGTGGATCTCGATATCTATAGCTAATTATGGTTCACCAGTCGAATTTTACTTAATTTGCTGAAATTAAACTGTTTGCCATTAAGGTCTGACATTATATATACAAGAAAAAATGTTTCATTGGTATAATTTATTATTGTTGTCATTATAACATCAATTATCATAGTCAGCGGTTGTCAATGTCAGTAATTCGATAAACAAGCAACAGGGTGATCAGCTTATCCTGATTCATGATTTTTTTGTCCGGAAAATAAGTTCGGACAAGCCAGAGAGCACGCTGTTTTCCGTTTTCAGATTTAATGTGTAAGCGCCCAATTTATCTCTTCCAGTGCTTGCGTATGTGAGCATGCAGAAATGGATACAAATCATCATTTTAAGCTATACCTTGTCAGTTAATATTATTATAATTCTATGTAAATAAATTATATGGATATGGTCGAAATTTCAGGTATTAAATAAAATGAAAACTGGTAACAGATTAATTATTTCAAGAATATTGCTAATTCAACCAAAAATTCTGGATATTTGACAGGATGTCCTGAAATCTGGAGGCCTCTTAAAAATGTGACGGGCACTCTGAAGCAAATATGTACACTTGTATGTTGTACGAAATGTAACCAATGTTTGCAGAAAATGCAGTGTTGGATACAAGCAAGATGAGGACTGGGTATGTACATAAATACCTTTCTCTACAAAAACACTTGTCTGCGAGTTGTAGACTAATGGCCAAATGAGCTATTTGGGGATTGCATTGCATCCCTCTGTTAGAAAAAGTTCATTGATACAAAATGAAAGCTCTGATTTCAGCTTTCGGAAAATATGTTTTACAATTAGGTGAGTGATTAAGTAAAAAGTTACTGAGCATTGTAATAAGTGGCCAATGAATCACACTTAACATGTAAACCACTATAAATGAAAACTATTTTGCAGGGGAACCGCAGCTCAAGAACTGGGAAACTTACAATGTAATTTATGTATATTTTGCATTTGCAGATTCAGTGCAGCTCCTGCCATTGGTGGCACCACTTCCACTGCACAGATGTTTCAAGAACAATATCAGATGATGGCCACAATTCGTATTATTTAATTTGCCCCACATGTCAAGGGCAATCTATTGATGAAGATGATGATAATCTGTCATGCATTAGTCCCATCAAGAAAAGACGAATGCCATGTACAAGCTCACCAGTTCTGTCAAAGTGTGCCACCTCAAGCACAAGTGCAAGGTCTGATTTATTTAGAGCAACTGTAGCACCGCCCTCCATAAGTACGTCCCATCCCTCTGGTAGTATGGCAGCAGAAAACCACATGTATGCAACACATGATGTAATTGAACCATTTGTTTTATGCAAATTAGCAAATCGAATAAAGATATGTGCTGGTTGCAGGAACAATTTTCTCAAGCCTGTGAAGGAGCCCAATGATATTATTATTAGCCATAGGGAATTGGACTCATTTTTTGATAAGAGAAGAGGGACAATGAGAACAGTATTTCAGAAAAAATACTATCATGTCTCCGCTAATTGTCTCCAAGCAAAACATCCAGCTTTCAGAAAATCATCTATCTGTCTACCACCATCAACTCAGCTGACAGATCAGCATTTATCTTATTTTACATCATTAGGTGTAGACATATGCATGTTTGTTAATAGAAAGCTGTAATTTATTATTAGCTCACCTTGCCTGAAATGCCAAGTGAGCTTATGGCATGGCGGCCATCCGTCTGGCATCCTTCAACTTTTGCTTTAAGATGCTACTCATTAACCGCTTGGTGGATTCCAACCTAATTTGGCTGGAATGACCTTTTTGGCATAGGTTTCAGATCTTGTATACAGAATTTTGATTATTCGATTCTTTGGATCAAAATCTTATATTTTATGAAAAATGTACTAGAAATTGTGAAAATACTCCTTCCCTGCTTGACAGATTCCAACAGAATTTAGCTAAAAAGCTCTATCGTGGTATGTTCCAGAACTTCTCTTCAACTTTGGCGATTTCAAGCAGACTTGGAAGGACGCTATGGTGGTAGGCTTCTCAACTTTTTACAGAATTTTGTGTATGTATGTATGTATGTAGCGCCAAATCCAGACTGAACTGCTCAAAAGCCCTTTACAAAGTGTAGATCATGGCTGACATTTTCTTTTGAAAACAGATAGAGGGATGCTAGTATCACTCGGATAGATAGCTAGTATCACACTAGATAGAGGGATCCTAATATCACTCGGCAAGTTCTGTAAAACCGGTGAAACGCACCACGTGACACGCGTCACAAGTGGAAGGGACGAGGGAATTCCCTCTAGTCGTTGATGTGTTATTTATTCCGACTGGCAAGGAGAAGAGTTGTATTTAAATACATTTATGCAATTAATTTTGTTAAAATGACACAAAGATGCGTAGTACGATATCGAAACACACGTGAATAATTTATCCTTTGATTAATTTCCATCAGATTAAACTTTAGCAATGTTTGCCGCGCGATAGTATTGAGATTTCGGGGGTCTCGGTGGTAGGCATACATGTGTTAAAAATACATGAATTTTCACATTCAACGCTAGAAAAATTTGTCGTACTATTGATTCTGATATAAATAAAGGATTGTGAATCGTGTTCTAAAATCCCGCTGTACATATTAGAATATATTTTCTAATATTAAACGATTTTTAGCGACAGCTCAATCGCCAATCCGTCCCGCTAGCATTTAGCATTGCGCGAATCGAAGGTTCGTCATATCTTCTTTCCAGCAACAAACGGGTAAATCGAGTCCACTAAACGATTCCTTCACAGGAATGCCCGAATCGCGATAATGATTGGATAAAACCCGCATTCTTTCAGCTCATACATATTAATGAGCAATAATAAACACGAAAGAAGGAAACCCCTTTATCTGAAATAAACTTTCTCGAGGTTCTGTAAAAATGAAATCTGCCAAAATCATCGGCAGCAACACATTTATATCAAATTGCCATTAAAATATTATGTAGTTATTATATGTCAATTTGTCAGTGTGTTCAAACTGTTTGAACATTGATAAATTGGCATTTAGTAATTAAATGGGATAGTTGATTACCAGTAGTGAATGGGTCAATAACTGACTATTCATAAACTTAAAACCTATGGATTTCTTTATAGATATCCCATTTCCCAAGTATGATTTGGCTTTTAAATTTTTGGAAATCATACACTATTTCCTTTTTAAAGATAAAGGCCTATGTAAAAAATTTAGCTGTTATGATAATAATTTTGAATCTTGAAAGCCAACACATCTGGGAAATGGGCTAAAGCTGAGCCTATAGGCTTATATAAGTTTAAGCTCCTTGAGTGAACACTGATAGAATTGTAAACCTGGCATAAATCATGAATGTTACCTTGAAAATATCGACATATCAAACAAACAAATAATTTAAAATCCAATTTAAGGGAGTGGCATGGTTCTCAACAATGGACTACTTAAACCACGAACCCAGTTCACGGCTCGGTGGTAGATTATCTTACCACAGGAGGAAACATTGGCACTCTTCTTGGCTCTTCTCTCATGCACCCAATAGTTGCCTACCTGTGGTGAACACTGATAATGCACAATCAGATCGAATGAAAGGTTCTATTGAACCAATAAAGAACCAACATGGCCACCAAATAGTAAATTATGATTGGTCCATGACAGCCATGTTTTATCACTGATCAATTTCTTTTGAACAAAATTTAATCACCCTTAGTTATCGATGAAATATCAGGAGTTTCAGCCTGAACCGTAAGCACTTCCTGTGATGTCATTTTTCAAGAACAAGATGTTCACCTGGAAATGGATCAGTTAAAATTCCAGGCACTAGATATGGGGTACTCCTGTCCGAATTTGGTTAAAACCGGAAATTGATTAACCCAATAATACTCACGCCACCCAAAAAATTGCTTCTGCAGTAGATCTGAGAATGTCCATTTTCAGACCAGGACTCCAGTAGAATACTATTTTGTAAATTTACTACTGGAATGACTGGCTCGATAATCAAGCCAGTTATTCCAGTGATAAATTTTCAAAAATAATCTCAACCTGCAAATGGACGTTTTCTATGAGAAAATTGATACTTATTTTGAAGAATTTGAGGGCTAAATGGTTAAGGATGAGACATCTGACCAATCAAATTTCTGAATAGAACTTCTGGAACGTACCATCATAGGGTCCATCTAGTTAAATTTGGTTAAAATCAACCAAGCGGCTGAGGAGATGCATTTTGACAATTTCCGGGAACTTTTTCATAGAATCCAAGATTTTCACCCCAAAACTGACTAATCGAAGTTCTGAAGCGTAGCACCATACGGTTCTTATAGCCAAATTTTGTTGAAATCCACCAAGGAGATGCAGTTTGACAAGTGCTTCAACTTCTTTTGGGTAAAAATCACAATGCAACAGCTTTCAGCAACAATTTCTTCAAATTGGACACTGTGAATAACTCTGGTTCTACTGCTGAATGTTTGTCTATGGGGTCCCGAATATGTGCACAAATTTTGAGGTCAAAGCTAAATCTCAAACAGTAAAAGCTTTCAGTTGGCAACATTGCTTCAAAAACAGACACTTTTGACGTCATATCGGCCCAATTGAAAAATATACATGTATTAACGACATGAATATTGTGCAAATTTGTCCAGGTTATTCATTACAACCGAATTACGATTGCATAAGCTGACCCAGGATATGCAATTTAACCGACGGACGAACACCATGGCATAGGCTCACTTGGGCCTTCAGGTCAGGCGAGTTAATAATGATCTGGTATTTTCCGAATAGTCTCAGTTTATTGAAATTTAGCCATGCACAAGAATCATAGTAATTTCAATAGTTGATGCAACAACAATCTTCTATGATTTCACATAGAATAGCTGTACTAATACCCAAGTGTACTGAGAAGGCCCATGCTTTCATTGTGCAATGATTTCACATAGAATGACTGTACTAATACCAGAGTGTACTGTGAAGGCCCATGCTTTCATTGTGCTATGATTTCACATAGAATGATTGTACTAATACCTGAGTGTACTGTGAAGGCTCATGCTTTCATTGTGCTATGCTTTTGTGACCCATGTTTGCTTTAACCCTTTCACCGATGATTACCCATATCTCATTTTCAAGGCAACCATAGAGGAACTGTTGAATATTTTGAAATTGATCTGACTAGAAACTGTTGCTGCCTTAGGAAACAACAACTTCCAGTTAAATCAATTTAAAAAAATTCAACAGAATGGGTTTTATGTCGTAAGGAATTTATTTCTTCAGGGATTTGTCAATGAAAGGTTGCTGAATATCCAACAGCTTTCTTATATTGTATTAACCCCCTTGAAAAGGCTATAGACTGTCAGACTGACACTGGAGTTTCATGGATAAAACCAAAAGAATTAAGAGACTCATGGACAACAAAACATCATGGATAAACCTTGCCCACACATGATGCATGTGGTTACGGTAAAGGAAAAGGGAGCTTCCAAATGGTATTGATTGGTAACACCATACAGTAATGTAACTACTATCACCAGTAAAGAAGATACAATGAATCAGAATAACTTAAAGCAACTAAACTACCTTAATATGCCTCCCAATGCTCAGATGCGTGAGGAGAGATAAATCTAATTCTGTTCCTTTTTACAAGCGGTCCTGTTATTACTGTACTTCGTTATATAACAATGATCTAGTATATCTGCTAGTTACAGCGATATAAAATACCCGAAACTATTCTGAAAACAATTTGACAGGCCACTGGTATATGCAGGAAAGGATTTCAGTGAAAATGGTTTCAAATTATTCGCTGGCATCATTCTGTGACCATAGAAACAATCAGTGAAAATTACACTAGCTAACTGGAAAACATTTTGACTGAGAATTGTTGCTGCTGCTAGCAACTACTTCCAGTCAGATTGTTTTCAAAATAATTAGCAGTATTGCACCAGTAGCAAGCAGTAAATAAGCTCTGTTATAGGTATCAATGCATAAATGGAATACTATTTGCGTGACACTTAAACCCCACTGATAGGTGTTTAGGCCCACTTACATCTTTGATTGTTTGCAATATGGGTAAAATGATTGCTCTGATTATTCAGATAAATACATGTTTAATGTCTATGTTTAGAAGCATCGTTTTTAGTTATTCTGATTCGTCTCTGGTATTTTACTGGAGTTAATAGTTTTATTCCTCTATGATGGTACCAATCAACAACATTTCGATGTTCATCTTTTCATTTTCTTTAGATTATAATATATTATGGTGGCTGTTCTGGAGGCAGCGTTGATTGACACAAATCTTTGAAATTAATGATAATTTCAACAATTTCAAATGACTAATAACGAAATTTGACCATTTAAGCAATAATAAAAGTTTTTATTGTGAAAGATTATTAAATCTGTTGTATGGCAACAGTATATATATATGATAATATTCTCAGAACATAGAGTCATAGACAGTAGAATTCCGTCTGGTGATTAAAGCACAATATGTACGGAATTTTGTCCCATATAAATCAAATCAAAGGACAGTGAGTGAAATGTAGCCGCATGTGTGAATACTGCATATTGTTCACAGTAGGTTATCAATAATAGGTGTGTGTCACTGAAGGAAGCCTCCACACTGAGTGTCCGATATGGCGATAGTTCTCATCCTGCCAGGGGATTACAGCAATTCTTACTAAAGCACACACTATAACATCACATATTCAACTGGGCAAAGTTAAAGTTATGCACATGACACGTCGTTATCTCAGAACGTGGGTCTAGGCCTCTAGATAAATGGTTAAACCACCTAACATCATGTATATTTAAATGCAGATGGTTTAAATGCCAATGATTGTTGCTCTTATGACATATATATATATATATATATATATATATATATATATATATATATATATATATATATATATATATATATATATATATATATATATATACACACCTGTGCAAAAGTTAAGCACCACCCTATTTTTACGCACATGCGAGGGTATATTCATGTGCTATGAAGAAAGCAATAGCATAAACATTTATGTACCCATCCATCTTAGTGCAAGAGGTAATAATGCAACTAGAGGAATGCTGATTATGATGGTGGGGAAACACTGTATGTTTTTGTTTGAACTTGAAAACGAGGCCTGAATATGGTTACGTTGACACAACTGACAACTATTGCCCTACAGTTGACACACGTGGCTAGATTGTCATTAATGGTGTCTGAAAACGAAGTTTAACATCTGTGCACGAGTTTGAGACTGTCATTATTAATACCGGGTATATCCACCTTGGGCATGGATGACGGCCTGGACACGACGTCTCATGCTGGTCACCAACCGACTGATACGCCATTGTGGTATTCGTTGCCATTCAAGATGGAGTGCGTCTGTTAATTCCTGTAGGTTCTGCACAGGAGGATCCCTCCTTCTCACCATGTTTCCCAGAATGTCCCAGATATGCTCAATAGGGTTCATGTCAGGGCTCCTTGCTGGCCATGGTAGGGTTTCGATGGCATTCTGGCGGAGGTATTCATGCACAGCTCTAGCACGATGTGGTCGGGCGTTGTCATCCATGAATATACGGTGGGTTCCAGGTGCATGATTTACAAAATGAGGGACCACAACTCTATCCAGTATGGAATCTTGATATCTTTGTCCATTTAGTGTTCCAGGTACAGTCAACAGATCCAGCTTACAATCAAATGAGATGCACCCCCATATCATAACGGAACCTCCACCAAATGGAACTTCTTCCATGATGTTACGTTGGTCGTACGCCGTGCGTCTGGACCTCCATACACGAGTTCGACCATCTGTGCCATGAAGCAGGAACCGACTTTCATCGGACCAGTGTACCCGTCTCCAGGATCTCATGTTCCAGTGTCTTCTTTCGTTGCACCACCTCAGACGCTCCTCTTTGTGGCATGACTTCACGCCGCTTGATGTCCGTGCGTGGCGGGAAACAGCACACGTGTTCAGTTATGTAAAAGTCCAGTTTGAGGTGTAGAACATTACATACAGATTTAGGCGACAAGATTAGGAATTTTGTGTTCATGACCAGGCCGTCATCCATGCCCAAGGTGGATATACCCGGTATTAATAATGACAGTCTCAAACTCGTGCACAGATGTTAAACTTCGTTTTCAGACACCATTAATGACAATCTAGCCACGTGTGTCAACTGTAGGGCAATAGTTGTCAGTTGTGTCAACGTAACCATATTCAGGCCTCGTTTTCAAGTTCAAACAAAAACATACAGTGTTTCCCCACCATCATAATCAGCATTCCTCTAGTTGCATTATTACCTCTTGCACTAAGATGGATGGGTACATAAATGTTTATGCTATTGCTTTCTTCATAGCACATGAATATACCCTCGCATGTGCGTAAAAATAGGGTGGTGCTTAACTTTTGCACAGGTGTATATATATATATATATATATATATATATATATATATATATATATATATATATATATATATATATATATATGTCATAAGAGCAACAATCCTCAGGATTGTCACAATCACAATAATCATCAGGTTTGTTATAATAATAATAATAATAATAATAATAATAATAATAATAATAATAATAATAATAATGAGGCCCACCTGGATCATTGGCATTTAAACCATCTGCATTTAAATATACATGATGTTAGGTGGTTTAACCATTTATCTAGAGGCCTAGACCCACGTTCTGAGATAACGACGGGGTGCATCTCATTTGATCGTAAGCTGGATCTGTTGACTGTACCTGGAACACTAAATGGACAAAGATATCAAGATTCCATACTGGATAGAGTTGTGGTCCCTCATTTTGTAAATCATGCACCTGGAACCCACCCTATATTCATGGATGACAACGCCCGACCACATCGTGCTAGAGCTGTGCATGAATACCTCCGCCAGAAAGCCATCGAAACCCTACCATGGCCAGCAAGGAGCCGTGACATGAACCCTATTGAGCATATCTGGGACATTCTGGGAAACATGGTGAGAAGGAGGGATCCTCCTGTGCAGAACCTACAGGAATTAACAGACGCACTCCATCTTGAATGGCAACGAATACCACAATGGCATATCAGTCGGTTGGTGACCAGCATGAGACGTCGTGTCCAGGCCGTCATCCAGGCACAAGGTGGATATACCCGGTATTAATAATGACAGTCTCAAACTCGTGCACAGATGTTAAACTTCGTTTTCAGACACCATTAATGACAATCTAGCCACGTGTGTCAACTGTAGGGAAATAGTTGTCAGTTGTGTCAACGTAACCATATTCAGGCATCGTTTTCAAGTTCAAACAAAAACATACAGTGTTTCCCCACCATCATAATCAGCATTCCTCTAGCTGCATTATTACCTCTTGCACTAAGATGGATGGGTACATAAATGTTTATGCTATTGCTTTCTTCATAGCACATGAATATACCCTCGCATGTGCGTAAAAATAGGGTGGTGCTTAACTTTGCACAGGTGTATATTTACACATATTTTAAACTTTCCAACCTGAATTCCCAGAGTCTTAAATTTCAACTATACAGGTAAGCTGTTGACTATTTTAAAACTATTTTTAGTCGGTGGTTGTTGCTAGACAAACTAATACAGTAACAGCCGCCAGTCAAATTAGTTTCAAACTGTTCATTATTGTGGTTGTAAAAATGCTAGTGATTATTTTGGTTGTGACAAAGTTGATGATTATTGTGGTTGTGACAAAGTTGATGATTATTGGGGGTTGTAACAATGTTGATGATTATTGTGGTTGTGACAATGTTGATGATTATTGTGGTTGTGACAAATTGGATGATTATTGTGGTTGTGACAAATTGGATGATTATTGTGGTTGTGACAAAATGATGATTATTGTGGTTATGACAAAGTTGATGATTATTGTGGTTGTAACAATGTTGATGATTATTGTGGTTGTGACAATATTGATTATTGTGGTTGTGACAAAGTGGATGATTATTGTGGTTGTGACAAAGTTGATGATTATTGTGGTTGTGACAAAGTTGATGATTATCGTGGTTGTGACAATGTTGCTGATTATTGTGGTTGTGACAATGTTGATGATTATTGTGGTTGTGACAAAGTTGATGATTATTGTGGTTGTGACAAAGTTGATGATTATTGTGGTTGTGACAAAGTTGATGATTATTGTGTTTGTAACAAAGTTGATGATTATTGTGGTTGGGACAATATTGATAATTATTGTGGTTGTGACAAAGTTGATGATTATCGTGGTTGTGACAAAGTTGATGATTATCGTGGTTGTGACAATATTGATAATTATTGTGGTTGTGACAAAGTTGATGATTATTGTGGTTGTGACAAACTGGATGATTATTGTGGTTGTGACAAAGTTGATGATTATTGTGGTTGTGACAAAATGATGATTATTGTGGTTGTGACAAAGTTGATGATTATTGTGGTTGTGACAATATTGATGATTAATGTTGTTGTGACAAAGTTGATGATTGTTGTGGATGTGACAAAGTGGGTGATTATTGTGGTTGGCACATTGATGATTATTGTTGTTGTGACAATATTGATGATTATTGTGTCTGTCAAAATATTGATGGTTATTGTGGTTGGGACAATATTGATTATAATTGTGGTTGTGACAATATTGATTATAATTGTGGTTGGTGCAATATTGATGATTATTGTGGTTGTGACAAAGTTGATGATTATTGTGGTTGTGACAAGGTTGGTGATTATTGTGGTTGTGACAAAATGATGATTATTGGGGTTGTGACAAAGTTGATGATTATTGTGGTTGTGACAATGTTGATGATTAATGTGGTTGTGACAATGTTGATGATTATTGTGACTGGGACAAAGTTGATGATTATTGTGTTTGTGACAAAGTTGATGATTATTGTGGTTGGGACAATAGTGATGATTATTGTGGTTGTGACAAAGTTGATGATTATTGTGGTTGTGACAAAGTTGATGATTATTGTGTTTGTAACAAAGTTGATGATTATTGTGGTTGGGACAATATTGATAATTATTGTGGTTGTGACAAAGTTGATGATTATCGTGGTTGTGACAAAGTTGATTATAATTGTGATTGTGACAATATTGATGATTATTGGGGTTGTGACAAAGTTGATGATTATTGTGTTTGTGACAAAGTTGATGATTATTGTGGTTGGGACAATAGTGATGATTATTGTGGTTGTGACAAAGTTGATGATTATTGTGGTTGTGACAAAGTTGATGATTATTGTGTTTGTAACAAAGTTGATGATTATTGTGGTTGGGACAATATTGATAATTATTGTGGTTGTGACAAAGTTGATGATTATCGTGGTTGTGACAAAGTTGATGATTATCGTGGTTGTGACAATATTGATGATTATTGTGGTTGTGACAAAGTTGGTGATTATTGTGGTTGTGACAAAGTTGATGATTGACATGGTTGTTGCAATGTTGATTATTATTGTGGCTGTCAACATATTGATGATCACTGTGGTTGTGACAAAGTTGATGATTGCTGTGGTTGTGATAAAGTTGATGATTATTGTGGTTGTTGCAATGTTGATTATTAGTGTTGCTGTCAAAATATTGATGATCACTGGTTGTGACAAAGTTGATGATTGCTGTTGTGACAAAGTTGATGATTATTGTGGCTGTGATAAAGTTGATGATTATTGTGGTTGTTGCAATGTTGATTATTATTGTGGCTGTCAAAATATTGATGATCACTGTGGTTGTGACAAAGTTGATGATTGCTGTGGTTATGACAAAGTTGATGATTATTGTCGTTGTGACAAAGTTGATGATTATGGTGGTTGTGACAAAGTTCATGATTATTGTGGCTGTGACAAAGTTGATGATTATTGTGGTTGGGACAATGTTAATGATTATTGTGGTTGTGACAATGTTGATGATTATTGTGGTTGGGACAATGTTAATGATTATTGTGGTTGTGACAAAGTTGATTACAATTGTGGTTGTGAAATATTGATGATTATTGTGGTTGTGACAAAGTTGATGATTATTGTGGTTGGGACAGTATTGATGATTATTGTGGTTGTGACAAAGTTGATGATTATTGTGCTTGGGACAATATTGATGATTATTGTGGCTGTGACAAAGTTGATGATTATTGTGGGTGTGACAATGTTGATTATAATTGGTTGTAACAATATTGATGATTATTGCGGTTGTGACAAAGTTGATGATTGTTGTGTTTGTGACAAAGTGGTTGATTATTGTGGTTGGGACAAAATTGATGATTATTGTGGTTGTGACAAAGTTGATGATTATAGTGCGTGTGACAAAGTTGATGATTATTGTGGTTGTGACAAAGTTGATGATTATTGTGGTTGGGACAAAGTTGATGATTGTTTTGCTTGTGACAATATTGATGATTATTGTGGTTGGGACAATATTGATTATAATTGTGGTTGTGACAATATTGATGATTATTGTGGTTGGGACAATATTGATGATTATTGTGGTTGTGACAAAGTTGATGATTATTGTGCATGTGACAAAGTTGATGATTATTGTTCTTGTGACAAAGTTGATGATTATTGTGGTTGGGACAAAGTTGATGACTATTGTGCTTGTGACAATATTGATGATTATTGTGGTTGGGACAATAGTGATTATAATTGTGGTTGTGACAATATTGATGATTATTGTGGGTGTGACAAAGTTGATGATTATTGTGGTTGTGACAAAGTTGATGATTATTGTTGTTGTGACAAAGTTGATGATTGTTGTGTTTGTGACAATATTGATGATTATTGTGGTTGGGACAATATTGATGATTATTGTGGGTGTGACAAATTTGAGGATTATTGTGGTTGGGACAATATTGATGATTATTGTGGTTGTGACAAGGTTGATGATTATTGTTGTTGTGACAATATTGTTGATTATTGTGGCTGTCAAAATATTGATGATTATTGTGGTTGGAACAATATTGATTATAATTGTGGTTGTGACAATATTGATTATAATTGTGGTTGGGGCAATATTGATGAATATTGTGGTTGGGACAATATTGATTATTATTGTGGTTGTGACAAAGTTGATGATTATTGTGGTTGTGACAAGGTTGATGATTATTGTTGTTGTGACAAAGTTGATGATTATTGTGTTTGTAACAAAGTTGATGATTATTGTGGTTGGGACAATATTGATAATTATTGTGGTTGTGACAAAGTTGATGATTATCGTGGTTGTGACAAAGTTGATGATTATCGTGGTTGTGACAATATTGATGATTATTGTGGTTGTGACAAAGTTGGTGATTATTGTGGTTGTGACAAAGTTGATGATTGACGTGGTTGTTGCAATGTTGATTATTATTGTGGCTGTCAACATATTGATGATCACTGTGGTTGTGACAAAGTTGATGATTGCTGTGGTTGTGATAAAGTTGATGATTATTGTGGTTGTTGCAATGTTGATTATTAGTGTTGCTGTCAAAATATTGATGATCACTGGTTGTGACAAAGTTGATGATTGCTGTTGTGACAAAGTTGATGATTATTGTGGCTGTGATAAAGTTGATGATTATTGTGGTTGTTGCAATGTTGATTATTATTGTGGCTGTCAAAATATTGATGATCACTGTGGTTGTGACAAAGTTGATGATTGCTGTGGTTATGACAAAGTTGATGATTATTGTCGTTGTGACAAAGTTGATGATTATGGTGGTTGTGACAAAGTTCATGATTATTGTGGCTGTGACAAAGTTGATGATTATTGTGGTTGGGACAATGTTAATGATTATTGTGGTTGTGACAATGTTGATGATTATTGTGGTTGGGACAATGTTAATGATTATTGTGGTTGTGACAAAGTTGATTACAATTGTGGTTGTGAAATATTGATGATTATTGTGGTTGTGACAAAGTTGATGATTATTGTGGTTGGGACAGTATTGATGATTATTGTGGTTGTGACAAAGTTGATGATTATTGTGCTTGGGACAATATTGATGATTATTGTGGCTGTGACAAAGTTGATGATTATTGTGGGTGTGACAATGTTGATTATAATTGGTTGTAACAATATTGATGATTATTGCGGTTGTGACAAAGTTGATGATTGTTGTGTTTGTGACAAAGTGGTTGATTATTGTGGTTGGGACAAAATTGATGATTATTGTGGTTGTGACAAAGTTGATGATTATAGTGCGTGTGACAAAGTTGATGATTATTGTGGTTGTGACAAAGTTGATGATTATTCTGGTTGGGACAAAGTTGATGATTATTGTGCTTGTGACAATATTGATGATTATTGTGGTTGGGACAATATTGATTATAATTGTGGTTGTGACAATATTGATGATTATTGTGGTTGGGACAATATTGATGATTATTGTGGTTATGACAAAGTTGATGATTATTGTGCATGTGACAAAGTTGATGATTATTGTTCTTGTGACAAAGTTGATGATTATTGTGGTTGGGACAAAGTTGATGACTATTGTGCTTGTGACAATATTGATGATTATTGTGGTTGGGACAATAGTGATTATAATTGTGGTTGTGACAATATTGATGATTATTGTGGGTGTGACAAAGTTGATGATTATTGTGGTTGTGACAAAGTTGATGATTATTGTTGTTGTGACAAAGTTGATGATTGTTGTGTTTGTGACAATATTGATGATTATTGTGGTTGGGACAATATTGATGATTATTGTGGGTGTGACAAATTTGAGGATTATTGTGGTTGGGACAATATTGATGATTATTGTGGTTGTGACAAGGTTGATGATTATTGTTGTTGTGACAATATTGATGATTATTGTGGCTGTCAAAATATTGATGATTATTGTGGTTGGAACAATATTGATTATAATTGTGGTTGTGACAATATTGATTATAATTGTGGTTGGGGCAATATTGATGAATATTGTGGTTGGGACAATATTGATTATTATTGTGGTTGTGACAAAGTTGATGATTATTGTGGTTGTGACAAGGTTGATGATTATTGTTGTTGTGACAATATTGATGATTATTGTGGCTGTCAAAATATTGATGATTATTGTGGTTGGGACAATATTGATTATAATTGTGGTTGTGACAATATTGATTATAATTGTGGTTGGGGCAATATTGATGAATATTGTGGTTGGGACAATATTGATGATTATTGTGGTTGTGACAAAGTGGATGATTATTGTGGTTGTGACAAAATGATGATTATTGTGGTTGGGAAATATTGATGATTATTGTGGGTGTGACAAAGTTGATGATTATTGTGCTTGTGACAAAGTTGATGATTATTGTGCTTGTGACAATATTGATGATTATTGTTGGTGTGACAAAATTGATGATTATTGTGGGTGTGACAAAGTTGATGACTATTGTGGTTGTGACAATATTGATGATTATTGTGAGTGTGACAAAGTTGATGATTATTGTGGTTGTGACAAAGTTGATGATTATTGTTGTTGTGACAATATTGATGATTATTGTGTCTGTCAAAATATTGATGATTATTGTGGTTGGGACAATATTGATTATAATTGTGGTTGTGACAATATTGATTATAATTGTTGTTGGTGCAATATTGATGATTATTGTGGTTGTGACAAAGTTGATGATTATTGTGGTTGTGACAAGGTTGATGATTATTGTGGTTGTGACAATATTGATTATTGTGGTTGTGACAAAGTGGATGATTATTGTGGTTGTGACAAAATGATGATTATTGTGGTTGTGACAAAGTTGATGATTATTGTGGTTGTGACAATATTGATGATTAATGTTGTTGTGACAAAGTTGATGATTGTTGTGGATGTGACAAAGTGGTTGATTATTGTGGTTGGCACATTGATGATTATTGTTGTTGTGACAATATTGATGATTATTGTGTCTGTCAAAATATTGATGGTTATTGTGGTTGGGACAATATTGATTATAATTGTGGTTGTGACAATATTGATTATAATTGTGGTTGGTGCAATATTGATGATTATTGTGGTTGTGACAAAGTTGATGATTATTGTGGTTGTGACAAGGTTGGTGATTATTGTGGTTGTGACAAAATGATGATTATTGGGGTTGTGACAAAGTTGATGATTATTGTGGTTGTGACAATGTTGATGATTATTGTGGTTGTGACAATGTTGATGATTATTGTGCCTGGGACAAAGTTGATGATTATTGTGGGTGTGACAGAGTTGATGATTATTGTGGTTTTGACAAGGTTGATTATTATTGTGGCTGTCAAAATATGGATGATTATTGTGGTTGTGGCAATATTGATGATTATTGTGGTTGTGACAAAGTTGATTATTATTGTGGTTGTAAAAAAGTGGATGATTGTTATGGGTGTGACAATGTTGATTATAATTGTGATTGTGACAATATTGATGATTATTGGGGTTGTGACAAAGTTGATGATTATTGTGTTTGTGACAAAGTTGATGATTATTGTGGTTGGGACAATAGTGATGATTATTGTGGTTGTGACAAAGTTGATGATTATTGTGGTTGTGACAAAGTTGATGATTATTGTGTTTGTAACAAAGTTGATGATTATTGTGGTTGGGACAATATTGATAATTATTGTGGTTGTGACAAAGTTGATGATTATCGTGGTTGAGACAAAGTTGATGATTATCGTGGTTGTGACAATATTGATGATTATTGTGGTTGTGACAAAGTTGATGATTATTGTGGTTGTGACAAAGTTGATGATTGACGTGGTTGTTGCAATGTTGATTATTATTGTGGCTGTCAACATATTGATGATCACTGTGGTTGTGACAAAGTTGATGATTGCTGTGGTTGTGATAAAGTTGATGATTATTGTGGTTGTTGCAATGTTGATTATTAGTGTGGCTGTCAAAATATTGATGATCACTGGTTGTGACAAAGTTGATGATTGCTGTTGTGACAAAGTTGATGATTATTGTGGCTGTGATAAAGTTGATGATTATTGTGGTTGTTGCAATGTTGATTATTATTGTGGCTGTCAAAATATTGATGATCACTGTGGTTGTGACAAAGTTGATGATTGCTGTGGTTGTGACAAAGTTGATGATTATTGTCGTTGTGACAAAGTTGATGATTATGGTGGTTGTGACAAAGTTCATGATTATTGTGGCTGTGACAAAGTTGATGATTATTGTGGTTGGGACAATGTTAATGATTATTGTGGTTGTGACAATGTTGATGATTATTGTGGTTGGGACAATGTTAATGATTATTGTGGTTGTGACAAAGTTGATTACAATTGTGGTTGTGAAATATTGATGATTATTGTGGTTGTGACAAAGTTGATGATTATTGTGGTTGGGACAGTATTGATGATTATTGTGGTTGTGACAAAGTTGATGATTATTGTGGTTGGGACAATATTGATGATTATTGTGGCTGTGACAAAGTTGATGATTATTGTGGGTGTGACAATGTTGATTATAATTGGTTGTAACAATATTGATGATTATTGCGGTTGTGACAAAGTTGATGATTGTTGTGTTTGTGACAAAGTGGTTGATTATTGTGGTTGGGACAAAATTGATGATTATTGTGGTTGTGACAAAGTTGATGATTATAGTGCGTGTGACAAAGTTGATGATTATTGTGGTTGTGACAAAGTTGATGATTATTCTGGTTGGGACAAAGTTGATGATTATTGTGCTTGTGACAATATTGATGATTATTGTGGTTGGGACAATATTGATTATAATTGTGGTTGTGACAATATTGATGATTATTGTGGTTGGGACAATATTGATGATTATTGTGGTTATGACAAAGTTGATGATTATTGTGCATGCGACAAAGTTGATGATTATTGTTCTTGTGACAAAGTTGATGATTATTGTGGTTGGGACAAAGTTGATGACTATTGTGCTTGTGACAATATTGATGATTATTGTGGTTGGGACAATAGTGATTATAATTGTGGTTGTGACAATATTGATGATTATTGTGGGTGTGACAAAGTTGATGATTATTGTGGTTGTGACAAAGTTGATGACTATTGTGGTTGTGACAATATTGATGATTATTGTGGGTGTGACAATATTGATGATTATTGTGGGTGTGACAAAGTTGATGACTATTGTGGGTGTGACAAAGTTGATGACTATTGTGGTTGTGACAATATTGATGATTATTGTGGGTGTGACAAAGTTGATGATTATTGTGGTTGTGACAAAGTTGATGATTATTGTGGTTGTGACAAAGTTGATGATTATTGTGGTTGTGACAAAGTGGATGATTATTGTGGTTGTAACAAGGTGGATGATTATTGTGGTTGTAACAATATTGAGTTTTTTGTGATTGTAACAATATTGATCATTTTTGTGATTGTAACAATATTGATCATTTTTGTGGTTGTGACAGTCCTTATGATTATTGTTCTTATGATAACATTTTACAATCTGACAATGTTTTATATGTTGACTTGTTTTATACGCTTAAAGGGGAGCACAAGCATTGAATAGCCAAAACAATCCAAATGGTGCAGTAAATTTCACCGTAGAAAATCCTTTTTAAAGGGAAACTTGTTTCTGAGATGTTGTCTCACTTTGTTACTATATTAGACCCATTTTTATTATAATTTGAAAACGTGTAGTGCCATGTGAACACATAGTTGACAATTTGCATGATAAGATCATACCATGAATTTTGTAGGCGCCAACAGTTATTGCTTTAAAGCAAAGGAATAAGGAGCTGCCAAATGATGTTGATTGTTAAGACCATATAATAATGAAACAAATATGGAGAGTAAAGAAGATAAGGTTAGTTAAAATAAGGAGAAAACCATTTAGATTACATTAATGCGACTAATGGGCACTGTCATTTTGCACGTATGGGAACCTGTTATTGATGCCAATGGAACTAAATTCTCTGTTCCATGAGTGATACAACGCTAGCATATTATGTATAAAATTGGTCCTGTAATCACTTTTATTGTTATAAATGCAGTTTACCGGCTACATGCAGAAAAGTAGAAAGCCACAAATTACTCGACAAATCATTTGAAAGAGGGCCACGGGCGGTGGCAGCAGCAACACATTTTAGTCAAAATGGTTTCAAAATTATCAGCATTATTTTACCAGTAGCAATCAGTAAATAGGCTATGCTACAGATGTGCATATAGGGTATACTTTTGTGCTGTACTAAACCCCACTGACAAGCGCTTAGTTCTGCTGATGTCAATAATTGGTTCCTATACGGGCAAATGACATCTCCAATTGGTCAGATAAATAATGTCTAAGTTATTCTGATTCATCGCAGATATTTTACTGTTAGTAGGAATTTTATTACTATATGAAGTTGTTAATCAACAACATGATCAATCCCTTCTTTCCTTTGACCAAAATTTTAATATCTATAGAACTTGTGAAAATTTGTAAAATTGTATTAATTCTTAAAACCTGATTATTATCCATGCAGGTGATACAATATGTCACATAAACTATAGGTGACATTTTTTGTTGTTTATCATGGCGTCAAGATATTCAGGCTTTACTATCTCAATTGTGATACATTTTCCCAATCTATGAAGGCTGTCAGGATTTACTTTTCAATACAACCAATCGAATAAAACATATTGTGTCTACATCAATAATATAGGCTCAGTCATATATTTGCAATCTATAGATTTTCATTGTGGTGAAAAAAGCAATCATACAGTTGAGCTGCAGCTATTTTGAAGCTACTTTGTCAAATTGATTTTGAACAGCAAAGTTATTACATAATAAAGAATGTGTTGTATTTGCAGCTACATCACACAATATCGCCAAATGTGTCAAAATAGCAGCAGCGCCCACGAACTAGCAATTTTGGAAAATTAAAATGCAAATTATTGTGATTTAAACAGAGGGCTGCATTTGAACTTGAATGGAATGGAATGCCATAATCTATCAAGAAAATGTGACATTTGGGATGAAATTAGTAGCGCTTTAACTTTTCAGTGGTTTGTATTGAAATCAAATTCTTGTTTGTGTTCTCTTTTGTACTTATCTATACATGTGAACTTATGCCATGGTGAATGTCCATTGTCTATGAATTTTCTTTTAGCTGACTTTTAAAAAGCCAATTACCAAATTACTACCAACTCTTTCAGTAGTAACCCTTCAGTCATATAGATCTAACAATGAATGTTTATTGGTTTGTGTATTTTTTGATATTTTTCAAGATACTTATAAAGATCTCCAAGGCAGAATTTCGAGAAAATATCTAGGGCAAGAGCTGAATCATGTTTGTTCAATAGAACCTAGCTGATTTGGGTGATTTGTCTGGCAATCATCTTGAATGTCCTAGTTTTAAGAGAAACGATCCGGAATCTGATCAGGGTTAATTTTTACCAATAAAATTAGTGATGAATGGCCATTCAAGTTTGTTCAAGTTTTGGATGGAAGTTGGTTCTTCACCAATCAAAATTGAGAATCTGTCAGTTATGGATTTCGACAGTGAACATTGAAATGTATATGTTTTGTCGCCTCCTGAATGTGAATTTAACGCTTTGAAATCAGATTGATCAATCATAATATTCAAATGAAGCTGATTCATTTATGTGACTGGCCACCATCTTGGTTTTTGTGTTATTTTTTAGAAAGACCTTTAAGGATCTTCTTCAAAACCAATTGACCATTTGACATATTGTGCAAGAATCATCATCTAAGGAAATAGACAATTATAGTTGGCTCTGGAGACCCTGATTGACCGATTTGTCTGTACAATTGGTGGCCATCTTGAATGACATACCTTTCACAGAAATAATGGGGAAATGTGATTTTTAAAGTTAGTTCAGGGCTAGTTGATATAGAAAAACATCATTATCGATCTATCCAAAGTGAACTTTTGATCGATAATGTATTTTGATAAGCTTTTGGGTCTACTGAATATTAATTTGATACCTTTCAATCGGATCTGTAATTCTGGCCAGTGGCCATGATGAATTCTTTTGATTAGGGCCAATATTTTGTATCAAAATTCTTACATATCTGGGCCCGTATTCACGAAAAGTTCCTAAGTTACGCAACCGCCTAACTGCTTGCACCTACTTAGAAGACCTGATGTAGTCGTAATCGCTAAAGATGCGGCTAAATATTCATCTAATGTAGGTGAATACAGATTTTGGGCTTATGCCAGATTTACACATTTTTTCGCGTGAATACGCCCCCTGAAGTCCACTATGTCCCTTTACAGCCAGAATGTCCATATTTTTCATGTTTCTTTGTTCAGATAATGATGTTACATGTGAGTGATACACGCCCTTTTGAGTTCTTGTTATAAAATGGTAATAAAATTTCACATCAATAAATACTCTTATTGTTTCACTAATAGTTTTCCTGTTTTATTTTATTTTACTGCTGGTAATAAGATTTCCATATTTTCCATTCTTCACCTTTTGCTTATGCCATCAAGTGAAGTCACCTATGACCCCAACTATCAAGTGAAGTCACCTTTTATCCTCATACCATCAAGTGAAATCACCTTTTTGCTAAAACCATCAAGCGAAGTCATCTATGACCCTAGCTATCAAGTGAAGTCACCTTTTTCATCGTACTATCAAGTGAAGTCACCTTTTTGCTAAAACCATCAAATGACGTCACCTATGACCCCAACTATCAAGTGAAGTCACCTTTTTCCTCGTACCATCAAATGAAGTCACCTTTTTGCTAAAACCATCATGTGACGTCACCTATGATCCCAAGTATCAAGTGAAGTCACCTTTTTCCTCGTACCATTAAGTGAAGTCACCTTTTTGCTAACACCATCAAGTGAAGTCACCTATGATCCCAACTATCAAGTCACCTTTTTCCTCGTACCATCAAGTGAAGTCACCTTTTTGCTAACACCAAGTGAAGTCACCTATGACCCCAACTACCAAGTGAAGTCACCTTTTTTCCTTGTACCATCAAGTGAAGTCACCTTTTTGCTAAAACCATCAAGCGAAGTCATCTATGACCCTAGCTATCAAGTGAAGTCACCTTTTTCATCGTACTATCAAGTGAAGTCACCTTTTTGCTAAAACCATCAAATGACGTCACCTATGACCCCAACTATCAAGTGAAGTCACCTTTTTCCTCGTACCATCAAGTGAAGTCACCTTTTTGCTAAAACCATCATGTGACGTCACCTATGATCCCAAGTATCAAGTGAAGTCACCTTTTTCCTCGTACCATTAAGTGAAGTCACCTTTTTTGCTAACACCATCAAGTGAAGTCACCTATGATCCCAACTATCAAGTCACCTTTTTCCTCGTACCATCAAGTGAAGTCACCTTTTTGCTAAAACCAAGTGAAGTCACCTATGACCCCAACTACCAAGTGAAGTCACCTTTTTTCCTTGTACCATCAAGTGAAGTCACCTTTTTGCTAAAACCATCAAGTGAAGTCACCTATGACCCCAACTATCAAGTGACGTCACCTTTTTACTCATACCATCAAGTGAAGTCACATTTTTGCTAAAACCATCTGAAGTCGCCTATGACCCCAACTATCAAGTGAAGTCACCTTTTTCATCGTACCATCAAGTTAAGTCACCTTTTTGCTTATACAATCAAGTAAAGTCACCTATGACCGCAATTGTCAAGTGAACTCACCTTTTTCCTCGTACCATCAAGTGAAGTCACCTTTTTCCTCGTACCATCAAGTGAAGTCACCTTTTTGCTAAAACCATCAGGTGAAGTCACCTATGACCCCAACTATCAAGTGAAGTCACCTTTTCCCTCAAACCATCAAGTGAAGTCACCCTTTTGCTAAAACCATCAAGTGAAGTCACCTATGACCCCAAATATCAAGTAACGTCACCTTTTTCCTCAAACCAAGTGAAGTCACCTTTTAGCTAAAACCAAGTGAAGTCACCTATGGCCCCAACTATCAAGTGAAGTCACCTTTTTCCTCAAACCATCAAGTGAAGTCACCTTTTTGCTAAAACCATCAAGTGAAGTCAGCTATGACCCCAACTATCAAGTGAAGTCACCTTTTTCCTCGTACCATCAAGTGAAATCACCTTTTTGCTTATACCATCAAGTGAAGTCACCTTTTTCCTCGCACCATCAAGTGAAGTCACCTTTTTGCTTATGCAAACAAACACATTTTTTTAATAGCAATAGGCAGCTTGGTTTCATGAGTGGGCGGTCCACAACAATTACTAAAGCTGTTGGATGATTGGACGTTCATATTAGATAATGGATGAAGTATTGACGCAATCTATATGGACTTCATAAAGGCGTTTGGCACGGTACCTCATCGGCGCCTGGTGCTAAAATTTAGGCAATACGGCATAAGCAATGAGATGGTCACTTAGGTGGAAGTTTTGCTGTGAAACAAGAGTCAGTGAGTCATTGTTAATGGACAGCCCTCGGAAAGTTATCCAATAACTAGCAGGATACCCCCGGGTTGCGTCCTGGGACCAATCCTCTTTGTTCTATATATTAATGACCTACCAGACTGTGTTGAGGCATTAACATACTTATTTGCAGATGACACCAAGATATATAAGCAAATAAATGTAGAGGATGATGTAAATGATCTACCAGCTGGCCTAGACTCCCAACAGAGCAGGTCGGATAAGTGGCTGTTAAGGTTCCACCCAGACAAGTAAGACAAACATGGAAAACAAGAAGGGACAGGCAGAAGATCATATCACCTATATGGTGAAAATGGGTCCAAAACAATCCTTGAAAATATAGAACAAGAGAAATACATTGAAGTAAAAGTAGATAAAAGACTAAACTTCTGCAGCCACATAAGATCTCAAGTCAACAAAGCAAATAATATCATGGCCCTGATCATGAGATCCTTTACACATCTAGATGAGGATATGTTTAAACAACTGTTCCAGGCATTGATGAGGCCACACCTAGAATATGCAGCGAGTGTATGGAGCCCATACACCAGGAAGGACAGCAAGGCTATCGAAGGCTATCGAAGATGTACTACGACGTTCATCTAAGCAAGTACCCGCACTTAGCAACTTCAGCTACGAAGAGACTCATGCCCCTGAAGTTACCATCTATGTGTTACAGAAGGCTTAGAGGGAACATGATCGAAGTGCACACGATACTACATGACCTCTATGACCCATATGTAACTGATGACTTACTGGAAGTAGCAAGTAACAGACGCACTAGAGGCCATGACCTATGGTTGGTCAAGCACTGTAGTAGGATTAATGTGTGGAAACATTCATTTACAAATCGTGTAAGCGACACATGGAATATGCTCCCTGGGGATATTGTGCATGCCAGAACTGTCTGCTTTTGAAGTAGCATTAGATAGATTTTGGGAAAACCAGGAATTCAAATTTGATCTCTCTGCGGCCTACCATATACCAGGAAGTCGGATACGCAGATTAGTCATGAAGGAAGATGAGGCTGAGTCCACAGAAACATCCTAAGACATAAGCTGACCATACCCTTGCGAGAGGAATCCACCAACCTGGGAGAACACTTCAACCATGCATATAGAAACGCCACCACCTCACATCAAAACAACCGTGCGCAGAAGCACTCACCACCACCACCACTCCTGAGCGAAGAAGCACCGCCAGCCAAGATGTGACTCCTGATTCTGATCGTCTGCTGGCAGATGACAGCAGAGAAGAAAATGATGCATCCCCTATGAGAGGCTGCCCAGCCACCCGACTCCGACATCTTCAAGCACCATATCATGTTGGGAATGCTCGTCCAGACCTATGCATCCTCAAGGAGATGGCTAGCTGCTCCAGCCAGCAAACGTTTGTGGAGGAGCCCCGTGAAAGCGCCCATAGGACGGCGTTGCAAGCTGCGAGGAATGTGCTCGAGAGCCACCAGGAAGGACCCCAGGGCATGGAGAATCGCCGACTGAATGACCAGATCATGCCGGATTGGCGCCCGACCCGGAGCTTGAGGACAGCCTTTGCGATGACTGCATTCCTGGTCCCTCCCGCCGACACCAGACCCAGCCTCAACAGCCGCCAATTCTAGAAGCTCGCTCTTGGTTCCATGATGCATGTGTCCCTCCCGTGTAAGCGAGGGAGGATGGGCAGAACTCCCATGCGAGAACAAACTCATTGATATTGTGACCAGAATGTGCTGCCAGCAAAATTTGGGTCACCTTGTCTTGTTGGTCCTTGATGACAGTCACCTCCAATTTTCCACATGTTTTATAGGGTGAAGCCTTGAACAATTTCAGCGTAGTGGTGAGTATTAGTGCAGTTAATGCCTCCATCTGTGAGATGATTAGCTTGTCAACATATGGTTTGTATCTCTCCAATCCGATGTCCTTCAACTTCCTTACATTCTCCACCATGTTTGGAAGCATGGAGATTGACTGGTCTAGGTCAAGCAGCTCGCCACTGTCCATGAAGGGGGTTCACAGCTGCCATTTGCTGTTTTAAATCTTACAAATGATAGATATATCGGACTGATTGCATAGATAAAAATTCAAAACAAATACAAAATTACACGGATGACATTTGTAATTTAAAGCAGTCCTAGAAAAATAATATAAACACCTTTCCACTTTATCCATCCATCATATGACGTCATAACAATGAATGATGTCATGAATGACGTAATATAAGTAGGTCCTACGTCACGAACGCATATTTGAAGACGGACTATGCGTAGTTGTACGAATTGTATGTCTATTATTTAATAAATATTCTGTTGAATATTTTGAAACTAATTTGACTGGGCGCTGTTGCGGGAGCTGTTGCTGCCATAGGCAACACCCAGTCAAATTAGTTACAATTAAATATTCAACAGCTTATCTGTATAGTTTTCAGGAAATTGATAGTTACGGAATTCGGGGATCGATCAATCCCAACACAGCAAAGTGCGGGTGTACCTTAGCTAGAGGTGGGTGGGGCTAAAAAATGGAAAGGCACATTGGTACGAAAAGGTGCATATTCACGCTAAAATTCTTGAAAATAAAAAGATTTTATACTTCGTGTGCCTAGATGTAATGAAACGAAATAAATCTTAACATATGATTTCATTACGTATAAATTAATATAATTAATATATTTTTTTTTAATATGTGAAATTGAATTAGTGGCACGATCGACTCCATTCTTTTGCGATTCAATAAAATAGTCCCGAGATCAGTGCAATATCTGCCGAATCCAATATCTGCGGCCATATAATTGGTTAAATACGGTAAAACACTAGCATGTCAGAGTACTCGATAAGGAATACGTAGGTGACTTCACGCGATACTATTTAGATATGTCGGTCAATAATTTAGATGTTTCGGTGAAATCCAACCAACTGTAAGAAATCGGTTTGTCCTTGACTACTACAGCAGCCGCCATATTTGTTGGTGTTTTTATAGGCAAAGGTATGTATCTTTAACGGTAGGCCTATTTAGTGGGGGCCTGTTACTTGTTTCGCCAGTTTACCTAGCTGCTTACGAGGTTAGGTCGTGCTAAGATTCAAGATTCAAAATTATTTATTTTCATATAACACAGATTTTACATTTACGCAACAGGCAGTCCACCAAAGGCAAAGGCTATACAGCGGTGGACCCCTTACATTTAACATAATTACATATAATAAACATATAATTCAGTATAGTTGGATCATGGGTGAAGATAATATAATATTTACTTGTATACATTTAAGACAATAGACAATTAACACGCACGCACACGCACACACACACGGGAATGGGGAAAACACATGCAATAAATGCATATTAGATATTTGATTTGATTTGATTTGATTTTATTCTCTTGGTAAATATTACAAATTACAATATGATAACCGAGTCCACTGGAGACTGTGCCTATTAGCTTGTGGACCCCTGACATAGAATAACAAACAAATTACACATGATTTGACTTAAGTAGACAAAGGCATTATGACAATATGTTATACATAACAGTGATAACTACAGACAAATAATATAGGATTTGACATAGAAAAAGAGAAAAAAAAGAAAAAAAGAAAAAGACAAGACATTTGACAAACATGGTTCACTTATTTGTTATTGTTTTTCATACTGTGGGTAACATATTTCACTCATTGGAATGGGCTAGGGGATGAAGGGGGTGGGGTGGGGGCTGGAGTTCATCCTGTTTCTACTATTATTATTATTATTGTCTATCACCTTCTTTCCCTAGAGGAAAGAGAGTAAACCGGCTATGTGAATCTGTGTTCGAGTCTATTTCTTAGTGTGTTTGTCATGGCTGGATTTTTTAGAGCGCTTAGATATGATCACGTTCTGGATCTGTGTATATCTTGAGGAGTGCTGGTCCAATTTGACTCAGGTTTTAACACAGAAGCTGCACACTCGCTGAATATTCAGAAAAGCCACCCGACCGAGAGTTGTTGGTGGCTTAGCCAACCACAGCCCCCGGTCAAGTCCTCTTCAAAACACCCAGCAAGAGGAGCTATGTCCCTTGGGATGTGTTGTCCGTAAGACCCAGGAGCCAGACATTCACATAAAATATAATATAATAAATTAAATTAAATATGATTATGGTTAATGATACAGTAAAGATAACAATGGCCAACATGATTCTAGCAACAAACTGATTTGGTTATGACGTAAGTAATCTTCTGTACACATTTGGAATAGAAGACATTGCTGCCTTATGCAGAAAATTCTCCCACAAATTCCACTTGTATACAAATATATATCTTGTTTACAATATTATTATTATTATTTTTATTGTCATATATAATAATACGGCCTAATTTGTATCAACATTTCTTGGTGCAGCATTATTATTATTATTATTATTATTATTATTATTATTATTAATATTGTAATATATAACAATGCGGCCTAATTTGTATCAACATTTCTTGGTGCATTATTATTATTATTATTATTATTCTTATTATTATACACAACTGCATCATCCACATAAACAATTACGGATGCATTATTATTATTGCAGATGTGTATTTTACATTCTAGTTGTTATCCGGGCAACTGGGTACATACTTGTTTTTGTACTGCCATGGTGCTGACTTCTGCATTCATGTCATTGGTTTGGATTTTTAATATCTTTCTAAGATTATTTTTTTAATATTTTGTTTGAGCTTTGTGTAAGAATTTGTGTGCGTATATTTATATCTGTGTTGTTCCAGAGTTGTATTGCTTGGTGGGATGGTTTTTGTGTAGCTGTCATTGTTCTGTAATAGGTTTGGTGTAAGTTATCCTTAGTTCGTGTGTTGTGCGAGTGTATATCGGAGTTGTTCCTATAAAGGTTTGATAATGAGGAGGGTAGATTGCCATTGTGGTAGTCCCTTAAGATAGTGTATAGTTGGACAGCTCCAATGTATTAAAGTTTTAGCATTTTTTCGGTTTTAAAGACATCCTGGCCCTCTGCTGGCTGTGCGAATAATTTGATTGCCTGCTTTTGTAGTGATTTTAGATGTGCTAGTTTAGTTTTATGCGTGTTAGTCCATATTACATTGCAATATGTGATATGTGGAAGGATCAGTGTACAATATAGAGTTTTTAGAATATTAGGGGGAAGATATGGCTTACGTCTGCGCATGATACCGATGTTCTTTGCTACCTTGGATCTCACTATTTCTATATGCTTCTCCCAGGTTAAGCTTTTATCCAGATAGACGCCGAGAAATTTGACATATTGTGCTTCGTGAATTTCTTGATTATTTACATGCATTTTGGGGAGAGCTATTTGTTTTAAATTCTGAGATTTTGTGAAAAGTATATAGTTAGTTTTATCGACATTCAGAGATAATTTATTCACTTTAAACCAGTCTATGATTTTTTTCATTTCATTATTTACATACTTGTATACAGTGTCTATGTCCTTGTGACTACAAACGGCATTGGTATCATCCGCAAACAATATTAGTGAGAGGTGATTACATGCTTTGGGTAGGTCATTCATGTATAGTAAAAACAACAGAGGTCCAAGAATTGATCCTTGTGGAACGCCACAGACTAATTTCCTGTCTCCTGACATGGCCCCACTGAATTTTACACATTGTGTTCTGTTAGTTAAATAGCTATATATCCAATTTAATGCAATGCCCCTAATTCCATAGTGGGCTAGTTTTTTTAGTAATATTTCATGATCAATAGTATCGAATGCTTTGGAGAGGTCCAAGAATACACCTAGAGTGTGTTCATTTCTCTCAAGGGATATGGTTATTTTTTCCAGCATATCCACAATGGCAAGCATGGTAGAGTGTTTTTCCCTGAAGCCGTACTGGGATTCATAGATTATAGAGTTTCTATTAAGATATTTTATAGTTCTATTGTAGTATAATCTTTCCAGAAGTTTAGAGAAAAGCGGAAGTACTGAGACTGGCCTATAGTTAGTAAAATCAGATGGGTCTTTAGCTTTCAATATATACTGGTCAAAAAAAGTTAGGGATCATGGATTATATTTTGAGTATATTCTGGTAAACGGCTCAGATCAAGTGAAAACAGCTTTTGTTTACTTCTTTTATTGGTCATTGAGACATGCACGGTGTCGTGTGTTGTCAATTTCACTTTTCACGTGCAAGCGTGCAGCACATGTGAAGGGTGGCTAAAATTGAGTGTTTTCAGAGATCACAGGTGTGACTGATTTTTTTATGAAGACATCTGATTGAGTCTGATTGAGGCCTTGGTTAACGTGTACATTGACCACGGTGGACCACCTTTACAAAATGCCGCAAAGAACACATTTACGAGCTTGTGAGACAAATCAAGCAGTTGGAATGATCCAAACTGCCCAAACACAGAGACAGGTGGCTGTTGCACTTGGTGTTTCGCAAAGTGTGATATCCAGGTTGTGGACACGGTTTCAAGCAACTGGAACTGTCAATGAGAGGCATAGAAGTGGAAGACCACGTACCACAACACACCGCCAAGACCGTTATATCGTCACTTTAGCCAGGAGACATCGTTTTGATAGTGCACGTTCTCTCAACAGACAGTTCAATGCTGCTACAGATGTTCAGATAACACCCCAGACTTTGAGGAACCGACTTCACGGAGCCAATCTTAGAGCTCGCAGGCCAGCTGTGAGACCAAGGCTACTCCTACGTCATCGACAAGCTCGCCTGGAATGGGCTCGTAATCACATTAGATGGCAAAGACATCACTGGCAGCCAGTTTTATTCACTGATGAATCCAGATTCTGTTTAGATTTCCATGATGGTCGCAGACATGTGTGGAGAGAACCCAGACAACGGTATGCACAGTGATTGGTCGCTGAACATGACCGTTTCGGAGGGGCCTCAGTGATGGTTTGGGGTGGGATTTCTTTGACTGGTCCCACTGAACTGGTTGCTATCAGGAATGGAGCTCTGAACGCCATCAGGTATAGGGATGAAATCCTTCATCCAGTTGTGAGATTGTTTGCTGGAGCTGTGGGTCCTGACTTTGTTCTCATGGATGACAACGCTCGGCCTCACCGTGCTCGAGTTATCACACAGTACCTTGAGAGGGAGACCATAGAGAGAATGGAGTGGCCAGCAGTATCACCTGACTTGAACCCCATTGAGCATGTGTGGGACCAGCTTCAACAACAAATTTCACAACGCCAGGTGCCCCCAATGACTCTGGATGACCTGGAAACTGCTCTCAGGCAGGAATGGGACAACCTTCCAGAACAGAACATTGTGCGCCTCATCAACAGCATGCAGCGGCGTTGTCAAGCAGTCGTGGCTGCACGTGGAGGTCACACTCGTTACTAAAGTGCATATGGACTGATTTGGAGTGACACACGTTTATACGCTTGTTGACTTGCAATCATGAATTCTCATTGTTTCATGGATGCCTTTCATTAACACCTATGTGATGCATTGCTGACAAATCAATTTCAAAACTGTCATTAAATATGGATTCAGCAGAGGCTGTTAGTTATCATTTCTAATCTGTATATGTCTGTTATATCGAATGCTTCTAACAATACTGAAAAAACTTCGTGATCCCTAACTTTTTTTGTCCAGTATAGGTGTTACACATGCAGTTTTTAATCGGGATGGAAATATACCCTGTGAAAATGATAGATTGCAGATGAGATTCAGTGGAGTTAGTATTTCTCTAGCACAGTTTTTAAAGATTTTCCATTTAAAGTTATCAATGCCGGCACTCTTAGTTGGGTTAATTTTCATTAAGATTTTGTAAATCTCTTCATTGTCAGTAGGGGTCAGGAACATTGAGGATTTGTAGTTGCCTGTCAGATAGTCTTTCACATTTATTCCAGGGCTGGTCTGTATTTTTTTTAGATAAATTAGGCCCAATATTTATAAAGTATTCATTAAATTTATCCGCAATTTCTTTTTTGTCAGTTATAATTGTATTATTATAAATGAACCGGGATGTTTCTGAACTGCTTTTTTGTTTATTCAATAGTGTTTTTTATTAATTTCCATGTTTCTTTTATATTGTTCTTTTGCTCTTCAAATTTGTAATGATAATAGTTTATCTTTGCCGTCCTGAATCTTGGGCCTGCTGACTATTTTGAAAACAATATGCCTAGCCACCAACAACTTTCAGAGTGTTTTCAAAATAGTAACCCTTTCAGCAATGAATATCATACATCTCATTTTCAAGGGAATCATACAAGAAAAATGTTGAATATTTAGAAATTAGTTTGACTGGATGTGGATGCTGCCTAGGCAACAACGGCTTCCAGTTAAATTAATTTCTAAATATTCAACAGAATTAGTGTTACATTGTAACAGAATTACGTTTTCACGGATTTGTCGATGACAGGGTTAAGCGGGTCTAGAGTTAAACACCATGTAAAATGCTATCTGCAGGAATTCAGCAGGCAGATAGTTAATGAGAGTTAATTACAGATCTACTGTAGGTGTTTCAAAATTGTATTTTAAAAGTAAATTTTTCTGAATGAAGGTTTACTATTAGATTTTTATTTACCATTAACAACTAGTATAAGTCTGTTTGTATGCCAAATTTGTCTGGCATATTCTGATAAACGGTGCGCGCCATCGTCACGACGCTAGTGTGCTGCACTTGCTCAGTTTATATGCCAATGTCCAGTGTACACTTTAAGACTTTATGTACAACTAGTCTCCAACCGGTTGGCGACTATGTCTTCAACCAGTTGTGTTTTGAGCCTACATATTATGACTTTCGAGCTAGTCTTCAACTACTCACCTACGCTAAACACGGGGAATGGCAGATTATTTGGTGGCAATATTGTTTAAAATAGTGAAAATGTGTCTCATTCGTGTCATTTTCCCGTGAATTTATTTAAATGAAACAAAGATATAAATATGAGAGAGAGAGCGGGGAAGGGAAGGAGAGAGAGGGGGGGAGGGAGTGAAGGGGGGGAGGGAGAGAGAGGGGGGAGTGATGGTGGTGGAAGGAGAGGGGGAGGGGGAGAGAGAGACGGGGTGGGGGTGGGGGGTTGTTGGTGTTGGGGGGGCTTGAGGCAGGGACGTGTTCAACTAATTGCATCACCTATTTTTGCATTTGCCACAATTTGAGATTTCGAGGATGGTCATTGTTTCTGGTTTCCTACAACGGTGGAATTTTCCGAATTGTATTGACGACATGGGTGTTAAACACATCAGACAGTGTGCCAATTAACATACTATGCATTTTGTATCGGATTCAGAATAGCCATATACAATGGCTGTGTAACGACCCAACATCTTTGATCATGATGGTACGTTTTATTCATCAAAATAGATTGATACTGTATCACAAAAGTTAAGCAAAAAATAAAAATATGTCTTCACATTTAAGAACAGATTATTTTGTTTATTTGTGATCCTTGCGTCCGTTAGCGTTAAGATAACGCCTATGATCTTTTAATAGTGTGCGCGCGCTGTGCTTTGATATTCTTGTGACAATTATTTATATATGCAGTTTGTTATTGTCCTCAGGTCTTCCACTACTGCGGTTGCTTCAGTTCCACAGGCAAAAGTGCGCACGCTGTGCTTTGATATTCTTGTTTTATAAAGTTTAAATATGATAATATGATGAACTTAGTAACTGTGTTTGTTTTTTGTCTGATTGAAAGTCCCAAAATGAGGTCTGGAAAATTTGAAATTGAGTCTGGAAAAGGTATGGAATTTAATTCTGCTGAAGGTGTATGAACCCTGACTATATTGTATACTCCATTATGTGCCTTATACACATATGTAAATTTTTTCTGTATGTTCAGCTATGTCTATATGTTTATAGATTTTGTGGTAGTAAAATATTCTGAAGTAAGAACACCTAAGACACATCAAACATTTTGTTTTCTCCGTAGTTGAGAAAACAAATTTAAAGTAAATATTTATTTGTTTTTTTTTAAGTGTAGTTATTGACAATAAAGAAAATAACGTCGCTTTCAAAAGTTAAGAATTTGTTGGGAGTACAGGTATGCTATTTACAATGTATGTATGAGACTCATTACTAAGTTTACACCATTCCATACCTCTGTGCAATACTCTTTCTTCTTTTCCGTTGCTATATAAACTTCATCTTGTTGAAGGCTTACACAAAGCAATTCATTATTTATTAGTTTAGAATATCAGTTTGAAGAGGTTATTGTTTTAAAATTATATATAAGTCTCATAATTATCATAAAACATGAACAGGTAATAATTTACGTTAATGAAGAACTGAGTGATAAACATGACACATATGTACAATTAAAGATATTTTTATATATAGGTTTTTATAACCTAGTCTATAAGGACATGTTCTAACGTGGCCAGCTGTCCCTTAGAGATTTCATGGGGAGGGGGCGATGACTGCTTCCTCTCGTAGTTTGTTCCAGCAAACCATACTTCTTGAGAAAGGGTTCAAAACCTTACGTGTCTAAGTGGGGAACTCACACCGTAACCCAGGCGAAAGCAACATGATATACCATATTTGTCCATGGTAGATCACTGTACAGTAATTGGCACCGCGGTACCATGCGAAAGGAACACGGTAGTACCATGGCAAAACATGGCTGTCTCGTAAGACGAGCCCGTCCGTACAGTGGTAAATTTTCTAAAATAGTCTCTGCCTGCAAATGGGTATTCAATGAGCAAATGTTTAGATTTTCTTGACCAAACCTAACCATTAAAGGGTTAAGCTGGCTTGACCAGTAAAAGGGTTAAATCACATTGGTTTGCCACAGGAAATGAATTTATATGTAGGGAAGCAGTAATCTTCTCATGGGTTCTATGTCTAACTATGTCGCGCCCATCAAATTCTCACGTTCAAATTCATGTGTTTTGATGTATAATGTACAATTTGCAATATAGCACAGCTGGTGGTCCGCCAAAAGAAGAGCCTAAGATGGTGAACCCCTACATAGGACTGACACAGATACTATATAAAATAAGAGGACATAAACTTCAAGTTTAGATTAGTCCTATATGACATAGACAAACGACATATAGGACAGATTGACACCCTATTTACAGGAGGTACACAGAAAGAGAAGTGTTTAGTAAATTAATCATTTACAATTTTTTACTTAAAGGGATGCTAATTTCATCTCAAATGTTGTATATTGCACCGATAGATTATGGTTTATAGATTCCATATCCTGTCACATTCCCTTATCTGTATCACAATTATCAGCTTTGTAATATCGCGTAAATGTTGAACAGTGTTCGCCGCCATTTTGTCTCCTCTAGCGATAGTGTGATGTCATTTAAGTGCCAATACACTATATTCTTTATTATGTAATAAGAATCTTGTTAAATATTCTGAAACTAATTTGACTGGAAGTTGTTGTGTCTAAGGAAGCAACAACTTCCAGTTAAATTAGTTTCAAAATATTCAACAGCTTACTTGTATGGTTGCTTTTATACGACATTGCCATGCTATAGATCTGTGACTCAGCGCGTATACCCAGGCAGACACTTTAGGGTTTTTCTGATTGGTTGAAAAGTATATCATGACAGCCATCATAAACTGTAGAACTGTCCGAACATTTATCTACTAAAGCCGGAATATCTCTCTGACAGGATGATAAAAAACTTAGAATTCCATGCATAGTTTATGAGTGGCCTATTAGATCATCCGTATTGACAGGGCATAATTTAGAATTTGATATTTGCATAGCATGTATTGCTATGCAAACTGTAAATTGTATAGCTATCGGCAAAAATGTATAGCAATCAACTCTTTCACCGATAAATTCCCTGTATCTCAATCTCGGAGCAAACAAATAGGAAAGCTGTTGAATATTTTGAAATTAATATGACTGGAAGCCATTGCTGCCGTAGGCAGCAATGGCTTCCAGTCATATTAATTTCAAAATATCCAACATAGTATGGTATACATTGTAAAGAATGTACTTTTTCAGGGATTTGTCGTTAAAAGGGTTAGTGATAGAATTTTGAAAATCAATGATAAATTGCAATCGAGTACAAAGTTTGCATAGCAGATACAGCTATGCATGTTGCAGAATGTATAGCAACTGCTTAAATATGTGTAGCAAATTGAGATGCGATACCAGATAAATTATGCCCTGCTTCATATGATGAGATGAGGTTAGTTATCCGTTATGGCATGTAGTGTTGATGGTGGATGTGATCGTGTCAATGACACATTTCTAGCTACGCTCTACCAACCTTTTACATGCATTGGAATCAATTAGAAAGTGAATTCTCAGGATCTAATATGTCTAAGGTAACTACAGGTAAGATGTTGAATGTTTTGAAGCTGATTTGATTGGAATATTTAACCCTTTAACACTCGTATCAGGCAAAAACGGCTTTTGCAGCACTTGGTCTTGAGAAATGTCCATTTGCAGACCAAGAGAAGACTATTTTTTAAAAATTTACCCCTAGACCACTGGAATGACTGGCTCTATAACCCAGCCAGTCATTCCTGTGGTAAATTTTCTAAAATAGTCTTCTGTAAGTGGAAATTTTCTATGTCAAAAATTAAATTTTCTTGAACAAATTCGAGGGTTAAAGGGTTAACAGTCTTTATTAAATCGTAAACTCATCAAAGCCATACAATTCGTATATACATTCGTGATAAATTGTTTGATTTTCATGACAAAAGCTACATAATTTTTATTATGATGTCGGCTAACGTGATATATTTAATTGTGACATCAGTTAACATGTGACATATTTGATTATAACGTCAGATATTTGAGTGACTGATCAGATGCCTCCATTAACCCCATGTGTCTAGTTGTGGTCAGTATTGATCTAGAACCGTTCACTAACTGTACATTAAATATGCTTTTAATTCTTTGATTAGTACTTCCAGGAAAGATGACTGTCCTACTCACATTCAATGTACATGCCGTCACTAAGCCAGGCGAAGCCGTTTCCGTGACTGGAGATAGTGATGTTTTGGGAGGTTGGTGTCCTGAGAAGGCAGTGTCGTTACAGAAGAACCGTGACACATCGAACAGAGCTGCATGTTCTCAGGGGTAAGTTCCTGTAACAGAATTAACCCTTTAATGGGCAAACCAGCCTCTGCATTGGTCATGAGGAATGTCTATTTGCAGGCCAAGTGATGATTATTTTTTTTTTTAATTTGAATTTTTTCAAAACATTCGAGGGTTAAAGGGTTGCAGTTATAATGGGCTAGATGTCCACACCATGACCTCTGCAATGACTTGGTAAAATACTGCTTGATAGCTGATTATTTTGAAAAGAATTTGATTGAAAATCATTGCATGCGGTAGCTTAAAAGCTAGAGAGGATTAATAGTAAGATTTGGTCAAGAAAATCTAAATATTTGTTTATTTCATGTTCATTTGCAAGTCAAGAGAAATGCATTTCTGAAAATTTATGACGAATGGCTGGGGCAGTTGTTGAGGATGCAATTCCCATGCTTATCAGTGACATTGACCTTTTGACCTCATGGTCATTGCGTGATGTGCCGTCATAAGGAAGCATGTGCCCAAGTTTAGGTCCAGTATGATTAACCAAACATGAGATATACAAACAGAAAATTTGAGCTAAACACAAATTGGACGCCGCCGGACGATGTACAAGGTATCGCAATAGCTCGTTTTACTTTGTAACCTCGAGCTAAAATGGTCACTTGTAAATTTCAGTCAAAAATGCTTTCAAAATATTCGCCTGATATCATTTTGTGATAAGAAAAAGAATCAGTGAAAATAATACCAGCTGACACTTTGGAACGCATTTTGACTGAATGTCCATTTGCAGACCAAGAGACTATTTTTCAAAATTAACAACTGGAATGACTGGCTTGATTCTCGAGCTTGAGTGAGTCATTGCAGTGGCCAATTAAAAATAATAATCTTGGTCTGCAAATGGACATGTATCAAGACCACTCCAGAAGCAATTTTTGGCTGATGTGAAGGTTAAAGTGTTGATATCTGATTAGTTTATTGATTAGAATTGGACAATTTTTTATAGAAAATGTCCATTCCAACAAGTAAACAGCCATGTAAAGGATATTTTAAAATCTTACTGCTGGAATAGCCGACTCGTTTACCGAGATAGTCATTTCATTCGTAAGCAATGTATTCTCCAGGCTTGCAAATGGACATACTTAAAGCCAATCATGCCAATGTAGAAGTTATTTTTGGCAGAGTTCACAATGGACGGATCCCATTGGACGGTTAAGTCTATGACATCATAATCAATTATCTCACATGTAGGCTGATGTAATAATTATAATGATGTGTTATCATCATGAAGAGAGAAATGTCTGTCAAGTGTACAAATTTTATATATCTTTGATGAATTTACAATTTAATAAAGTTTTAAAATATTCAACAGCTTGCCTGTATAGATCCCTTGAAATTGCGATTCTGGGAATTCACGGATTAAGGTATATAAATCCATCCCAGCACAGGAGAAACGGTCGGTGTGGACCTTAGCTAGGAATTGGGTGTGTCATGGGGGGGGGGGGGGTGGTTGTTTCTAGGTACCATGATTTCTCGACTAAAGGCCGCCCTCGAATATAGTACGCTGTCCCAAATTTGACCAAAAACCGCCACAAAAAACTTGTATTCAAGTATAAGACGCTGTTAAATTTAGAAAAACGTACCTTTAAAAAATCGAAATTGGTATAAAAAATTACCATCGCTCAGCGTTATGTTTAATGTATGACTAAAAATTATCATGGTGGAAGAGAAATTATTAAATAGGACCGCCTAAATATCGTGTATCTTCAATAAAGATCGTTTATTACATCAAAATCTATCTGATTTTGGCATAAAATGTCTCCTTGAAAATATAGAAATCACGTGACAGAAACAAACTGTAATGGCTCTTTTGCTTTTGGCGGCGCTGTGTGATCCTATGCGCTAACGGGAGTTGGTTATCTGGCTCTTGCGTTTGGAGGCGCTGTGTAATCTTATGTGCTAACGGGAGTTGGTTATCTGGCTCTTGCGATTGGAGGCGCTGTGTGATCTTATGTGCTAACAGGAGTTGGTTATCTGGCTCTTTTGCGATTGAAGGCGCTGTGTAATGTTATGCATTAAGGGGAGTTGGTTATCAAACAGGTACGGGAACATTCAGTTCCTATTGCGCAATGATGATACATGTATATAGCAATTTCCGAGTCCAGAATATTTAGATCCGAGTACTCACTCTGATTAGAATAAAGATCTTTTGCGATTGGAGGCGAATCACGTGATTTATACATGTATCTTTTCTCGACGCCATTTTATGTCAAATACTGGATTAATTTTGATGTAATAAGTGATATTTATTAAAGAATAAGCAATATTTAGGCGCCCCAATTTAATAATGTCACTTCCGCTTGGTGTTTTTGGAGCATACATTAAACATAGTTGTCAGGCGGCGCGAATTGTCTAGGGTAACATTAAGTTCAATTTCCGTGGTATAATCTTTGACTTTTTACGAAAGATTTTGACCCAAAAATGTGCTCAAGGAATGTTCTCGATTATAGGACGCACCACCCTTTCTAGAACATGTAATTTGACGAAAAAACTGCATCCTTTAGTTGAATTTTAACGGTAGAAGTGTTTAATTATCATCACCGTGATGGCAAAGATCTACTATTTAGCCACTCATGTGTCAACCTACATCAAGAATTTTCAATCATATTGAAATTTCTGCTCAGTGAATGATCATTTGCTGGTCTAGAGAAGACTGGTTTTTTAAAAGTTTATACATGTAAGTTATAACTGGAATTTAGGAAAATCATTTTTAAGGGGTGTTCCTTTCACGGGTTTGACGTTAAAAGGATTACTGGTCAAGAAAATCTCAATTTTTGTTTAGTCAGTGTCCATTTGCAGGCCAGGAGAAGACCATTTTTGAAAATTTATTTCTGGCATGACTGGCTCGGTAATCGAACCAGCCATTCCAGTGGTAACTTTTCAAAAATAGTCTTAGCGCTGCAAATATACAGTCCTCAAGCCAACTGCATCTAGGAAGTATTTGACACTTTTACCATTATAAACGTGGACACATGTGGATTTAATGAGCCTGTAGAAGTGCAAAGATAGCAGAGAAAAATATTTCTTTTTAATTTTTATGACTGGAATTGTTCGAGCCATTCATTGCGATGACCCATTAAAAAAAGCTTTCAAAAAGATCTACTTCCCCTTCAAATGAATATTCACTATTAAGCAAAATTTTTAATTTTCGTGATAAATCTGAACTATCTAAGATGGTTAATTGTTACAGATTGAGTAAAGGAAAGTCTAATAGTCATGGTGGTATTCATTTTGAAAATGATTTTACTGACAGTTTAAAGCTCTCGTGTTCCATTAAATAGAGACTTTTGCACGAGATATGAGATGCCTGCTGATTTCTGTTGAATTTACCCAGAGCGCAACGCTACCCAGCATACAATTTCCTGACTCCATAATCGTTGTAACTATTGGACGCCATATTCGTTTAGTCTATTGTCTGTATAGGCCAGGATTTCTCAAATGAAACCAACCTGCCTGCACGTGCAAATAGTCATTTGTCCTCCAGCTCCGGAAGCGTAGGCATGCGCATAGGGCGTACTATTCACAGAAGTACATGCGACGGCCTGCATTTCAATACTGTTCAGCGCAAGTGTGTCAATTTCCAGAAGAAAATTAGAGAAAGCGTTTATATATATTTTGACAATAATTTGCGTGAAAGTTATTGCTATCAATGACAGCAACAACATTCAGTAGAAATATTGTCAAAATAATTATTAGGTAATGCGATTACTACCTAGTACAGATTTGATACTAATTTAAAAGAAAAGTTTTCAGTCTATGTATTCTAAAATAATCATCATAATTTTTAGTCGACTCTCGCTACGGATTTGAATAGCAATTTGACTAAGTTGTTGGTGTCTAAGGCACCAACAACGTTGTCGAATTATTATCCACACACGTGCAATCAATGTAATACTTACTTCGATAAAGTGAGCGTAGGCCTATATACGCGTGCTCGCCAAGAATGAATGCTTAGCAAACGTTGTGTATGTTTCGTTGACAGATTTGTGCATTTGTTTGAAATGCATTGATCGAACAGAAACATACATGCTATAGCTAGGCGAAATATTTCCTTCGTGCAGGCAAAACGTATTTTGGCCATATACTCACTCTAGATAGTAATACTGAGCACTGTGTGATTCTATGGGCAACAATTTGATAACGTTGTTGGTGCCTTAGTCAGCAGCAACTTAGTCAAACTGCTTTGCAAATCCGTAGAAAGTGTTGTCTAAAATTTGTAATGATTATTTTAGAATACATAGACTGAAAGCTGTTGCAGCAGCAACCCTTTTCAATGACATTTTTATCAAATATATAGCAGGTAGTAATTGCATTACATACTTATTATTTTGACAACAATTTGACTGAATGTCGGTGCTTTCATTGATAGCAACAACTTTCACGCAAATTACTGTCAATGTATATAAAAGCTTTCTCCTATTTTCTCCTGAACATTGACACACTTTCTCTGAACAGTATTGAAATACAGACTCGAATGTACTGCTGTGAATATGCCCTACGTGCATGCTTACGCATCCAGAGCGAGAGGACAAATGCCTATTTGCATGTGCAAGCAGGTTGGTTTTGTTTGAGAAATCCTGGCTTGTGCAGACAATAGACTAAACGAATATGGCGTCCAATAGGTACAACAATTATGGAGTCAGGGCATTGCATGATGGGTAGCATTGCACGCCGGGTAGCATTGCATGCTGGGTCAATTGAACAGGCATCTCATATCTCGTGAAAAAGTGTGTATTTAATGGAACACAAGAGCTTTAAGCTCTTAATGTTTTAGACATGTTAGATAGCATTGAAGTATGCAGCAACATTGTTTTCATATTCAACAACAGTAAATCATATTAATGGGAAGGGAGTTTTGAAATCTGAATTCAGTGGCCATGGGATCGAAGAGCCTAAACTAAGTTTTTATTCACTTAACCTGTATTGTACAGTACAGCTGAGAAATAACTTATAATGTTTCCAAAACAAAATAAAGCATACTGTTGAATATTTTAAACTTAATTCGATTGGAAGCCATTGCTGCCTAAGGCACCATTGCTGCAATGACATCCAATGGACCTTTCCATTTTTAGCTATGCCCCGCCCATCACTAGCTAAGCTCCACCCACACCTCGCTGTGTTTGGATTGATCGATCCCCGAATGCCCTAGCTATCAATTTCCTGAAAACTATACAGGGAAGCTGTTGAATATTTTGTAACTAATTAGACTGAGTGCTGTTGCTGCCATAGGCAGCAACAGTGCCCAGTCAAATTAGTTTCAAAATATTCAACAGAATATTTATTAAATAGTAAAAGCAAACAATTTGTACAACAGCCCATAGACCGTCTTCAAATATGCGTTCGTGACGTACTTATCGACATCATTCATGATGTCATTCATTATGATGTCATTGCACACATCACGCAGTTCATTATGACGTCATATGATGGGTGGGTACTCTGGAAAGGACCATTAAGTAAGTCAAACATGCAACAGCAAATCTCTTACATCATGTTCAAGGTTTTACTAATTAACATGTGCCTGTATTTGTTTTCGAAACATAACTTACTTTTTTAAGCTATACTGTGCGTTAAGTATTGGAGGAATTCGGTTTCCCAGTCAATCATATGACAACATAATCAGTTTAGTGACGTGTAGGTTGACGTCATGAATAATCAATTGCATCATGAATAACTCTCTTAAACCATCAGGTTGTACGAATTGTATGTCTACGATTTAATAAACATTGCAGCAACAGCACGTAGTCAAATTAGCTTCAAAATATTCAACAGGTTACCAGTATAGTTTTCTGGAAATAGATAGTCTGGGAATTCAGGGATTGATCGATCCCAATACAGTTGAAATGTGGGTGGAGCTTAGCTAAATATGGGCGGGGCATAGCTACAACTGGCTTCTTCCGTTAATGAAACTTGTTTCTAACTTTTCAGCATGATCTGGAGTAAGACAGTATCTATACCGGCCAACAGTGATTTGAAATACCGCTACTTCATCTACCAGATACCCAATCATGCCAATAATGCCTCGACCAGTTTATCTTCTAATGACAAAAAAATTGTTTCAGCTTGGGAGACGAATCTAAAAGCAAGAGAGATTTCTTCACAAGGTTGGTAAACTTGTCTCATGTTTGGGTTGTGCGATGTGTGGCACGCATAGTAGGATTGTATGTCTGCAGATAAGGAAACAATTGTATTATTTTTAACCGGCAGCTCAATAATTTGTCGTGTCTTCGTTAGTTAGTTTGTTAGTCAGTTAATTATTTAGTCAGCTACAAACTTACCTTATTCTTGGCTGTAGTTTCGAGAGTTTTTGGTGTACAGTTTGGGGAATGGTTACCCGTCGAGTCCTGAAGATGTGTGATAAATTTGTTGTCAAAAGTCAAGGCCACAGCGACCAGATATAAAAAGTGCTTATTTTGAAAATTAATTTTTCATTAGTTCTTCTACTGGAGATATATTGACCAGACTTCGTAGAAGGTTGCCCATGGGGTCCCGAAGACGTCTGATAAATTGTTGATCATATGGTCACAGTGAAAAAATGTAAAATTGTTCCAAACACGAATGAGTGGTCGCTGCACACGACAGGTGTCGACTGGTCATTTGGATAGCAGCTCAAAGCAATGAAACTTGATGTAGGCATTCATTATAGGCTTAATATATGTGTGTATGTAGCGTAGCAAAAGTACGTCAGTGTGACCTCCTTTCCACGCTACACCTGCAGCTGCTGAGATTATATCGACTATGTTGATGTGTAAACAAATTATGTTTAAAGGACAATTCCGGGATTGGTGAAAGTGTACTTTATTTGAAAGACTATTATATGACTAACATATTGGAGCCTAAATAAAAACAATAGACAAATAATACGAGTAATTATACCATCGTAAACATGAGATTATTTCATCTCCCGGGCGGCGCCATTTTCTTGCAACGAGAGCGCGATTTCACGAGATCCTGAAGTCATCCCCGCACCAACGCTATCTTTGCCGAGCGCGAAGGCTGTACAGTAAATATGTATATGCATGGAGGCCTAACCTGTGCTAATTTGTAATCGTTAGGACATTGTCCAGTCTTCTTGCGTTCATCTTTCTCATGACAGTAATCATAGACCGTTTTCCTTATTTGGTGCATGAAAGCTGAAGTGGTCACCAAACTGTCACTGTCTCCTCTGATCTTTTCTTCAAAAGATACTTCAATAGGCCAGAAGCTTCTTCTAGCCTGTTCATATCGCTGGCAGTGCTGCAAGAGATGTTCTGCTGTTTCTTCTGCCTGCTGACACTCACAAAGTGCAGAATCTGTAATCTTGAGACGGTGAAGATGTGCATTGAGACGATTGTGACCAGTCCTCAATCTGAAGATACATGTCTGATCCTCCCTACTGAGGCTGTGTATTGCATCATTATGCTGCCTGCTGGTGGTCCTTGTGGCTTTAATGATATGCTTCAGTTCTTCAAAGTCAACCTCGCGGTTGAATTGTTCTTTATTTGACCCTTCCTTAGCCAGTTAATCAGCTTTTGTCATTTCCTAATATGCCACAATGCGAGGCGATCCACTGTAAGTTGACATTGTTCTCCTTAGCCAGTTGCGGAAGATCTTCATAAATTAAATCTGTACTTTCCTTTCCACTCTCCAGCGCCTGGAGTGCTGAGAGGGAGTCTGTCAGGAAGACAATATTTTCATTTCTGTTTTTTCGCTGTATCAGCATTTGGCTAGCTAAGATCAGTTCCTGGATTTCTGCAGTGTAATTGCTACAGTGCTTCCCTGTTGGCAAGCATGAGTCTGTTATATCTCCACATGGAAACCGAATGTGAGCACCTGCCCCTCCATTCTTGACAGCCTGGATAGCTGATCCATCTGTATAAACATGTATCCACTCTTCCTCAGGGTGGTTTTCTGCTATATGACTCAATGCAAGAACTTTGTTTGTCACCTCTGCTTGATCTCCCTTGCTTTCAATCCCTGGAATCGAGGGCCAGATTAAAATTGTGTTTTCTATTTCAGAAGCTTTCCACGGTTCCTTCTCAGGGATAGCAGTTACGTTTCTACATCTGGGGAGGATGTCCAACTCTGTTTCCTGTTTCTTTCAATTTTCTTTGAAGTTAATAAGGAATTATTCCTTTTGAGCCTTCCTCTAGACATTTGGTGAGTCAGCATATGCATGGGATGGTGAGGCATCAATTTGAATTTCTTGTATTGAATCTCGGCCTTGATTTCTCGTCTCTGCTGGGGTGGCTGGATATTGGTAAGTTCTTCCATCGCTGCTATTGGAGTGGTCTTCATAGACCCTGTTATGATACAAAGAGCCTGATTTTGTACTTTAGCCAATGTCTGAAGGGTGCTTGTAGCAGCTATCATCCATGATGATGAGCCGTATTCGATGATTGGCCTAACTGATCCAGAGTAAACCTGTTTCAGAATTTTCATGTTAGCTCCCCATTTTGTTCCAGAGAGCTTCCGCATAACTGCCAGTCTTCGCTTGGCTATACCGTCAGCTTTGCTGATTTGCGCCTTACAGGTTAGTCTTATGTCAAATATCAGACCAAGATAAGTTACTTCATCCTCAAAGTGCAAAACTGAGTCATCAAATTTCAGACTTGTCTTGTGTTCCTTTTTAGTGGATAGTGTGAATAAAGTTGCGACTGTCTTCTCTTTGTTGATCTGGACAAACCATCTTGTAACCCAAGAATTGAGGTGATCAATTGCGAGTTGCATGCAGTAATTGGCTGTTGACACGTATTCCTCACTGCTCCACATCACAATATCGTCAGCATACAATGCAGCTCTGACTCCCATTGGAAGGTTCTTCACCAGATCATTGATGAATATTGTGAAGAGGGTGGGAGAGACTACACCACCCTGAGGAACACCAACCTTAACATCTGGAATTTTCGCTATGCATGGCTTAGGACCATCAGATTGATAAGTAAAAACAGGTAGTCGGTTAATAAATATGATATCATTTGCAGACCAAACAGCATATTATTTTTTTGCAAATTTACCACTAGAATGACTGGCTAGGTAACCAAGCTAGTCATTTCAGTGGTATTTAAAAAAAAATAGACTTTTTGACAACAAATTTGTGGGTTATAGCAGAATGTGTGGGCAAACTATACAAGCGCTCCAAAAACTTACAAGTGTCCATTATAGAAAGGCTTATAAGACACTAAACTTGCATGTAATGCCCTTCTTATGAAAGGTAAATGGGTCAGAGCAATACTTCTGTAAGCTTTCATAGTGAGACAAATATATTTTTTCATGGTGGAGCCAAACTTCATCCTGGTCAGTAAAATATATTCCGCATATCCATTGTAGTAATTGTCTATCTTCTTGTTTGAACTCAGGCAGAGGAATAAGTCCTGTTTTTCTACAGTATGTCAATTTGTGACAGTCTTCATTCAAGCACATTCCTATTTTACAGAGTGATAAACTAGTTGACGCCATTTTGATGCTTTCACAACAAATAATAATCTCTGAATGGCAGATATCACTGGCTTAACCAAGTTCACTGTCTAAATAAAGAAATTACGCAACACATCCGCTCCCTAAATAGTCATGATGCAATACTGCAAGATATTACACTGTGCACAGGTCCTGGTGCTATATGTGCTGAGAGTTGCAAAATCCAGTATTATGTCTGTAAATGATCACATGCACTTTCATTCACTGTTCAAAGCAACTACAAAATTCATGAACTCAGAATATGAGACAATGTATAGCTATGCAAAATATACATGCAATACATATATATTTATAAATTAAACTATTTTATGAGCAGCTGGCTCCTAACTTTTAAATCCTTTATTTATTGAATAAATTTCACCTAAGAGTCAAGATAAACAACTAATGCTTGTTCGGTAACCGTGTCGCGAACCCTGAAAATGGGGTTAAAACATAAAATTATTTACGGTTGAAGGAATTGAGCCACAAAGTTATAACTTTACCAAGTTACATATACAGCTAATATATGTATGTTAATCATATTCAAAGCTCCTGATGATAGGTAATTGCCCACATGGGTAAACCATCCTTAATATGAAGGCCAAATTTTCGGGTTTTTTTTCTCATCTGTTATGTGGACACCTGCCACACTTTAATATTGTACCTGATTCACATAAGCTTTCTTCTTCTGCAACACCTATATGTACATACTTCAAAACAACTTACATTTAGTGTTTGTGATAAAGAGTCAGGTAGTACTGGTTCACTGAAATCTGATAAAAATTGTTTTTGAATGGATAAACGCCCAACTTTAGAGTCCTCCACCTCTGGAACTGACAGGGATATCCAGGAAATTTGTTGAGTTCCAGACTCCCCATGCATCAATTAGGTGGCACAGCAAATTTCAGCTTAATATCTTCAATATTAAGAGTTATCAGCGTTTAAAAATCCTTCCAAACCACTCACTGGGTTCGCGAGTGCAAAAAAAAAAAAGAAGTGCCACGCCCCCTAAAATCAATCAACCATAACTTCAAAACTAATTGGAATTTTGCAATGAAATTTTGCATGCAGGCATCATTTCCATATATGTGCATCTGGGTCAAATTTAATAAAAAATCAGAGATGGTCACCTGGGGACCTCTAGGTGATTTGGCATGGAATGACCCTTCTACAAGTAGCTCATATAACTGACTACGTTGTTATTTACTCTAAAAGCTAATACATGTCTATGCTGAACAGTAAGATAGCTAGCTCATAATAGCTAATACATGTATGTGCTGAACAGTGAGATGGCTAGCTCATAATAGCTAATACATGTATGTGCTGAACAGTGAGATAGCTAGCTCATAATAGCTAATACATGTATGTGCTGAACACTAAGATAGCTAGCTCATAATAGCTAATACATGTATGTGCTGAATAGTGAGATAGCTAGCTCATAAAAGCTAATACATGTATGTGCTGAACACTAAGATAGCTAGCTCATAAAAGCTAATACATGTATGTGCTGAACACTAAGATAGCTAGCTTATAAAAGCTAATACATGTATGTGCTGAACACTAAGAAAGCTAGCTCATAATAGAATATACATGTATGTGCTGAACAGTGAGATAGCTAGCTCATAAAAGCTAATACATGTATGTGCTGAACACTAAGATAGCTAGCTCATAAAAGCTAATACATGTATGCGCTGAACAGTAAGATAGCTAGCGCATAATAGCTAATACATGTCTATGCTGAACAGTAAGATGGCTAGCTCATAATAGCTAATACATGTATGTGCTGAACACTAAGATAGCTAGCGCATAATAGCTAATACATGTATGTGCTGAACAGTGAGATAGCTAGCTCATAATAGCTTTTACATGTATGTGCTGAACAGTGAGATGGCTAGCTCATAATAGCTAATACATGTATGTGCTGAACAGTAAGATAGCTAGCGCATAATAGCTAATACATGTATGTGCTGAACAGTGAGATAGCTAGCTCATAATAGCTTTTACATGTATGTGCTGAACAGTGAGATGGCTAGCTCATAATAGCTAATACATGTATGTGTTGAACAGTAAGATAGCTAGCTCATAATAGCTAATACATGTATGTGCTGAACAGTAAGATAGCTAGCTCATAATAGCTAATACATGTATGTGCTGAACAGTAAGAGAGCTAGCTCGTAAAAGCTAATACATGTATGTGCTGAACAGTAAGATAGCTAGTTCATAATAGCTAATACATCTATGTGCTGAACAGTAAGATAGCTAGCTCATAATAGCTAATACATGTATATCACCGCTAGAGAACCCCTGGCGGGAAAGTTGTTCGCGGAAATAGATCTATATTTAGACAACAGGCGATGAGTGTTCTGTATGTATATTCGGTGTCAAGTGCCTTATCGAGTGTGTTTATGGTATAGTTTATCCTTTGCGCACATGATCGTGATTGATTATTTTAACACTCAACAAAAATCCATGACAGTAAATTCTTTACTGTGTAGAGCATATTCTGATGAATATTTTGAAATTAATATGCTTGGAAGTCATTGCGATGATAGATGGATACTCTGGAAAGGGGAATTAAAAGAAATTATGAGTACAATTCATTAAGAATACCCAATTGAACTAAAAAATATGCAATTGAAACATTTAGATGAGTAAGTATGCAATTACCAAAATGTTTATCTAGGGCTCTGATGGGAGTTTAACCCTTTAACCATCAAATTTGTACAAGAACATTTTTTATTTCCTCATACTGTTATCATATAAAATGATCATTTGCAGGCCAAGAGAAGACTATTGATGGAAATTTACCACTAGAATGACTGGCTCGGTTATTGAGCCAGTCATTCCAGTCATAAATTTTCAAAAATAGTCTTCTTGATCTGCAAATCGATATTTTCCAAGACCGCTGGTAAGGCTGTTTTTGGCTGATATGAGTGTTAAGAAATCCATGTCTATGCCTTGAAAAAGTATTTCAAGTCTGTCATTGTGGTATGGGGACGATGGCATGCATGGCTGGTAATTTGCCAGGGACGTTGGAAATACTCAAATATCAGGTGATAATATTTAAATATTCCAACTGTTTGACCTCAGATATTTATCAGAAAACACTCGGGCATTTTTACATATGCTCGACATATATACAAAGAAATGGGTTAAGCTGTGACAGTGATTGTTGGTGTGTAATATAATATAGGTATCTATAATGTAGGTATATATATATAGGTATATATATACATACATATATATATATATATATATATATATATATATATATATATATATATATATATATATATATATATATATATAATCCTCAAAATTATGTCTTGCTGCCCATGTGCATATGTGCGTGCGTCTGTGTGCAAAAAATTTGATTGTAACACATCTCCGACGAAACCGTTGTACACGGAATTGAAACAATTTGATATGTGACTTACTCTGTGTGTGTGGAGTGCAAGAGGACATTGATACTGGGCGCCACTCACAAGCGTGGAAGAAGGGGGTCATAAGTCAAATTTTCGCACATTTAACTCCTCTCCCATGGAGGTGGTGGAGAGGTAGAAAAGGGAAGATTGATTTGGTATGTGAGTTACACATATGGTTGTGGAGGGCAACACACCTTTGGACCCACCCCCGGTCCAACCGAAGACACTACCTAAGCTGAGGACGGAGCATGCTTCGAACTGATTTACCCAGGTTTTAAGAGTGGACCATGTGCAAACAAACACCAATCAGGGGAGGAAAAAGGAAGCATACAGGATATATTATCTTCACACCATGGAGTCCCATAAGGGCCCCCCCCCCCCCCCCCCCCCCTCTACACTCTGTCCCCTCTTCTGAAATTTTAAACTTGACTTTGATTTACACCTGTTATTTTATTTTTAGATACAGAAGTTCATATAACAGATGAATTTGGGTTGTATGGTAAGTTGCATAGTCATTGATTTATTACCACATCTTGAGGGACAATGGAAGAAAATGGTCCATTTCTAGATATACCAGGATAATTTCTAGCTTAAAAGCTCCTCCCACTTTCTTATACATGTTGGAATCGATTTATATACTGTGAACCCCTGGATTCCCGGAATCCCAATTTCAAGGTAATTATGTAGACATTACAGAGAGGTTGTTGAATATTTTAAAAACTAATTTGACCATGAGCTGTTACTGCTCCCAATAAAAATGGTCTCAAAATATTCAACAGAATATTTAATAAATCATAAATTTATCAACCTTTTTTTTTTAGACATGCGATTTGTACATTAGCGATGGACCTTTTGGTTTTCATGACAGAGATATAATACACCATTGTGATTGTGCCATCAGCTAACTAGCGACATAATTCACCATTTCGGTTCTAGCTATGCCCCGCCCATCTCTAGCTAAGCTACACCCACACCTCGCTCGTGTTGTGATCGATCGATCTCTGAACAGCCTGACTATCAATTGCTAAAAAACTACACAGTTAAGCTGTTGAATATTTTGAAACTAATTTGACTGGGTGCTGTTGCTGCCTACAGCAGCAACAGCGCCAAGTGAAATTAATTTCAAACTATTCAACAACATGTTTATTAAATAACAAAGAATTACAAAGACACAATTCATACAACGTGTCAGACCGTTTGAGATTTGGTGATGGTCTATATGGAACCCTTTGTGACGTAATAATTGTGACATCATCATCATACATGCGCTGAACTGATTATGATGTCATACGAGGTCAGATGATGGATAGATACTCTGGAAAGGTGAATTGACTATGACGTCGGATACTTCAGTGAGATATCCAATCCCTCCATTTCCCCCTCAAGCCGGCCAAAAATGTCTTTTGCAGTGGTCATGAGAATTGTCCATTCACAGACCTGGAGAAGAATACTTGTGAAAATTTGCCACTGGCTAGTAATCGTGAACCGAACCAGTCATTTAAGTGATACATTTTCAAAAATAATCTCTTGGTCTGAAAAATGGACACTCTGTAGGAGAAAGTTCTAGTTTTCTTGAACAAATTTGATGGTTAACATGGTTACGGTGTTAACGCTAAGGAACCTACGCGCCGTCCAAAAAGCATACAAGTAAACCTAAGCACCATCAATAAGCGGATGTGCAAACCTACGCGCCGACTGGACGATTTTAAGAGCACCGGTTTTTGATCGCTAAATATACAAGCATTACGGGCGTTTTATCCAATCAAACTTAGCGTGACATTACGTCAGATGATTGAATTTTATAAATCAACTGTTGATTGGTCAATTAAGTTTATTTACAAATTTCTACGGGAAAATATAAATAGTGAATGAAATTCCTCGTGTAAAATCGTTAATGATAGCGTGTCGATTCCTTTATTTAACTGAGTACTCGATTCCCAGATGGCCGGAATCACTTAGTGAGGATGTGTAATTATTTTTAAATTAAATTAAAAGAACTGGTGTTCTTGTCTCAACAGATTTGGTGGAAGATGTTGCTGTCGTAGATATCAACATCGTCTACCAAACAAAAATTGTTGAAAAATGTACAACAGTTTCTTTGCTATTGGCACATTAAAAGATAGAATATTGACATCAGAGTGGTAAGGGTTAAATCTGATGCGCTTGATGTAAATCTACTGTACCATTTTTTTTCGAATCACTTATTGTATAAGCTGCCATTGTAAACTACATGTATATCAAATACAGTTTCTTCTATGTAAGAGTGACATATTACTTAGTAGGACTGGTGATTAAATTGTTGAGTATTTTGAGATCGATTGGACTGGAAGATGTTGCTGCATTAGGTGACAACATGTTCCAGTGGTAAAGCTTGCATGTTATAGGGTTGAATACTGTATTATTTGTAAACTATCAGTGTAAATATCAAATAGTTTACTCGAAGTGAGAGGGAGAGAGAGAATCTCATCTTAGTTAATCAGACTGGACTATGTTTAGTAGATTTGTTGAATATATCGAGTCCAATTTGATTGGAAACTGCTGCTGTTTTGGACAACTAAATTTGTCAAAATATTCAGATTGCTTCTTTAGATTGCAGGTACTCTTGATCTTTATTGCTATTCATTCCTGGATTATTACTCTTGCCCGGTATTGCATCTAAAAAGCTACTGATCCGATTCGTTTAAAATTTTAACAAAACAAAGCAACATAACCAAAACAAGGGTTTCCAGACTTTGGCTGTGATATGGACAAAAACCCAGTATCCAGGTCGGACACAAATTTTAATCTGTATCTCGGAAACTACTGATTAGATTTTGCTCAAATTTTAACAAAGGTGTGATCATACACAAAGATTTGACAAAAATTGTAGGGTGGTCTCGGAAGTGGTTTACAATCTCTGATTACTCCTGTTCATAATGTTATCTATCAAGCATCAAGTCCTTGACAATGATGGAAAGTAAGTGATAACTAGATTGCTTGGTCGTTAATGCATTATAGCAAATCCCCATGTTCACCATTTTACCTCTACCCATCCCATCCCTGGGGGCGGAGCCAAATGTAAATGTCCGCTGCACTCCATAATCACATACTAAATTTGTTTGAATTAGTTTCATTATACAGACTGGAGTGGATTGTTGTGAAAAACCTGGATGTCATAAGGGGAAGTGATCTGTGAGAGTAGGAGTTAAAATTAACATGAGCCAGAGGCTAGTAGAAATTGACCAGGGTTAGTACAATGACCAGCCCAATGGTAACAATTTTATATGTCAACCCTTTAATGGTCATGGTGGCCAAAGAATGCCTCTGCTGTGATCTTAAGAAATGTTGATTTGCAGAGCAAGGCTTTTTGAAAATTTACCTCTAGAATGACTGGCTCGGTAATTGAGCCAGTCATTCCAGTTGTAAAATCTCAAAAATAGTCTTCCCTTGGTCTGTAAAGAAAGTTTGAAGGGCTAAACTAGAATCTAGTAATCACTAGTCCTATCTAAATGTAGTGGCTCATTTGGCTTAATTTCAATTCATGGAGAGTGTGTCAACTGGTGTGCGAGAGTGGTCTATGAAAAATCCAGAAATCTAGATAAATGGAAGACTCCAATCTCTGCTTACAATAAATTTCTTGACCTTTTAACCCCTTCACCACCCCTGGGGTGGAGCCAAAGAAATAAATGTCAGGCAATCCACAATACCAAATTTCTTTGAATTCCACACAACAGTTTGGGAGTAAAGTGTGGCAGACATTTTTTAGGATATTTAAACTTTGGACCCCACCCCCTGACCTCCAGTGGGCGGAGCCAAATCTAAAGGTTGTCTTGCAAAGCACAATCTTATGGGTAACCGCCATACCAAATTTGTTTGAAACCCACTCACTGTTTGGGAGGAGATGGCATGATGGATGGACAGATGAGTGGATGGGGGCAATTATATCCCCATTTTTTCAAAACATGGGGATAATGAATGGACACAAGGAGACAAGGCAGTAGGTATAATTAATTCAGTCATCGTACTAAAATGTCATTTTCTTTCGAACTCAGAAATTAGGTTACAACCATCATTTGCCATGCCACATTGTTTTCAGGACTTGTCATGAAAGGGTTAAACATAGCAAAAACTGGAATTGACAAAAGGAAGGACAAAACAGAAATTTTTATTTTCTAATGGATGGATCTACTTTTAGCTATGCCCCGCCCATCTCTATGTAGACTCTGTCGATGCTTTGCGCATGTTGGGATCAGTTTATATGCTTTGAATCCTGAATTCCAAATTTCATGGTAACTATAGATATTTTGAAACTAATTTCAAGTACTTTGATTTGACTGAAAGCTGTTGCTGCCCAACTCAACAGGGCAGCAAAGGCTTGCAGTCAAACTAATTCTAAAATATTCACCAGCTTTCCTTTATGGTAACATTAAAATGAGATATGGGCAATTCATCTCTTACGTTGATCTTATGTGCATTACATTGTGTAGATTTCACTCTGCCTTCGCCGCTACTCATAACAAATTCAGTTGACAGTTTGTCCCCCCCCCCCCCTTAAGCCCCTTCCGACCCAAGCAGTGTCACAGCCTAAAGTATTATGTCTCGCATTCTACTACCATAGCGCCATGATATGGTAAATCACCAGATTTGTGTGATGATGCGCCTCTGATGAGATCCACTCAAGGAACGAAACGCCATGAAGTCTGAATCAAAAACAGTGATGACCACTAATGATCATTACCCATACAAGCAGGCAAAAAATCTCCATTAAAGGAGCAATACCTCTACGATCTTGACCTTCAGAAACCAAAACGACCTACAACCGGTAAATAATCCCGAACCGCCAAAACGTTTTTTCAACCGCCAAAATGGACACACCGGTAAAAAACCTCACAACTTAAAAATTACCACAACCGCCAAAAAAGTTGCACAACCGCCAAAAATGGCAGAACCGGCAAAAAACTTACAACCGGTAAAAATTATCCCACCTGCAAAAATGGTCACAAGCCACCAAAACTGGCACAACTGTTAAATAAGTCGCAACCGCCAAAAACGGTCACAGGCCGCCAAAACTGGTCAATCGGTAAAATGTTTGACCAGGCCGCCAAACCCCCAAAAATTCCAAACGGGGTAACCGCCAATCTGGTTCTTTTCTGCCCATATATAGTTAAGATCGACTCAATCCACAGGCTCGCCCAGGAAGGGTATAAAAGGGAAGAAAATTCCAGTCCAGATCATTCAGACTTGGTTTCGCATCGAGACCAAGCGTCAGGCTTCACAACCTTCGACGAGTAGCTGATATAACTGACTACGTTGTTATCATCTGTCATTTCACAATTGATTCATCCAGCAAACCGTTGCCACGGGAAATGGAGATAGTCACAACACCTCCGCTGTCCACACCAGTCGAAACTTAGTAGGTTCGGACACGCAAGCCGCCAGGTCTACACAGACCTGAAAGCCACCAAAACAACCGGTAACAATTACAACCAGTGAAGTTGACCACAACCGCCAAAAAAAGTTGCCCAAATGCCAAAAATGGCAGAACCGGCAATAACCATCCATAAGTATGTAGGGGAAACTACGCCCCTCTAAAATCAGAATCCAGTGACATCTATCAAACTGCCATAGGTATTCTCATCAGACCTGGACGATGAAAATGCCACCTCATGGAGAACACAGAAAGAATGTCATTGGATACACCGGCTCCACCCGATGAAGCCTATAGGCACAAACCTAGCAGGATAAGGGACGCCCTTTCCCTGGACCAACAAGCCCACCATGGGCGGATACGCCCAGTATGTTGTTATTATTCTTTCAAATCACCAGATTTGGTTATATTCCTTTAACGTTGACAGTCTTCCATCACCAAACCCCCCCCCCCCCCACCCAGCTGGTGGATCCTAGTGTAAATGGTTTCTCCCAATCCACAAGCATATCGATAATTTACACACTAATTTTGATTGAAATCTACCAAAAGCTTTCTGAGGAGATGGATGGACAGACAGATAGATGGAGGTGATTGTAATATCCCTGCATTTTTTTCAAAACTTGTGGGTATGATTAAGAGATTAAATGAAATTTATTGATATTTGATTAACATCCCACCTAATCTCAAATGGTACATAGAGCTTATGTGAGATGTACATTAGCTGAGCCCTCAGGAATATGGTTTGATAACAGCCGGCAGTCGACCCAGAACAGCCACCCAGCATAGCTATGTCAGCCATTGATGTGTGTAGTAGCTGATCAGGTTTCGAACGTACATCATCATGTTTTACTTCAAATATATTGTTTCCCTATAGAAAATAGATTATACACCAACACAGGTCATCAAATTTTTATTTTTATAAAATCCACATTAGTAAATCCATTAGCCGTAGCAGGAAAAACTGAGTCCGTTTTAGAAGCCATCGCCCATCAGTCACCTGCAAAAAAGAGGAAGGATAAGTTAGAAATATCCAAATTCTAGAAGAGTTATATTAAGACTTTAACACTCAAATTTGTTCATGAAAATTTCAAACTTCTGATAGACAATGTCCATTTGCAGACCACGAGCCAGGCATTCCAGTGATACAGTTTCAAATATAGTCTTCTCTTGGTCTGCAAATGGATATTTCCCTAGATAACTGCAGAGGCTGTTTCGGTCTGACTTTAGTGCTAGATGGTTAACAATATACATGCAACATATAGCCAGTAATATGGTATATACTGTTAGACCCTGACGGCGCCTGTTATGGTCATACACCACCCTCAGACGTTAGCACTGAAATCAAACATAATACAGGGTGGGAATATATCCTCCAAGAAGGGAGTACTACTACTATTGCATTAACCCTTTCAACTGACCAGAGCAAATAATACATTTAATACGAATGTGTCAAAATTCTGTTGAATACTTTGAAATTAATTTAACTGGAAGCCAGCTTCCAGTCAAATTGGTTTCAAAATATTCAACATCTTACTTATATACTGTAATGACTAAAAGCGAAATTCTGGGATTTCAGGTTCAAAGTGGTAAAATTTGATAATTAATTTTGATTGGGCCTCACTTCTCTAATAGTGCAGGTTACTGGGCTACAGTGAAATATTTGTCTCCTCCGGCATCATTATAATTATTAAGTTAGTAAATGTGATGTCACATAGCTGTGATAGCTGATTTAACCGAGAATAGATTGTCGCAAGAGAGCCTCAGAAACAAAAATATATTTAAATCCCTTTCGTTTACCTCTGGTCGCGAAATAGTAATACATTTGAAGATAAACAATCCTATAAGCTCAATCAATGATGCGTGTCTTTGTTTACAATTTTTGAAAAAAATTAAAGTTCAATCGCTGTCATTAATACGGCCTAGTTGAGATGCCAAAGCAGTCGGATATATCGCCATCACGCTTCCTAATTGGCGGTTTCGTTAATCTAGTCATCTGTTTACTTTTTAGTCAGTGGAGTACAAGAAATATACATAGATTGACTTATTTGCAAACAAAGTTTACTACTTTTTTGCAAAACAGCTGATCATGACGCCATTTTGCCGGGAAAAATTAATATGCGTGGATTCCCGACCAATCAGACGCGTCACTCTTATAGCACGTGAAACGGTATTGCCAATAACGGGTAATGAGCTTGGTACTCGGAAATTAGATACGAGTCGGACCCTGCAAATTCTTCTCGTTCTCTGACAATCTTTCACGCTATACGATTCCTATTGGAGATGCCGGGTTGAAAAAATTACCGATGCTATTGAATGTTAGTGTAAAACATTCGCCTTCGCTGTTTAAATCAGTGATTGAAACCAGCAATGATACATAGCATAAAATTTGCCATTTATTCGCCGTCGATTCTGAGCAACTCTGGTATTTATTCGGTTATGTATAAAGGAATTATTCAACATTGAATGAGGCCTCCCCCCCCAAAATCATGACCGAAATTTCTTGAAATTTTACAGTACCATGACATAATATAATTCCCATTTTCCCATCTTAGTTAGTTTTAATACCAATGTGATTAAATTTATCAATGGCATTTGTAAAATGAAAAAAAACTTCGATAAAGTTTGCAAAAATAGACCAATGACTACTTATACTACAAGGTGTGTCCATTTTGACAGGCACGTTAACCAACTAAAATATATTTTATTCATACAAATTTTATATGTACTAAAAAGAATTTAATTGCTCTTTCTAATGATATATAGTTTTATATATGGTGGCCTGTTACTTTGCCAAAAATATTTAATGTAGTTGGTATGGTAGTGTTACACCGCTATCACGTCGATGCCGCTTATAGGCTAGAGTTCTAAGCAAGTTTTCTCGCTTTTGGCTGTAGGGCTGTGAGCATGTGTTTGTAAAATCTTGGTAGGGCCCAGAGGGTTAATATCCTAAACCTTGGTTTTGACCTGTATTTGACCATTTAATAAGTAACCATAATCCTTTGAACCCTGGACTCCCCAAATCTCAATCTCAAATTATCTATGCGTCGGGTAAGCTGTTGTTTTTTAAAACAAATTTCAAAGGAACATTGCTGCCTATGGCAGCAGCAAACCTGTATGGCAGTGACACTTTACATTAAAAGCACTGGGATAAAAACATAAGCAAGCCTACAATTTGAGCCCAAATGCGCTGATTGGCCTACTACTCGAATGTTTCCATGTGTCCTTAAATTGGACTATCAATGAATGCAATAAACAGCTGAAATATTTCCTGGAATTAACCTTTCGCACCACTCGTATCTCAGTAAGAGATCGAGTTTGAGATTTAAATTACATTATGTGTATATAAGAAACAAATTGAAGAAAGCTTCTGTTCTCAGTGCAGTTATTGTAGTATATTCACGTAATGCATCCGCCCATGTTGCATAAGACATGCCAACTTTATACTGTGAAGTGTTGTAAAAATAGACATCTTATCTCGAATGTTCTTGTCTTCTCTTGGTCTGCAAATGGACATTTCTCACGATCACTGCAGAAGGATGATATAAGTGTTGATGGGTTAATAAACATTCTTTTGGATGTTTTGAAACTAATTTTACTGGGAGCTGTCGCTGCCATAGGCAATAACAGCCATCAGTCATATTAGTTTCAAAATATTCAACAATCTCTGTATGGTTACCTTGAAAATGGGATTCGGCATTCTGCGAATTCAGATTTCAAAGTAATAAATCGATTTAAACATGCGGATAAAAGTGGGTAGAGCTTAACTAGAAATGTGTCGCATCAAATGGTTTTGTAAATATTCACCAACTCTCCTGGATTTTACACAGATTGCTTGTGTAGATCTTTAACCCCTTACTGGTCATGCCAGCCAAATCCGCCTTCTTTAGTGGTCCAAGGAAATGTCCATTTTCAGGTCAAGATAAGAAGAGTTATTGAAAGTTTCCCACAGTGGTGAATTAAAAAAAAAATTTATCTTAGTCTGCAAATGGCCATTGAATTTTGCAAACGACTTACTTGTCTTTAGCAATCTTGGTGATGAAAAGATTAATGAATGCTCTGCCTGTGTTATTATTGCAGATGGGCAGCAGTCAGTCCAGTCAGGCTGGTTGTGCGATGAGACAGAACTACAGTTCCACTTACATACAGATCCGATCACCATATGGCAACCACGATCCAGCCAACCATTAAGGATCTGGGTCAAGTTCTCATCTATTCTCCCAAAAGGCCTAGTAAGATTATTACTCATATTGGCGAAGACCGGTGTGAGTGTTGCGGTTGGTGCCATCTGTGTGTCTTGCTGTGTCTGTCTGACTGTCTCTGTCTGTTTGTCTGTGTGTCTCTCTGTCTGTCTGTATGTGTCTGTCTGTCTGTCTGTCTGTCCACGCTATATCTCCGGAGTCCAAAAAGTTAAGATCGGGAAATTTGACATATCGATTCATATTGTAGATGGCTAGGCGAAAAAATGAGAGGTCAAACAGTCAAATGTCTAGTTCACGGAGTCAATAAGTGCATCCGGAGTCAATAAGTGCATTACAACATACATATCTCGTGTTTGGTTAATCATACTGGACATACTGGACCCAAACTTGGACAGCTGCTTCCTTAGAATGACACGGCATCACACAATGACCATGCTGTCAAAGTGTCAAATGGCAAGGTCACTGACCATGATAAAAACATTTTGTTCAAGATTAACATTTTCTGTTTATCACCACTTAGCAGTTTATGTCTCATCTTTGGTTAAGCATACTGGGCCCAAACTTGAAGACAAGCTACCGTATAATTACGGGGTGTCACACAATTATGTGGGGCCAAACGGCAAGGTTATTTTGACCGTGGTAAAAACATTGTTTTATCAACAGTGACATTTTCCGTTTAGCTCAATTTAGCAATTCATATCTCAACTGTGGGAAATCATACTGGAATCTACTATGGACACACTTCCGTATATTGAGGGGGCATTACATAATGACCATAGGGTCAAAGGTCAAGTTACTGGGGCATTGGTAAAAACAGCTTTCAAAATTAACATTTTCCATTTAGCTCAACTTAGCAGTTGGTATGTCATCTTTTGCTAAGTATATTGGACCCAACCCAACATATACATCCTTGTAATTGGAGGGGATAAAAGTGGGTTTTTTTTGTCAGTGTTAGCATTTTGTGCTTGGCTAAACTTCGCTGTTCATGTCCCATGTTTGCTTAATTGTCCTGGACCCAAACTTGAACGCCAACTTCCTTATAAGGAGAGGGCATGACAAAATGACATTTGGACTAAAAGGTCAAAGGTCAATATTTATATTGGTAAATGACCAGCATTAACATTTTGTGTTTAACTCAACCTAGTAGTTCATATCCCATGTTTGGTTAATCATACTGGACCAAAACTTAAACACATGCTTCCTTATAATGACAACGCCTGCCACAATCTCCGTCAGGGTCAAAAGGTCAATGGTCATTGTCTTAGGAAAAACTGTTTCCCAAAGTAATGTTTTGTGTTTAGCTCAACTTCACTGTTTATATCTCATGTTTTCTTAATTACTCTGCAGCCAGAGTTGGACACCCGCTTCCTTATAATGAGAGGGAATGACACATGACACATGACACCTTGAAATCAAAATGTTAAAAGTCAAGGTCACTCTGTCCTTGATAAACCTTAGTTGTTATTACACCACAAAACCATTTATACCGTTCAACCACTACTTGCTAAATCAACTACTCTGCATTTAGCCGCCAGAATAAGATTTTTATACTTGCTTACATGCCTCCATATGCCTATAACACTTCATCACACCCTCGACCAGGCTACTGGTAGAGTACACTCCCAGCATATGGCATATCAGAGACTGGCACCAGTCTGTACACACTCCTCAGTGACACCTGTCACTTGCACATGTACGCGCATGTGCAATGGAGCCCAACTAGGAAACAGATTCTCTTTTCAAATATTCTGCAAGTAGATAGTTAGCTTAAAATCCTGTCTTTAAGTTTTTGTACTTCTTTACTGTGTCAGTAACTGATTTGAAGGATTAATAATTGAAAAATCATGCCTAATATGAAGTCTCTGTTGACAAAGTTACGTTTGTTGAATGTTTTATGGATTTCTGATGGTTTATTGTACTTATGTAACTTTGTTACCGGTTTTCGTGGTAATCAACCATGCCTTCGATTTCATCATCATCGCCATTTACCCTCACTTATTATTTAAGTAGGTTTTCTCCTACTAAAATCAAGGATTCTTCCTTCTTTTTCTATATCCCTAGAAAGTTTTTTAGGGTGTCATATTATTCATTGAGATGTTTGAATTCATATTTTCCCGCCTTTTTAGGCCATGTGCCGTTTTCATTAATTCGGGATTCCTTTTTTAGAATGTCTTCCAATTCTCTGAGGCTTCAATTTTTACTTTTTGTTTTTGTTTTTAGGAGTCCTGAGGGAAGCCGGTGTCCCTCACGTCCAGGCAGGAGGTTCGGTCGCCTAAACCTAAGCCGAAAGATTCTAAGAAGGAGCCCACAAGGTGTCTTCGTGTAAATCACCGGGCAAACCCCGCCTAATTCATGAGGAAGGTCCTCCCTCTTCCGTTTCCGGTATGGGGTCCAATTTGGCCGGATATCCGGGTCCTCAGGACCATGTGAATTTTCCGATTTCCAGTAGGCATTTTCTCCACTTCTTTTTCCGGTGCTAGCTCTTCCCTTTCTGGTCTGGCTTCCGGTCTTAGCGGATATCCGGGTCCCCAGGACCTTGTTAATTTTCCGATTTCCAATAGGCTGATTTCCACTTCCGTTTCCGATTCCGATGTTAGCTCTTCCGGTTCCGATTTGAGGGGTGTTCTTCCGGGTCTTCAAGATCCGGCTACGCATCCGGTTTCTGCTTCAGGTTTATCTGCGACTTCCGTTTTGGTCAATTATCAGGGTCTGCAGGATCCTGTTAAGGCCTTTTCATAGTGGCAAGTTCATTTTGTGCTCTTCTGGTTCAGATTTACCAAGTTTCCGGTTTTCTACTTACGGTTTGCTCATTTCCTATTCTACTATCTGTATGATCATGTTCAGTTTCCGGTTTTATACTTCCGGTTTGCTCATTTAAGTTTTCTTCGGGTTGTTCAGCCTTTTCTCTCGCTCTTTTCTCCTCTTATGTTGGCAGGTTGACATATTTATTTTAACCTAAAGGAGTTAATTCGTTGGGCTTATTCTAATATATTTTTTATTCTATATCTCGGCTTTTATTCCTCTTCTTTTCCTTTTATGAGTTATTTCTCCTTTCTTAGTGTCTTATTCTTGTGGATATTATCCTTGGTTCCATTCTCTTCTCTTGATTCTATTCCTTTTCAGTGACTCAGTTTTCTTCTCTGTCGTCATGGTTACGACGAGTCATTTCGCCCTGGTTCCGCGTCGCCTCTTTGTCATTTCAGCGTTTTTTCTTCCCGTTTCGCTATTATTTTCAAATTTTGGCTTGCGTCTAGTTTTATCCTTTTACTTAAGCTTTTTCCTTCCTTACTTCTCGGCGTCAGTTTTCTCAGCTAGTCAATTTTACATTTTTCGTTCTTTTCCTTCTACTTCTGTTTGATTCTTCCTTTTCCTTTTCTGGTTTCCCCTTTAATTCCTTTCATGAAATCTTTCTATCGTTTTGTAGTTTTCTGGGGTTTTTCTCCTAGATCAGAGTTTATTGTGCGGATCCTTGAAGTTGTCTTTATGCATGTTTATTTCATAGCTTTATTTTGTCTTTAAAGGGAATCACCAGACCCTCTATACTACTGTGTATAAAATGAATCTACAGACCGTAATGTTTTCAAAAATATAATTGTAAGATCTGTGCTCAAATTAGAAATATATATCTTCGTTATTTAAATATGTGGTACATGGGTTAAATTTCTATTCCCGGATGAGGCGTATGACGTCATAAGTTGAACGTTTTTCTCGCTGTCATCCAACGCTATGGCAATAAAATTGCGAATTGCGTTTTTATAAGGGGATTTTCTTCAGCGGTTTTAGGAATATATAAACTATATTTGCGGAAATGTTGAGGAATATGTACTAACAGTCCTTTGTCTGATTTCTCTGGCGGTGCCAATTTTGACATGAAGTTTTGATCTTGAGATAAATGAATGACGCGATAGTATAGGCAATTCAATATAATTGCCACTATTGAATCAACACTCACTGGGGCTACGGTAGATAATGTTATTAAAGTTTCATCTGTTAATATGAGAGTTTAAATAGTTTGTACATACATCCAGTCCATCTTTAGGTACTTATGTTTTCATATTAGCCTCAAAACTTCCTGAGATTTTGTAATGTTAATCTAATTGGCAGGTATCTTCATAGAAAATGGCCATATTAAGGTTCGGCAATTAATGTGTGAAAATAACAAATACATTCCATAAATTTGCGATAGTGTGATACATGTCTTAATCTCTTCAATCTGTACATATATAAATGATGTCGATAGCATTATCACCGATAGAGATATCACCATCCAAATGCGTGCACTCCTGTCTTCAGAGTGCCATTATTATGGTTCTTGTCGGATGGGATTCAACCTATGACGTCATAGGTTTAATTAACTCGCAGAAAATTATAGTAACATAGCGTTTTTTAACACCATTTTACTCGGATTTATATACAAATGTCGGGGGAAAGCTTTACACAGTAGCTTAAATGTGGGCTCTACAATAGAACTGCGTATTTTATGCAAACGATGGTGACCCTCCTTGTGTTCCCCTTTAAGCTTTTCTGTATTATTCAGTTCCTTCTTGTCATTCTCAGTGGATGATTTCAGTTGTTTTTTCTGTACCTTGGTTTTCTGTTTTGGGGGGGGGCGGCGGATATGTGAGATCAGGTTTTCTGTCGTGTAAGTTTAATATTTTCTTAATAGCCTTAAGTCTTATTTTTTCTTGACTGATTAGTAGGTTCCTTGAATTATTTTTATATTTTCTTTCCTCTTAATTTTAGTTGTTCTCATAGCAGTTCTTTCCTTTCCTTTTAGTTCTCCCCCTTCAAGGCTGGGGGTGGGCGTGGGTGTGTTGCTGATATTACATTTCATTGCATTACTCAGATTTTGATGGTTGATTTACATTCTGCATCATGCAAGGCTGTATCTGAATACATTATTTTGTCACAATTGTAATTTAGTCGTTGATCTTTATTACTTTAGTATTATAGGGGCAATTCCCTTTTTTAGTTTGCTTAGCAGAGCATCATTTTTTAGGCGAGCTATCACTCTCGCTCTCGGTGCTTGCCTAACTTTCATCCCAGGAGAGCAATTAATAGCTCACCGTAAATCTCAAATCTTTGATCAAGGTTTAGATATTTTACTTCTGACATGTAAGCGCAGATTTTATATCATACAAATGTATTTGCAAATTTTCATTCTGCTAGAGGAGCAATCAATCGCCTAACACTGAATCGTGGAGAGGAATTTTCTAACTGGCCACGATTTTCTAGAAATTAAGCCCAGGTTTAGCATGAAACATTTCATGTTATGTAGATTTCACTTTATTCTTTCTTCTGTTGATAGAGTGGGAGTTCTTGCTTTATCGCTATTATATTTGTTCTGTTATCTATTTCTGGGTCTCTCTTGTTATCTTGAAATTCCTTTCCATTTTCTTTCTTGTTAAAGGAAGAGTTCTTAGCTAGAGTCATGTAGTTGTCTGTGGACACATTTTTACAAGGACATTTAGATCCAGGATTTAATCCCTCTGCATTGTTTCTAGCTGCAGCAGGAATTCTTCATCATCTATCAATTCAGACAATTTATCCTTGGTCTTCTATTTCATCGTGTATAGTTTCTACATTCAACTCTTTCAAGAATTCTTCCAGAGGTATGCAGGTTGTCATGCAGGTTAGGTTGGATTATAATTCTCAAAAAGTCAAGCCTAGTCCTTTCTCAAGTTTCACCAATCTAGGAATCTCTTTCGACCTGTCTCATGGCTTGGGCTTTCCTTCAGAGGCAAGGGTGGAGGCAATCTTGTTGGCCATTCTGACAAACTCTCAGTCAGGGCGCTGATGAGAAGACCCTTTCAAATGTTACGGATGTCCCTCTGGAAGCAGTCAGTTCATTCTTTTTACCATCAGATTCCCATCAGAGAAAACTTGATCCGTCATTCAGACCTTTGGAAGGATCGTTCTCTGCTTCCGACAGGTGTTCCATTAGTCAAGATCTTTCCTCAGGCGATTATTTTCACAGACGCTTCCCATGAGGGGTGGGGGAGCAGTCCGGATCTCCCTGTCGATTTCCAGTCTTTGGTACTTGGAGGAGTCGACAGCTTTCATCAATATCTTGGTCTTGTGGGCTGTCAAGAAGGCTCTCCTCGGTGTCGGATCGAGTGAGAGGCCTCATGATCTCGATTCGATCAGCCAATTCCATGGTAGTTTCCTACATCAACAGACAGGGAGGAACAAGGTCTTCACTTCTTTGTATGGAAATTTGGAATCTTCTGTTGTGGTGCAGCAAGAACCAAATCTTTCTAGTTTCCAGTCATGTTCCAGTTAGATTGAGCTTTCTTGCTGACCAGTTGCTAAGACCCAGCAGGTTTGTCCACTTTGAGTTGCAGTTTAAAAAAAGTTGTCAAAGCGATTTATCAGCATCAGGGTCGTCCCCACATAGATCTCTTTAGGACATCTCTGAATGCCCAGATCTCTCATGTCTCCTTTTCCGGACAGTCAGGCTATGGTGGGACGCCGTCTCAGTGCTGGACAGGAATGTTTGCCTACGCATTCCCATTAACCTTTTTGATTCCGTTGGTTGTGAAGAAGGTCGGGTCCAGATCTGCAAAATTCTTCTGATAGCCCCTTTTTGGCCGAAGATAATCTGGTTCGTAGACATTCTCGATTTTCTGGTAGACTCCTTGTCTTCTTCCAGTGTCCCCAGATCTTTTCTCTCAAGTAAGGGGCACGTGTCTTCATCCAAATCCAGAAATCTTCAGTCTGTGCGTTTGGAGAATATCGAGTGCCCGGTCTCTGAGATCAAGTTTTCTTCAAGATCTCAGGAAATCCTTGACTCTTCTAGGAGGGAGTTTGAGGCGTCGAGTTTACAAGGGTCGACTTTAAATCTTTGGAGGTTGGTGTTCAAACCATGGTTTCTTGCCCGATTCTTTGTCTATTTCCCAGGGGTTAGATTTTTTATCATATCTTTTTGATTCTTTACAACTATCGGTTAACACCGTTAGGGGTTATAGATTTTCCTTGGCTTCTTCCCTTCCTTGTCTCTAATGCCGATATCAAAGATATGAAGATTCTCAATAATTTTATTAGTGGTTTGGGAAATATTCGCCATCCAGTGGCTAAGCCTTTGTTTGCCTTGCTGGAATTTGGCCGTAATTCTTCAAGTATTGGCAGGTCACCATTTTGAACCAATTGTATCTATCAGTCTCAAACTATTGACTCTTAAGGCTGTTTTCCTTGTTGCCGCCGCTTCATCTAGGAGAAGATCCAAAATTTATGCTCTTTCCGCAGATAAAGACAGATTTATCGAATCTGGGGACGGTCTAGTTTTATATCCAAGAAGTGATTTTTTATCGAAGACCCAGTCTAACCGTTACCCAGCCATGCCGATTATTCATAAATTCTTATCATGTTTTTCGCCGACTGACAAGTGTATAAACGTCGTACCAATTTTAAAAGATCCGATTCTTCGCACTTATGGGTCCAGTACGAGGAGGTAGCTCGACCACTTTCTAAGACCACGGTTCCCAGATGGGTCTGTGAGACGATTAAATTATGCTATGAGATTGCCTCCCCTGGTGAGATTAATTTAGCCCATGTCAAGGCTCTTTTTTTCGCCGGTTCATCATTGGACGACGTCGTGCAAGTCGCCGGTTGGAAATCTGAATCAACTTTTACCTCTCTATTTAAAGGATCAGAGCCTAGCGGCCTCCTTTTTTAAAAATATGACAACTTTAACAAAACTAGCCAAAGACCATTTACCAAGCACATCTCACCAATTTCGCTAGTCTGTATGTCTGTCAGAAATGGTGAATATATTCTTTTGTTTTGTTTATTTCATTGAGTTGACAATTTTCCTTGTTTGATAGTCACTGTGTGATTGTTATGGATGTACTATTATATTATTTTATTAACATTTGGATATGATTTGTTTAATCAGTATCCTTGTTTTATGATTCTCAAATCGCCACCCACCAAGGATTATTAAGTGGGGCACTGACCAATTCTACGGGTTTAGCAAGTAGTGATTGAACGGTATAAATGTTTTTGTGGTGTAATAACAACCCCCAACAGAACCCCCCCTTGTGGGATGATCTGTAGTTTTATTAACCACAATAAAACATACTTACTATTCAATCACTACGACCCTGTCTCAGCCACCCCGCATGGGAATGGGGTGAGAATCAGTTTAGTGTGTATCGCAAATATTTGGAAAAGTGAATCTGTTTCCTAGTTGGGCTCCTCTGCACATGCGCGTACATGTGCAGGGAAAGGTGTCACTGAGGAGTGTGTATAGACTGGTGCCAGTCTCTGATAGGACATATGCTGGGAGTGTACTCTACAAGGAGCCTGGTCGAGGCTGTGATGAAGTAGTATGGGCATGTGGAGGCATGTAAGCAAGTATAAAAATCCTATTCTGGTGGCTAAATGCCGAGTAGTTGATTTAGCAAGTAGTGATTGAACGTGTGTGTGTGTGTGTGTGTGTGCGTGCGTGCGTGCGTGCGTGCATGCATGCGTGTGTGTGTGTTGGGTTTTTATCAAATCTATCATTTTGCGTTCAGCTGAACTTAGCAGTTTGTATCTCATATTTGGTTAGGCATTCATGGTCCGCATTCGGACATGTTTTTATAATGAAATGGCATGACACGATCACCTTGGCATAAAAAGGTCAAGGTCAGTCTGAGTCATGACTCAAGGGGTTTCTCAACAGTAACATTTTGCTTTTACCTCAACTTAGTAGTTCATATTTCATGTTTTCTTAATCATGCTGTACCCAAACCTGAACACTTGTTAATGAGAGTGGAAGAGACGCTGGGGTAAAAAGTTCAATGGTCATTATCTGGTTAGCTATAAATCAGGAAGACAAGTAGATAGAATCACTAAATTTGGCACATCCATTCATATTATAGTTTGCTACAGTTTCATGACAAAAATCAAATATCTACGTCATGAAGTGCACATTTTTAACCATTACTCTTACAAGATGGTAGAAACACCAGATTTAGGACATTCCGTCATATTACAACAGTTTATAATTGCTTTGAGTTGGAGTCAAGGCGGTCATAAAGTGGTCAAAGGGGTTGTTAAGTGCATTGTTAACACGGTGCGCAAAGGCATAAGTCAGTATCTAAACTATAATTGTAATTGCCCCATGTCTGCAAGCCCAGATCTCCATGATATCTTCAGAGGCGAGGTAGTGTGTGACACACTTTTAATGTGTGTTGACAAGGAATTGAACTCGCAACCGCCGAAAGCGCCAAGCAACATAGCCTCAAACGTTTCCATCACACCAAAGCCGCAAGATGATCCCCTGTCAATGCCAATATGTACCGCAATACCACGACTACTTGTAGAACTGAATGTGTCTTCTCTATAATATGTGCATAGATGAGGTGCAGTCTGAAACTGTGAACATAGCTCACTACCTGGTTAGCCAGTTACAATTACGGTCTATCAGCCACTTCAGAATTCCAGTGTGTGTCAGAAACCCATGCCAGTGAAAGCCTGACTGGCAAATTAGGATTCTTGTCCGGTGGAGTTGGTCTGGTGGTAACATCGGTGGGCTATGATGCTAGCAGCTTTTTCGGCAGTTATGCGTTCGGTACCTCGACACCATACACAGACCTGTGTGACTCTGTCTTTAAGTGAAGTCGAGATATAATGCTGAAGTTTAGCATTCATTGTAGAGCTCAGAAAATAGTAATCTTTAAGTGAAGTCGAGATATAATGCTGAAGTTTAACTTTCATTGTAGAGCTCAGAAAATAGTACTCTTTAAGGAAGTCGAGATATGATACTGAAGTTTAACTTTCATTGTAGATCTCAGAAGATAGTAATCTTTAATGAAGTCGAGATATGATGCGGAAGTTTAACTTTCATTGTAGATCTCAGAAGATAGTAATCTTTAATGAAGTCGAGATATGATGCAGAAGTTTATCTTTCATTGTAGATCTCAGAAGATAGTAATCTTTAATGAAGTCGAGATATGATGCTGAAGTTTAACTTTCATTGTAGATCTCAGAAGATAGTAATCTTTAATGAAGTCGAGATATGATGCTGAAGTTTAACTTTCATTGTAGCTCTCAGAAGATAGTAATCTTTAATGAAGTCGAGATATGATGCGGAAGTTTATCTTTCATTGTAGATCTCAGAAGATAGTAATCTTTAATGAAGTCGAGATATGATGCTGAAGTTTAACTTTCATTGTAGATCTCAGAAGATGGTAATCTTTAATGAAGTCGAGATATGATGCTGAAGTTTAACTTTCATTGTAGATCTCAGAAGATAGTAATCTTTAATGAAGTCGAGATATGATGCTGAAGTTTAACTTTCCTTGTAGATCTCAGAAGATGGTAATTTTTAATGAAGTCAAGATATGATGCTGAAGTTTAACTTTCATTGTAGATCTCAGAAGATGGTAGTTCTCATGAAATCTCGGATGAAGCTAATCCTGAGCAGCTATTCTCTGTATCTGTAAGTGTCACTAACCATCTAGATAATGATCAAGATTTTCAGCCATTCAGATATATGGCAAGTTTGTTATAATAATGCGTGGATGCCCTACATTACAGCTCATAGAACCAAAAAGATAATTATGTAAGAAATGTTCTGTTGAATATTTTGGACTTAATTTGATTGGAAGCCATTGCATCTTAACATGCTTAACCGCTGTTGTGTCCACTTGCAGTGGTCTTCAGACATGACTATTTGAAAGGCCTAGAGAAGAGTATTTTTCAATATTTACCACTAGAATGACTGGCTCGGTAACCGAACCAGTCATTCTAATGGTAAATTTTTTCTAAAACTTCTCGGCCTGCAGATAGACACCGACTAATTAAAAACTTGAATTTTCTTTACCGGTTACCCCTTTAGGTCAAGTCGGCGAAACTAAATTCGGTAGTAAATTTATAATTTAAAATAGTCTAAAATTGAAATATCTTGAAAAATATTGACCATCAAAATGTTTAATTGATATATCAAGTTGTATTTTGAGCTCTTTGATGCGCTGTTGACACAAGAGTGGTTAATATCTTCCAATCAAATTAAGCTGAAAATATTCAACAGTGATTATGTATTTTTTGTTTTGCAAACACGTTAAATTATTTCTGAGCCATACTGTATATGCTATGGAAGGTTATTATAGTATGCGCTTGTATCGGAGTGTTTATATCCCAGTTTCTGTCACTGGCAGTATGACAGTAACCCGTTTTAGATATTCATGATTTGTCAAGAAAATTTAGATTTTTGCTTCTAGCAAATATCCATGTGCAGGATGACAGAATACAATTTCTTATTTTACCAATGGAATGACTGGCCCTGTTATTGAGCTCGTCATTTTAGCTCACCTGCCCTTAAAGAATAAGTGAGCATCTTGGATTATTTTTCCGCCAAAAGCTCCTATACTAAAGCAATGGGAAAGTTAAAATGTCTTCTCGAGAACCACGGGGCTGATTTAAATTACATTTAGCTGGAACCATCCTTAGGACATAGAGATTCAAATGAAGCCAATTGGCCAATTTGGCCTGTGGCCATCTTGGATTTTGGCTGAATTTTAGAAATATCTTTAAAAGAAACTGCTTGGGGCATCGATTCACAACTCATGAAATATGATCATGGGGAAGAACTGAATGAGGTTTGTTCAAGGGAACTTGATTGATCAAATCATTTGGCGGCCATCTTGCATGACCTAGTTTTCACGAAAACGACATCCAGAACTGCTGAACGGATCGGGCAGATATGATTAGTGACTAAGGGCCATTAAAGTTTGTTCAACGAAAGTTGACAATTACAAAAACATGGCTGCCATTAACCAATCAAAATGTAGCGTGTTTGGCGGCGATATTGTATCTTTTTATTTGATAGATTCTGAAGCAGAAATTGGTTTTATATAGGTTTTTAGGTATTCTTATTTCAAATTTGCCATTTTGGAAACTGTCGGATAAGCGGTTTGTCAGCCATTTTGGATCTTTTTCCTGCCTAAAACTCCCATACTAAAGCAATGAAAATTTAAAACGTCTTCTCAACAACCACTGGGCCGATTTCAAGTATATTTAACATGAAGCATCCTTAGGGAATAGGGATTCAAGTTTGTTCAAAGGAAGATGATCGGACAATTTGACCCGTGGCCATCTTGGATTTTGGCCGACTTAGAAACGTCTAACAATCTGAACTCTAAAACCGCTTGGGGGATCGAGGCATAGCATGAAATATGATCTAAGGCAAGAGGGCCCGTGGCCATCTTGGATTTTGGCCGACTTAGAAACGTCTAACAATCTGAACTGCAAAACCGCTTGGGGGATCGATGCAAACCTCATGAAATATGATCTAGGGCAAGAGATGAACCAAGTTTGTTCCAGGGAACTTGATTTGCCATTTGTTTGGCAGCAATCTTGGATGACCTAGTCTTCGCGAAAACGACTTCTCCAGAACCACTGAACGGATCGGGCCAAAATTTGGCAGATATAATTAGGGACGAAGTGCCATTAAAATTTCTGCATGGGAAGTTAATGTGTACAAAAAAACATGTCCTCCATGAACCAATCAAAATATAACATTTTTGGTGGACATCTTGTATTTTCTGCAAATCTCTGAGAAAATCATAAAAAGATTTACTTATTAACCATTGGACCAATTTTAATCAATCTTGGCTAAACTTTCTTCACAGAATTTTGATTGGTAGATTTTTACAGCAATCATGTCATTTTGTTCGGTTGTGCCATTGGCCAATTATTCCAGGTGAGCAATACAGGCCACTTTGGCTTCTTGTCAAAAATAGTCTTCTCTTGGCCTGCAAATGGACATTCAATGAGTAAGATTTAGATTTTCTTGACCCAAATTTGACTGTTAAATGGTTCAGGCTATCCTGAAGCGTATAGTTGGTTGAGTCAAATTCTGTATTTCCTATGGTAGACATGGGGAGGTGAAACACGCTCATGGACCGTCATGGTTAAATATTTTAATAACACCTTGACTGAAAATTGAGTCTCACTAGCTAACATTTTGAAAACGGATTTGACTGAAAATTGTTGTTGCAACAGCTTCCAACCAAATTGTTCTCAAAATAATCAGCACGACGTTCAGTGCTAGGCTTTTGTTAGCTAATAAATGTATGTACAATTAAGGTTCTCATCTATTCATAAAATGTACATGTCCTAACTAAATTTAGAACTATTTGTTACTTTCGGACACTAACTAATTAGGAGTATGGCTGCCATTTTAGATAGCTATTTGCAGGCGCTGTTATTTTAGCTTCTATTGCAGTTGTTTGTATAAAACCATTGTTAGGCAGCAACAGTTTTCAGTAAACTTGTTATAAATATATTTGTTGTCACTTGCACCATAGGAAATATAAAACTAGTATTGAACTGTAGGCACTTATTATGTGCTCAGTGTGGAAGCCAGCAGACGAGTGAATAACTTTAGTGTTACAAGAAGGGTTTTATACGAACAATTGCGACCCGGTGAAGAGAATACAAGCTAAAATAATGGTGTCAAATATCTATCTAAAATGGCGGCTATACTCCTATTTAGTTAAAGGGTCCATAGCGTAAGAAATAATCCTAACTTTAATCCTAAGTTTAGCTTAGACAGGGTTGGCAAGTTTTGGACACTAGTGGTTTAAACCACGGTTTAAACCGTCCGCCCAAAATAGGTTTTGGACACCTTAAATTGTCCAAAACTGTCCAAAACCTAAAATATTGGTATAAAAAATATTTTTCTGAAATGTAATTTTCTTAAAACAACTATATAGCATTTAGACACATACAGGTACATGTACATATTGATGGATGGTTATCTACATGTATTTTTGGATACTTTATTGCTATATAATAATAATAATAATAATAATAATAATCTAAAAGGACACATATGATTTCAATAAATTAGGAGTCTTATTTGCTTCTTTCTATAATCCATTGGTTAATTTTTTTCAACTTTTCTTTGTCTTAAATGTTTTAACTCTGTATATTTCGACCAGTTGTGTTAAACCCACAGAAACGCTATTTAATCAATAATGTAAACATATTAGACTACCTATGTACAGCTAGATGTTTATATTATTGAGAACTGTCCCTGTGTCTAAATCTATTTCTTGCAAAATGTTCATGGCCTATGGAAGGATCTTAAACTCATAGAGAAAATATAGTCTGCTAAGATGTTGTTTCAACAATTAACTGGTGACCCTTGCTCTCTAAGGCTATTTTAGAATGCACTACTCAGTACAGGTCTGATAATCTCTGATAACCACAATCACATGCTGAGCCTCTTTACAATTCAATGGTATAGGTGTGATAATTGGCCTGTGAGGGCGCTGGCTTAAGATTAGAAATAACACACAATGATCTGCTTAACCCTATACTTTCTGCAACCGAGGGTTTTCAGAAATACTCTTGCCTGAATACCTTTACTACAGTAATATTATGAAAACAATTTGGCATAGCACACTAACACCCTTCAGATAGACTGATGCAAACAGTCAAACTAATATTCAGCAAGTCCCAAAGTTTTGAAAATAAATAAAAACATGCATTTATTTGACAGAAGGGTGGTCTATCTTTAACTCTATCCATTCCAAATTTTAAATGTATTGAATTATGACATAAAATTAATTAAAATAAAATGGATTTGTTTAATATAGTGCTTTTGATGCAATTTCTGATTTCTTGTTATTTTTTAATAGGATTATGATGCATAAGAGTATGGTGATATGTCCAACATAGTTTTGGACAGTTTTGGACGGGTTTAAACCATGTAAGACAGGTTTTGGACAATGTCTGCTCAAAGTTAGTTTTGGACTGTCCAAACCCCAACCCTGAGCTTAGATATGTATACTCTATGAATAGATGAGAACTTTAAGTTAGGCCTATGCCAACATGAACCAATGTGAAATGCATGTACGTTAAAAAATATTCAATCAGTAGGTAAGCATGTCATTGCATGTCAGATCATGCGTGTGCGGGACGGATCTTCACTTCTATGGGGAAATAGTTCACGCTGGAGATATTGATTCCATGTATATATGACACGGGCCTCACTAATTGTACATACATTTGTTAGCTAACCAAATTGAAAGTCTGGCATTGATTATTCTGAGAAGAATTTGATAACATTGTTGCTGCCTTAGTTGACAATGACTGCCAATCAAGTTACTCGAAATATCTTCAGAAAGTGTTACTACATTGAGTTGAAATCATGTTGTGTGTTGTATTATTCTTCTAGACATTGCAAGGCAACAACAAACATAAAGTGATCATTCAACCGGAATATGGAGAATGCTTCAAGGAATCACAGTACACCATTTTTAAGACAAGAACTCAGCATGCCAAATCTCTTGTAAGTAGTCCCCTGATAATGAATGTCAATGGACCTTTCCAGTTTTAGCCATGCCCCACCCATCTCTATCTAAGGTCCACCCACACCTCACTCCTGTTGGAATCGATCGATCTCTGAACTCCCTGACTATATCAGTTTCCAGAAAACTATGCATGTAAACTGTTGAATATTTTGAAACCAATTTGATGGGGTGCTATTGCTGCCTATATAGGTAAAACATTTATTTAAATAAAACTGAAATAAATGTCTAGTACCGCATGCCATTAACCCTTAATACTTATATCAGCCAAAATGTTTTCTGCAGCGGTTTTACCAGCAATATATAATTTGAGTGTAAAAGGGTTAACTATCGATCACATCACTCTGATAAAACCAATTACGCGTGTCCAAACGGTAACTTCCGTTAGGGCATTCCAATTATAAATATATGTTGTGCTCACTGTAGACTAACATTTTTGTGACTATTACTTTATACTACATGTAGAGTTTGAAATTATTGCTTTAGATCCCTTTAGTTGTTATGACTGGTCAGAAAAATTTAGACTTGCTTAGAGAATGTATATTTACATGCCAAGAGAAGACTTTATTTTTTTTAATTTACGCTTCTCGAACCAGTCATTCCAAGTAGTCTTCTATTGGCCTGTAAATAGACCACCATTTCTAACGCAAGTTTTGAGAGACTTGGTCATTACAGGGTTAGTGGTCAACCCTGCCAAAAATGCATTCTGCAGCAGTTTTCAGAAATATCCCATTTGAAAAAAGAATACTTTAAAAAGCTAAATAGCGGAAACGACATGTACCAAGTTTTCATGTCCAGGTAAGTATTTGTTCTGAAGTACCGATTTTAATTTTGATTTAGAACAGCACCCAGTCAAAGAAGTTTCAAAACATTCAACGCAATATTCGCTACATCATCAATAATTCGCTGTTTCTGATCTGTAAGGGTTAAGGATATCATAAAGATCAGCAAAAAGATCCGGGAAAACGAGAACATTGTACAAATCTGAATTTGTGAAAATGTAACAAAAACATGAGGTCTGCAATCTATCTCTTTTTTACCAATAGTTTGAAACTGGTCTTGGCTGCTTTCTTTTTCTGACGCTTGATCAGGTTGGATCGAAATCCGAATGCTGTTACCTGGTTTGGCACTTCGTTTTATAATAATAATAATAATAGGATATTTATAGTGCGCTATAATTCCACGCAAATATTGCGTGCTCTAAGCGCTTACAATAATAAAATAAAATGATCATACAGTTGGATATGGCTGATGGAACAAAAACGTTTTAAGATTGGATTTAAATATAGCTAGAGTGGATGAAGATTTAAGACTAGCTGGAAGATCATTCCATTCTGTAGAAGCAACAAAAGCAAATGTTCTGTGACCATAGGTTTTTGATTTAACTTTCGGAATTTTAAGTAGGTTTAGATTTGCAGATCTAAGTGGCCTGCTTGGCGTGTACGTTTCTAGCAGTTCTGAAAGGTAGGTTGGTGCTGTAGATATGATACATTGATGGGTTAGGCAGAGGACTTTGAAGCGTATTCTCTGTTCTATTGGAAGCCAGTGAAGATCTTGGACAGTGGGACTGATATGATCACTTACGCTTTAGGGAAACAACTCTAGCGGCTGCATTCTGAATTGCTTGGAGTGTGCGCATAGCATCTTTTGAGGCGCCTATAAACAGACTGTTACAACAGACTGTTTTTTATACTCTTATAGCCGGTTACACTTTCCCTACGTGTGTAACCGGTCAGAAAAATCAGGTTACAGGTAACCGTTTGTAACCAGATTTTTGATTTTGTAACCGTTAATGTTGGTTTTTTAACCGTTAATTCGTGATTTGTAACCGGGAACAAAATGATTGTTAATTTTGTGTAACCGTTAAGTTAAAGTTTCCTGTAACAGTCAAAGTTTTTGATTGGTGTTTGTAACCGGTTGAATCAGTTGTGTGTAACCGGTAATATTTTAACGTGTAATTGTCAAAAGTTATTGTGTAGTTTTCAGTAACCATTTGTTTTTGGTTTTGGCCGACATTTGTCCATTTTAAAGTGAATACTTTATGGAATAAGTTGTGTTTCCTGGGCCCTATTTGGGTCTATAGTTTTAATGAGTGGTTATAGGCATAGGCTTCTGTGGTTTTAGATGCCTGATGGATGTTTGAATTCGGATTTCATGGCATTTCGTACTTTGCTTGGCATTACTCATCAGAGAAATATTCATTCTATGTTGCTCACAGGTATGGTTTTTCCGTGCTTTGAATGGATGATCAGTAAGTTTAGTGTCTTATCTTACGGGTCTGTGCCCCGATTGGTGAGGTAGTGTGGCAGGACTGGCTGTTCAGGGACAATAAAGGTTATTGTTTCGGTGGAACCTGGTTCGAGCAGGTAGTCTAGGAGCGCCAAGTCCTGCTCGTCGGAGACTTGTACTCCTTTTGGTAGGTGGATCACCACTTGTCTCTCTTTCTCTGGTGCACTCACTGTGTTGTGGATGTTTTTCCACTTCTTGTGGTATTGGAGGCATGGTTAGTGCAACCGAATGTTCTGTGTCACAAGAAGTGGATGGTTGAGACTCAGTGTCGTTGAGGTGTTGTGGGCCTTGGTGGCGGTACCCTCAGTCGGAGGCAAGAGTACTCCTTTACTCGAATTACTCTTGTTTTTCTATGGGTTCTAACTAATTCATAGAACTCATCTCTGCCGATATCATGTAGTTTATCAAAATGCTTGCAGGTTTCTTCGTGTCTAGTGAAGTTGATGTGGCAATATTGTGACTTGTGATATGACGTCATAGTTGGCATTGCCAAGACGTGGAGGTATGGTGATTCGAGTAATTATGAGAAAAAACTAATTTAAAGGAATCACCAGTCCACATGGTTAATCCCAATGGGATTCAGCGTATGTAATTGATGTATCCAGTATTGTTCTTGTTCTTTTCTGATATGTGTTTTATCAGGATCCTCAGGGTCATGAGGTAGAACTTTTATGATTTTGTAACTTACATTATGTTCACTGTGATTTGGCAGATTAAAGTGTTGTGCTACAGGTGTGTCTGTGTTTTTTGATATCCCTTAAATGTTTAAGTCGTATCTGGAATTCACATTTGGTTTCTCCCACATATTGTTTGTGGCAGTATGTGCATGTAAGTAAATAGATGATATTGCATGTGTTGCAATATGTTTTAACCGTACATTTATAAGTACGGCCTGTGTGTGCTTGTAAAGTCACGGCTGTTGTCCTTATGTTGGCAGAAAAAACTGTTTTTTTGTGTGCATGAATCGATAGGGTTTTGGAAAGTTTTTTCTTTGTATCTTGCGCTGGCAGGATATTAAAATTTGGCGCGAACTAGTGTGTCTTTGAAAGTAGGATTTTTCTTATAGCCAAACATTGGTAATTCGAGAACGTTTGTCTACATTTTGGGCTAGTGTTGAGTAGATCCCAGTGTTTGTTGATAATATGCTGTACTTTATGGCTATGCGTGTGGAAATCCATGATGCACAGAATATGTTTGTTGGTAATGTTGTCCTTAGTTTTAGGCAACAGAAGGTCAATTCGATTACGAGAGCAGGATTTCTGATAATTCTGGAGACGATTATTGGGTGGGTATTCCCGTTGTTGGTAATACTTTATCAACTCGTGGGCATGTGTGTGGACTGTGGAAGTCTATTTCCTTGCTACAAATTCTGCGTAGACGGAGGAATTGTCCGTATGTGTTTGAGTTTTTCGTAAGCTGCCAAATCACAGTGGACAAAATGTAAGTTACAAAATCATAAAAGTTCTACCTCACGACCCTGAGGATCCTGATAAAACACATCAGAAAAGAGCAAGAACAGTACTGGATACATCAATTACCTACGCTGGATCCCATTGGGATTAACCATGCGGACTGCTGATTCCTTTAAATTAGTTTTTTCTCTTTTTACCAATGTCTAAATGACAAATCCCTGAAAAAGTACATTCTTTGCGATGTATAGCTTAATATGTTGAATATTGTGAAATTAATATGATTGGAAGCCATTGCTGCCATCGGCATGCAGCAATGTCTTCCAGTCATATGAATTTAAAAATATTTAAAAGATTTCCTTTTTGTTTGCCCTGAGATTGAGATAAATCGGATTTATCTGTGAAAGGATTAAGCATTGCATCCCTATGATTTTAGTACCTCATTTTCAGGTTTATTGTTGAACATTATGTTAGTACATATATTTTTTTACATACAATTTGTATGGAATGGTCTGTGCTTTGTTTTAATATCTTAGTCATTTCGGATTGATTTCTACACCAGTCCCAGCTGCACGATTCCTCCTGATCTGAATGATGCGTCACAGTTTATCGGCTATGCTTATATTCTGCCTCTTGATACGGGAACGAGTAATGGAACGATAAGGGTACACATTGCCAGCAAAAATCACAAACCTATCGGAAGTGTAACAGGCAAGTATAACTGACAGTTTCACAACTTGTGTATATGACAGGACAAGATGTTCTTTGTCATAGGCCTTGTTACCCTCGTCCCCGTAAGCGGAAGAGGGCATTGTGATATCTGTGTGTGTGCGTGCATGCGTGTGGGCGCGCATGTACGTGCATGCATGTGCGTGTGTAGGTATGATTGTGTGCGTGTGTGCGTCTGTCTGTCTGTGCACCTCTCAAAAACTACTGATCCGTTGTGGCTCAAATTTTAACATAAGGAATGAACTTGCCGTGCAATAGTCTTTCCAGAAGTTGGCCTTGTTTCGGATAAAAGAACCTGGATCCAGATCTGATCAAATACTGGATCTATGGATATCTCGGAAACTGCTGGTCCGATTTTGCTCAAATTTTAACACAAGAAAGTGTGTAACCATTCGCTAGGATTTCACAACTTTATGTGTGATCCGAAGAAATCTGGAAAATATGCGGGCAAATTCAGGAATATCCGAAAACTTTACAATGTTACAAAATGGGAGGGTTAGTGTCTTGTTTTCTAATAGCTTCCTACTTTTTGTCTTGGAGGCCTGAAAATTGTGTATTCTCGACTGCCACTTTGATACGTTATTGATACATAAATTAATCAATACAGCATTGTAAATCTTTAAAGATTAATAATGTCAGTGTAGCTATAGTTATATACAGTACAGCTCAGAAATAAGTTAAAATGTTGCACTAAAACAGAAGCATGTTAGTTAGTACAATTTTGAACACGATGTAAGAAATGTTCTAGTCATTATTTTGAAAATAATTGGATAGGAAAACATTAGGCAGCAATGTCTTCCAATCCAATTATGTTCAAAATATTCAACTGTATGTATTAAGTTATTTCTAAGCTGTACTTATTCTAGCCAAATTAACCCTTTCAACCCTGAAATATCCATATCTCAATTTTATGCCACCAATTATATAAACTGGTAAATATTTTATTAAACTAATAATTTAACTAGTTCAGCTAGTTGTCGGGCCTGTTTTAATGGTTTTACGCCATCTGAATGAATACAATTTATTGACACAGATATTCTATCGCCTCTACTGTGGTCTTGAGGAATGTCAGTTTGGCGTTTTTGACTAATATGATTATTAAAGGGTTAAGAGAGAAATCTCAAATATTTTAACTATACCTACATGTTTACACTACAAACCCACAGACCCCAGCTCCCAAATAATACAAGGAAATCTATATGACACAAAGTAGTTCAATCACAGATGAATCAGGTTCCTTTAGACAATGACAAACAGTCACAAACGGTGTATTAGCCCTTTAATACTCCAGCTGGCCAAAAACAACTTCTGTAGGGGGCTTGAGAAATGTCAATATGCAGACCATGATAAGACTATTTTTGAAAATTTGTCGCTGGAATGATTGGCTCGATAACCAAGCCACTCATTCCAGTGGTTCATTAAAAAAAAAACCTATTGGCCAGTAGATGAACATTCAGTGAGCAATAATTTAGATTTTCTCGACCAATCTTGACTAGTAACGTGTTAAACGTTTGTTTGTCTTGACTGATTGCAAAGGATTGGCTAAAATAGTTAAGAATTGGGTAAGAACCATTGTATTTGGTTATTTCATTGTCTAATTCTTTGCAAACACATGGTCCTTAACATGTTTACAAAACAAAATAAAATGTTCTGTTAAATAGTTTGAGCCTAATTTGATTGGAAGCCATTGCTTCCAATCATATTAAGGCCAAAATATTCAGCAGATCACCTCTTACCTTGCGTTCAAAATTGTATTAACTACTAACTAACGTGTTTCTGTTGTTCTGTTGGAAACATGTTACCTTATCAATGACCTACCCATTCACCAAGTAGCCAAATGGTATTAAAATTGAGATGTGGTTAATAGAAAGCATGATTGGCTAAATATTTGACTAATGATTAAAATCACATTAAATACGTAATTTTAAAGTAGAGAATCATTAAAATTAAAGTTGAAGGACATCTTAAGATAAACATTTATGTAAATGACAATGTAACTGGTACTTATTATATTGTTTTTTACTGTGATCAAATAAATCCTGAAGTCCTAATATCTCTGATTAAAAGCACCGATGTAGGCCAGCTGTTGAATATTTTGTCAGAAATTTGCCTGGAAGATGTTGGTGTCTTAGGCAGCAACAGCTTCCAGGCAAATTAGTTTCAAAATATTCAGCATAATCTTGTATGTGTTATGTAGCATTCAGTTGGCTAAGATAGTTAAGATTTGGCTATAAAAAGTGTAGTTGGATAATCTATTCACTAATAATTTGTGAAAGCCAGATGTGTTCCTGCTTATACCTTATGAGCTTTACTGTAGAAGCAATTTGAATGGGAGCTGTTGCTGCCTTCCAACAACCAGTTCCTGTCAAATTATTTTCAAAATATTCAACAGCTTAAGTATAGATGTCTTACAGTTGAGATTCTGTCACTTCAGGGTTCATACGGTTAGATGGATTTAACCATTGAATGATCAATGCAGCCCACATTTGCATATGTAATGGTCTTGAGGAATGTCCGTTTGCGGGCCAAGCGAACACTATTTTTACATTTACATACACCTCTAGATTCAAGGATTAAAGCGATCGTGGAGTGCTTCTTCCTGTTCTTATTCTTGTTCTTAAGGGATTTCAGTAACTAATTTTACTGGAGGGATCTTCTCCAAACTGGTGGACATGGTGGAAGCTTGTCCATTGGATGTCCCAGACGTCCCAATTTTGGGGTCAAAATCTAAATTGAAAAAGCTAACGCTTTCAGAAATATTGGTCTCAGAAGTAATACTTTTAAAGCAATTTTCGATAATTCTGGGACGATCTCCAATGTATGTCCGTGGGGTCCCGAAGACCTGTGCCAATTTTGGGGTCAAAGGCTGTAATGCAACATCGTTTCGAAAATAGACACGTTTGATGCCATGGTAGCCAGCTTGAAAAATCTATGTATTGGACAAAATTTGGCCTTGTTTTAATTTTGTCACTAGACAGGCCACGCATTCCAGCGATATAGTTTCAGAAAAGAGTCTGAAAATCGACATTCAGTAAGCAGCAATGTCAATGTTATTAACCATTTTAGGGTTAAGCCTATTTTGAATAATGCTAGTAATCAATCTGATATCTAACATATTGATTTAGTTTTAATGATAAACCTTGTTGTTGTGTGTGTGCTTTTAGATCAGTACATAGCAGCATTCTTAGCAGGTTTGTGCACCGGCGACCTCTACGACCTTTGTAGATGTTGGCAAAGTATAGCAAATTTCAACGCTGTGGTGGGTGTGTATGTGTCTTGTGGCATTCGCAGAACAAAGAAAATCTTTATTGGGCCACCTTTACTGACAGTGAGATTGTGTTGCACATAGTGGACACTGTGTCGTCAGAGATTATGCTGTCTGGCTGGGGCAATGGTTGGTTATAGTACGAAGGGGTCTTTGGTCACAGTTAGCAAAGCTAACGAACTACCTTCAGAGCTGGCCATCTGTTGCAGTTGTACATCATATGTGATGTACACAGGCCACACCATACTAGCATAGTTTCTTGGTCAGATATGCCAGAGGGATACATGATCCGTTCAATGGATCCACTGTTTCTAAATGAATGAAGGCAATGTTTCGTGTGACAGAATGTACAGCGAGGCCAGAGGAGCTGTACATTAGTGAACCAAGAATGTTGCTCTTCTCCATTCCTCCATGGCACGCAGCAGGATGCCTTTAACTTCTTCTATTGCGGATAGGTGTACATGGTCAACTTTGTCTTAGCTTTGTTCATAAAGAGATTCATATTCTTGTTCTTCTGCTGCTATAGGGAGGTTACCGAGAGGCTTCTTTTCCTCGTCTACATCATCTCTAGTTGGAGGCCCAGTGTAGATAGTGGTGGGTTTGGTCTAATCATCGCCAGGTTGAGTACTACATCCAGGATCTTTGATAATTTGATGGTGTCAAAGGCGCATGACATGTTAATGCCCATCTTGTGAAATTTCCAGTGCTTAGACATGACATTCCTTACGCCCCTGCAATGTCTGTGCAGCTGCGTCCTCGTTTAAAGCTGCTTTGGTAGGCTCCATTGAATCTGTCAGTCTTTTCTCGGATGCGGCACTATGTCAGAGGAGCATTATAGGCCGCAGGTTTGCGGGTGGCTCAGGAGGCTTCTTGGGTTTATGTAGAGCGATAAGGTACTTTGGTCAACAGCACCAATGGGAAGGTGTTGCATGAACCTTATAAGCAGGTCCAAAAGAGGGATCCATTACTAGCTATGCCCCACCCATTTCTAGTTAAACACAGTCCACTTTGTATGCATGATTGAACACATTGAACCTTGAATTCCCAGAATCTCAATTTCAAGGCAACTGTACACCTAGGCTGATGAATACTTTCAAACTAATTTTACTAGGTGCTTTTGCAAATGGCAGCCAGCAGCTGATCAAAGTCAAATTAATCACAAAATTTTCAAAAATATATTTATTAAAGGAAATGATCGGGAAACTAACATATGCTCCTGAATGACAACTTTATAATATAATCAACCTATAGCCACCAGTGAAAGACAGAAATAAATCGGAATAATTAGAAAAAACGAGTTAAGTACCATTTATGTCATTCAGGAGGGAACCAATTAGTGACTAAACTGGATCTATGCGCTCTGGTGTACGCCGAGCGAATTAATAATACCCGCTACAGCCGGTCATATAAGCTCAATTATATTCGTGCTAAACTGATTAGCCACTACATCCTACAGGTAAAATGCTGTCTAGTTTTAAAATAATTTGACTGAAAGCCGTTGTTTCCAGATACAGGGTCTCCATTCAGTCACACAAATTTTAAAATATTCAGTAGGCTTCATATTGCGACCTTTGAAACCAGCAGTGTATTTTGAAATCATTTTGACTGAAACTTGTTGCTTCAATCAGAAAAAAGTGACTGAAATATAACGTTTTCAAATGGATCAATAGTGAATTAGCATTAGTGAGTTAATCGCTCGACATCGGCACCTATAGAAAATACTATTCATACCGCTTTCAAAACTATTCAGGTGCGCATTCGTTATATTCCGGTAGGCCTATGTGGTATACCTGCATGCACAGTTCACACAGCGGAGTGCGAAGCACCAGCGAAGTCACTAATTGGCTCCCAAGTTAAGTGCTCCTAGACTTAGTAAAGGCTTTTTCTCAAATAATCCTGATTCATTTCCATTTTTACCAATGGTAGTTTATTTAATATTGTAAGAAATTACCAATAAATATTTGTTAATTCCCTTTTCCCTTCCTTTAAGTTGTAAATTCGCCAAAGACCTGCAATTCAAACGGTTACTGTAGGACTTTTTCCCCTTTCTTGTCAGACCTGCATCGTTTGATTGAGACATCAGCTAACAAGTGGCATATTTTGATTATCATGTCAGATACTTGAGTGACAGCTCAGATCCATCCATTTGTGATGCCTCATTTGCACTAAGCTAAGTTTTAACCATTGCCTTTGAACTCCAGTCTAACTTTATCATTCTGTATTTAGTAAGGTACTTAGTGATCAAGCCTCTTGATGGACAGAAATTTGACATGTCATCTGCGCATGCCTATCATTGGGCGCACGAACAATGCTGTCACATCGGACATCGTGGACTGGGAGAGTTCTACAAACCTGACGTGTAAGTATGATTCTTAGGGCTACTTTTTCATGTGGTTTATGGGGTTGGTTTATAAATTTAGAATTTTATACAGGACCTTTTTAATTTGACACTTGCAGAGCTGCCCATAATTATCAAGATTCTGTAAGTGAGGAAATAAATCAGGCACGATTGGCGTATATTTTAAAGATGGAGTTTCTAAATTCTGTTGTAGGATAGAATTTTGTTGCCTATTATAGATTCTGTCATGACATAGAAATGGAAACAAACATGCACACTTAACATAGCGCATACTGCAAAGTGATCATCTCATCCGCTTGATTGTAGAGCACAGTCTATTGGATCGAACTCTTCCCATGTATATCACTTTTGTATTCAGCAAAAAAATATCGAACAGGAGATAGGAATACCCTTTGGAAACCTCTGAAGCATTGGAGTTCCTGACAAGATCAGCAGATTGATACAGATAAGATACAGTCATTCTACCTGCATGCTAATGCACAATGAGTCTCTCCTGTACGCTTGGAGCTTAATTGTACGATCTGGACTTTGTAGCAGCACATGCAGACCCAATGTATCAAACCATACCCCATCAGCACAGAAAGTTGGGCTCAACAGCAATCCAGGAAAACAATGCCCATGCAAACCAATAACGTCCAAGTTGATGGAATTAACGTAAATGAAGAGCATCACATTAAGCTAGATAAGTAGGATCTTCAGTAGATATATCTGAAGTGTACGGTAGACTAGGAAGGAGGCACTAAATAAAACACCCAGTTAAGGTTTGGCAGAGAAGATTTCATGTCCCTGAATCCAATCTGGAATGCTCCAATCAAAGAAAACAGTATCATCAACACTAAGATAAAACCTGTCCTCTTGCATTGTGAACTATCAGTGGTCAATGAATAACATCATTAGCAAATTGTAGACCTTAAATAAATGCTTCAGAACAACCTTAGCATCAGATAGACAGACAAGATCTCGGCTGATCATTTGTAGATGCAAACAAAACAAGTTCTACTGATCATCCAACTATGAAAGAGAAAATGCTGATTATTTTGGTCACGCTTTGAGGAAACATCCCGAAGATGCATTATAGCAAATGGAATCAGGGAAAGAGGAAGTCGCCCAAGAACACCTGGCAGAAAAAGTTGAGCTCGTCGTGAAAGAGGCTGCCTTAGCCTGGTGTCATCTGGAGGAAGCATTCAAAGACAGTTCATGCTTGAGGAACGTTGGAGAACTATGCACCTAATGGAACCAAAAGGCGTAAGTCAACTTAAGCCAATATCATTATGATCCATAAGTGAAATTGCTGGGTCTTATTAGGATTATTTAGGTTGGGAGGCTTTTATGCATTCAAATGCAAGTTTGATTTCAGCGAGAATATCTATAGCCTCTGTTGGACACTGTCTGAAATGGCCAGCAACAGTGTGACCTTCCTGGCGTGAGATTCGTTTTCGGTATTATTATAAAATTATCTATTTGTTGCAAAAATATACATACATCATTAAACACATGCGTTTATCTGAAAATCACTCTGCCTTGGAGTATGATGTAATCAAACCGTGCATTCCAGTAAATCCTGGCGAATAAGTTGATGTTTGAGTGATGGTCATTGCCTCTCCTTTAAGCTTTCGTCACTTTCGCTTTCAGTTACTGCATGCCCATTTGGCCTCTTTTCAATTTCAGTTAGCACTAAGCTAATCATTTTCCATTTCAGTTAACACCTGCACATTTGAACACTGTTTGATAGCTTTACAAAATGTATGGTTACATCCAAAGCATGTATAATTTAGTTGAGCTAAACGTTCGATTATTCATTTCTATCCTGAATCAGCCATGTCTTATATATCCCGATCTGATCTATCAATTAATTTTGTGTACTTCCATTATTGAACTAATGTTGATTCAACTGCCACCACAATTAAACACTATCATGTTAGCGCTTTAGCAGAATAGAAGGATATTCACTAAATAATCTGGGTAATATTTCAAGATTATTAAGCATTAGTTCACTCCATGAATGTTTAAATTTGAAAAACGCAACGTTGGAAGGTTGAAAATAAAGAATTTAAAAGATGAAGCCAAGAAGGTAGAGGAGGGCATTGTAGACCTCGGGCATTAAATCCAAGAAAGACGATCAAACAGGACAGCTCTAATTCACCATAGCCAAGGACTGTGCTGCCAAAGATTTGTGTTACTATAACATGTGTAATGCACAGAGACAAAAAAGGCCAAAGAGTTGAATCTTAACGAGGGCCTACCTAGACGATGAATACGCTCAACAAAGATGGACCTCTGTATACACGGATCTTTCTACCCTTGATGAAATTAGAAATGTAGGAGAACCTATTTTCAGCAGAAATACCTCTTGTGAATGGCATGAAGTCTCTAGGAAGATTGACTATCCACCAACTATAAGCCAGGGATAGAAGCACTTAAAGAGACAAACAGTGCAAGAGAGTTACGCTTTTCACAATTATTCATTCTGTTCTGGACACAGTAAAATACCATAAAAACTCGGAACACTGCTCCTTGCGATCTTCCTTGCAAACACTTGGCCAAAGGATGGAATGCAAAGGATGGAATTCACAGGCATGCCTAAGTTACGCACCCACCTAGCTGCCTGCGCCTATGTAGAAGGATGTGAAATATTCATCTAATGTAAGTAAATAGAGAATTAGGCAGGTTTTTTTTACTTTCACAGTATTTCATCATTCTTTTCTACTTGGATACCTTTGGTGAATACGGCCCCTGACTACAACATGGAGGACTGTATCTACAGGCTCAACAGAAAATAACAAGTTATAATTTTTCATCTAAGATGTGGCCACAGCTATCTCGAATAGCATATGTCTATGCTAAGCTAAAGATCTGAGACTCGGCCATATCTGTAGCTGTGGTAAAGAAAGCATAACTGCACAGCATATTGTCCAAGAATGCTCTCCATCTTAAGACAATAGCATTGGACCAGCATACAGTCGGCAAAGACTGCATTGTACTGTTGGTAATCTCCATCTGACAGCTGTGTTATGAATCACAACAATTTTCTAAGCACTAAATCATACTCTCAACTATCAAAATAAACTTGCAGGTTTTTTATGGTATAAGAAGTTCTGTTCTCATTTAAAAAAAAAATTAAATTGCTGCTAAATTCTAGAAGGAATCTATAAGAATGACTTATTTCTAATCAATTCAAGTAGTGTGGAAGTCAGAAGGATTGGGATCAGAAAAATTAATAGATGAATTAGAATATGTTTAAATTATACATGTTTTGGGTGTATGAATTATTTTTTGTAGTTGTCAAATAGTATTCAATATGTAAGTATTAGTTACTACGAGTTTTAAGAGTGCTTTCTCATTCATTAGCGGACTGGTTCCATGTGGCTATTCAGTAGCCTGTCTTAGTTGACTGATTCCCTGTGATTATTCAGAAGCTGACGGGTCCCACGTGTTTATTCAATAACAGGTCTTAGCTTATTGCTTGTATATGGTTATTTAATCTCATGCTGCATGTCGTTGGTGACTGGTTCCACCTGATTAATCAAAGTCACATTTTAGCACACTGGATCCAAGTGTTTGTGCCCGGTTGATATAAATTTATTTGTCGATGTTTGTGGAGAAGAAATTTTCTTGTCTCCCCATATTAGCTGATCTAATCACTAAGATTGTTGTATACATATACATATATCTTATATGGATAATATATCTGAATGACCTAATATGATCAATTCAATTGATGCTAAGGCCTGCCAGTATTATACTGGCAATCTTGTTTACGTGTATGTCTGCTGTTTCGTATCATTCTCTTGGTATGATTACTCTGCTTTTGACTTCTATGAAGTCCTGCTAAATCAATGTGTTCTGTAAGTATGCAGTCATTGCTTCTTATTCGCTCTTCATGATAGCATGCAGGCAATAACTTTTATTTCCAGGACCAATTCACCCTGTTAAACCATCACCTCTCCTTCATCGGATGTCACACCATCGGCTGCCCATTCAATTGTTAGCTACAAAGCTTCATCCTTGGCTTTGTATTGGCTCTCTCTCCTTCCGTACAATGTGACGTACAACCACCCTGTCTTGCTAACTAATGTTCTGTGATATATATCTATACAGCCCTTTTACAAATCATGGTGTTGATAGTTATTTTCTCAGTGTTATTTCTAGTGCGCTTCCACTAGTCACGAAAAAAAGAAACAATCATTGTTCTCTCTGAGTAATATATGGTTTTGTGTGGGCTACCTCATATTGAAGGAGCATTCATTTCCATTTCTCCGCCCCGATTTTTGACGGAAATACGATATTATCCCAGTAGTTCGGAGTCGATCATAAGGTAGTAGAAGACATACACACCTGCATAAACCCTTTCAAACCCACTGACACGAGACAACATATCAAATTGTATTGAAACATATAACTGACTACTTTGGAACTAATATGATTTGAAGGTGTTGCCATGGTTGCCGTCAACAGCTTTAAATCATACTAGTTAATCCTTTATTAACTCTTTAATGGTCAACATTAATGAAGAAAATATATGAAGATATTTTTGCATAGTGTACAGGTATGGCCATTTGTAGGCCAAGTGAATAGTATTTAAAAATTTGTATCACTAATTTCTGGCTCGATAACTGAGCCAGGCATTCCAGTGATAACTTTTCAAAGATAATCTTTACTTGGCCTGCAAGTGGACGTATTCCTCAAGACACATGCAGAGACCAGTTTTCACCGACGGGGGCCATTAAAGGGTTAATCCTCACCACTCTGATGTCAATATTCTATCGTTTCCTGTGTCAATAGCAAAGAAACTGCGACAGCAACATCTTCCTCCAAATCTTTTGAAAAACGAACATCAGTTCATCTTTTAATTTAATTTGAAAAATAAAAATTTGGACATCAGAGTGGTAAGGGTTAAAAAGCCTGATATTTTCAGGGATTAAAGGGTTAAATAGTTGCATTGTTGAGTCACAAAAATGGTCACCAAAACGCTTTCCTAATGTTGGTCCATATACATTTAACATGGCAGCCATTAGATGACGGCTCTTTATGATGTGGTGTCTTTGAACCGCTTATCTTAAAGAATCACCATCTTCTGGCAGCAAGTAGCCACTCTGTCTCAAGGGGTTGATGGTATGTTATTTAGTAACATTTCTGGAATTCAGTTTATTGCTGTAGCAGAATGCAAAAATTAAAAGAAAAACTTGCTATTATATAAATTATTTAATAATACAAACTTTTAGCGAAGTTAAAAAGCGATAAAACGAACATTTTTCTTTGCGATAAATAGTCTGGCAATGCTGCAAGGGCTGCTTATATAAGCACAGTACTTAACAGGGTTGCCAGACTAAGTGATTTACAAAATTTTATGGCCAACGTTTATTGTAGTCACGTTTGTATTTTGGTTTAATTCTGTGTACAAGGATGCTGAGTTCTGGGACTATGGTTGTCTATGAATATTATTGCTTCACGATGGTGTGAAGAAAAATTTGGAAACCGGAATCATATGAAATGTGCCATTTATTGTATTGAACATTGTGGCCAAGTCAAAATATATCACATTTAGTATCAAAAACTTGCGTTTTGTATGATAAGTCATTTCTGATAATTCGTTCAATTTTAACACCATGTTTCAAAGACATTTAAATTTCATCACAAAATTTATTTACGAATTCCTATTACCTTTTTAATATGGTGTTGAATGTGTTGCGGTAACATTTTACAATAAAAAATAACTGTATATGGCCATGTTCACAGAGTTGCCTGACAATTGGGTCCCCTATGGATAAAATATGAAGTTTTAATGATATCAGCTATTCTCAGGACTATGTCCGCATATAACACCCTAACCTATAGGCAAAAATTAAGCAATTCACAGTTTACATGGGTTTAATTGCACTATTAACTCTCACTAGTACTAGTCTTTCAATCAATTAACAAAATAATTCTCATGATGTAATAGTTTTCGTGTATTAACCTTACAAACCAGACAAATTCTCTATTATTAAAAGATTATTTTCTTGAAATTTTTCATACTAATTTGATTCATTTCCTGCCTAATACTACTTTGCGCAGCAACTAATTTAAGTCATATTAGTTTTAGAATCTTCAATGCATTTCCTATATAGTTGAAATTGAGATTCTGAGTATTCAGGTTTTAAAGGGTTCAATAGATATTTTACATGAAATTACATAATGACTGGAGGTCCCAGGGATCCTGCACTCTTAAATCTGGAGGGCTTCCAATGCAGTATTTCTCAATCATGCTGAAATTAGAAGGTACCGTGGATTCAAGTTAAGAATTAAGTTGGTCTCGTGCTACATTTTGTCAGGAGTTTTATGTAAAATCTAATATTTAAAGCGACGCTAATCTCATCTCAAATGTTGTATTGCACAGATACAATATGGTTTATAGATTCCATATCATTCATATCCTGTCACATTCCCTGATCTGTATTGCAATTATCTGTTTTGTAATATCGAGTAAATGTTGAACAGTGATCGACACCATTTTGTCTCCTCAAGCTATTGTGTGTGATGTCATGTAAGCTCCAATACATCACATTCTTTATTATGTAATGCTCATCCCATTGAATATTTTGAAACTAATTTGACGGGAAGCCATAGGCAGCAACAACTTCCAAACAAATTGGTTTCAAAATATTCAACAGCTTCCCTGTAGGATTGCCTTTATATCACATTGCCAAACTGTAACTGGTGCCTCTATGACTGAGCGTATATACCAAGGCAGACACACTAGGGTTTTTCTGATTGGTTGAAAAGTAAATCATGACAGCCATCATAGGGTGTATAAATGTACCAACATTTAACTGCTAAATCCTGAATATCTTTCCTTAGCTTAAAAAGCTTAAAATTACCTGGATAGTTTATGACCGGCGTGTAAGATCACCTGAATAGCTATCAAGAGATGGGATTAGTTATCCTTTAACTAGAATGTGCAGTCGATGGCACACCACAAATCCCCACGCTTTCGCCAAAGTTGACATTCTACACCACCAATGCCCCACCCTATATAAACGTCACCTCACTATCCCCAATCATGTAGATAAGTTTAACTAACATACCAAATTTTGTTGAATTCCACCAAATTTAACTTTCTACCCCGGATGTACGGACTGACAGATGGATGTGATTGCAATATCTCCTCCATTTTTAGCTGCGAGTTGCAGCTCAATAAAGTGTAATGTCTCTTAATTAATTGGTTAGTCAGTCACAAAAGACTATTCCGTCTTGTATCTCAAGAACTATCAATCTGATTTGGCTCAAATTTTAACATGGTGAAGGAACTTGTTGTCTAAGAGGATTTCCAGACTTTGACCGTGTTCAGAATAAAAGAAGCTGGATTGGAATTGGATCAAATTTGGGATCTGTAGAAATCTCAGAAACAACTTTATTAAAAGGGCCAAAAGAATGTGGTCATACACTATGATTCCACAATTTGGGTTTGATATGAAAAAAATCAGAATAATCAAAAATAGAATCGGAAACATGCTGCTCCGAGATTCAATCAACCTTATTTCAGAATGTGTGGGGATAATATACACAAGATTTTGGGGGGTCGAATGGGCCCCACCGACACAACTTTTGAAGGTCTCAAGTTGCATCAAAAGAGAATCCCTGGTTACATTAGGAGAAAATGCAAAAGTTTTGAAAATTAACTGGTATTATACTAGTTTTCACCTGATGAAAGAAAAACAGAGATGATATTTAATGTTATGCCATTTTGCAAACTAAGCAATGTGCCTATAGGCAATGCGACTATAAGCGATGCGACTATAAGCAATATGACTATAAGCAATATGACTATAGGCAATGTGACTATAAGCAATGTGACTATAAGCAATGTGACTATAAGCAATGCGACTATAAGCAATGCGACTATAAGCAATGTGACTATAGGAAATGTACTATAAGCAATGTGACTATAGGCAATGTGACTATAGGCAATGTGACTATAAGCAACGTGACTATAAGCAACGTGACTATAGGCAATGCGACTATAGGCAATGCGACTATAGGCAATGCGACTATAAGTAATGCGACTATAAGCAATGCGACTATAGGCAATGCGACTATAGGCAATGCGACTATAAGCAATGCGACTATCAGCAATGCGACTATAAAAAATGCGACTATAAGCAATGCGACTATAAGCAATGTGCATTATTAAATAAATAACTAGATTGTGCTTCTCACAACTGTATTCAAATAGAAGGATACCATTTGTGAAAAGATGCATTAAAATTTTATTCAATAATAGTGTGTGACATTTTCTCATAACTCCCTGATAGCAGTCGCTACATTTCACCTTTTAAAAATTAGCTTTGTACCGTAATGGTTTGCTTTGCCAGAACTGTTTTCCAATCATTGTGACATCAATTTTGGCATTTCGGATTCAGAAACATTTTGTGATATGTGAGAAAGTACATTTTCTGGTAGTATTAAAAAATTAAACTAGTATTTAAAACACACTGTAATTCAGAATTCCGTGTAATTTCCATATTTTTTTGCTATGCAGCGTCTGTGACCACGATATATGTTGCCAAAAAAGCACACTTCCATTGAGTGTTATTGGACAAAGGGGACCGTAGAAAGATATTTGTAAAACATTTAACGCTTTGTAAATTACTGTTAGGATTCAACAATGATGTTTTTTAGTTTATAGTTAAGCTTGATAAATTTGATACAAAATGGTATACTAGATTAATAGAATTGACTAGCTTTCAAATACAATCTATAGGCATTTATCTACTAGAGGGGGGGGGGGGGGGGGTGTTGCGAAAATTTAAATGTCTGGCAACATTGTGAATATAGCCATGCTTCTTATATCATTTCCGACATAAAAGTGTCAAGGATTCTTAAGAAGCTTCCATTATTACGGTCTGCAAAATGTTCAATACTAAGGCATTGTTAATGTTATTCCTGTCCTTCGTTGTTATGCTCGATGCATCTTTTCGGTTCCACAGACAAGCTTCTATGCCAGAAAACACCATAGCTGCTTTCAATGAAGCGGGTAACCACGTATGTGACCAGAATATAATATATATACATTACTCTGGTTAACTCACCTGGTCTGAAAGGCCAAGCGAGTTTATGCTGTGTCGACCGTCCGACATTTGTTTGTATCGTCTCTCTGTTATCAAATGTTTCCGCAAAGTAACCTCTCAAGAATCATACTCTCATACTTCAACAAATTTGGCAGCAAGCATGCTTAAGTAATAGAGATCCAATATTTTTCAAACGAAGCTGACTCGTCGAAAATCTTTGATTACTGCAATATTTTTATACCATGGAAAAAAGATTGGCAGTGTATTAGGTGATGCCGCAGTTTGAGCAGGAAGTTAGGCGGCAGAGTAATTTCCTGAAGATATTTTTACTACCATTAATCAGATCGCTTTGAAACTTGATTGGTTGATTGGGCTAGGTCTGGTGAAGAAACCTCTTGCGACGATGATCCGAAATCTAAGATTACCACCAGCCTGTGGCTATCTTGAAAATTTGTTTCCCAATGAAAGCTCTGCTACCATTTATCGGATCACTGAAACTTCATAGTTTCATTGAACTAAGGCTCGAGAAGAAACATATCGAAATCGATGATCATTCAAAATTCAAGTTGGCCACCACCCACCAGTGGCCATCTCGCAAATTCGTTTCCTGATGATAATTCCGCTACCATTTATAAGATCACTTTGGAATGTAATAGGTTGATTGGACTTTCCATATTTACGATTATAACTCGGCCACCATGTGTTGGATTGCTTTGAGACGTCATACGTTGTTTGGACTTGTCCTGAGGAAGAAATCAATCGAATTAAGGGTGATCCAAACTCCAAGATAGACACCAGCCCCTGTACGCTATCTAGAAAATCAATTTCTGTATGGCAACTACTAACATACATTGTATTGGTTTGAAACGTCACAGATCCATTACCCTAAGTCTGGGGAAGAAACTTCTTGAAATTGACGATGATCTGTTATCCAATTGGGAGGAGTGAGGCAGAGATTGGTGGAGACTGCTCATAATATAATGCCCAAGTCTCTTTCGATTGCTCTCTAGACATTGTGTCTTGACACCAGGGCTGTCAGTTTATAAACACAGGTATTTCATTGGTACACCGTTATGTCCTAAAAATGAACATCCTAACAAAGCTGATGCTGATATGCTATTTAATATGGCTACCAGCCACCAGGGGGTGTTTTGATAATTGTTATCCGGTCGATAACATTTCTCAGATGGCTTTGAAACTTCATATGCCATTGGAATAGGTATTTTTGAAATAAATACTTGTCAAACGCTTTACAGGAGCTATACCTTTATCTGTTTGTAAACCGTGGTGCTAGATTTAAACTAAGTACTTCTCGAAGTATGTGTGACTAGCTTTCATTCCTCCATTCACAAACTTGATTTGTCAATGTTATCGGCCATGATGTGTTATCAGTTTCCTGTGATATTATAATTATTAAGGCATGCTATGCACTATCTTCTTACACCTCTCATTCTGTGACTTATTATCTTGGCATGGTATTATACACCGTTTGTGGAGTTCTTGTTTGAGCCCGTTAGCCCTGTAACACTCCAGTCTGCCAAAAATGGCTTCTACACAGGGTCAAGTTTGACTCTCTAACTATAGTCAGTTTGCTGGTTTACTGATCATGCGCAGTTGCTATTCCCAGTCGAACTTGGTCGTAGTTGACTATAGTTCGTTGGTACCCGGTTCCCTATTGAATTACTATTGCAGAAAATTTGGAACCAGATACCAGTCTCAATTAACCCTTTCTGTCGTCTGTTTTGATGACCTACAAAAATGTGTTATTTTTGTCCGCTAAGACGTCAAAAAGCGTTCATATGGCATGAAGTGGGAAGGAATATGGGCTTGGGAACATTGACATACAATGGGAAAGCATAATTTCATCAAACCTAAGTTATTTGGTGAAATATTTACACTTTTATACGCATTTATTCGTGGCAAGAGATCGGTGTCCGCCATTTTGAAATTTACGCAAATATCGGATTAACCATCTGAACCGAGGTCGGGTGCTCGGTTGACTATAGTTGACTAGCTAGTTAACGATTTGAAGTTTGGCTGGTACTCTAGTTAGCTATAGCTAACTATGGTTAGGAGTCGAACTTGACCCAGGTCTTGAGAAATGTCCATCTGGAGACTAAGAAAAGACTAAAGTTGTCGTTCTTGCTGAATACGATTTTGTCACAATCAGATCGATTGATCTCATCAGTGGCCACCATAGACATGTCAGCTTGTAAAGGTAGAAATGTTTGTTTTGTATTTTGGATTTCATTTACTTCATGTTTCCTGCTAAAATGTTCATGTTTTGTACCTGTGCATACTTCCTACAGAAATGTTTGTATGTTAATACTTTGCCTGTTTCTTGTTTTAATGGTAATGTTGTAGGTGAGCGACATGTGCCCCTTGGGCCGCTTGTATTTTGTTAAATTCCTGTCTTTTTATCCGCTCTCCACTGCATAGCAACAACAACGGACAGTTATGTATGACAAACAAAATAACCTGACACTATATCCGCCTATTATGACCATAAAAAATAGATTAGTTCCAGTTCATAATTTAACGTGTGAGTTCCTTTAACCCTTTAAATGGTCAAGATTTGTCAAGAAAATCTAAATCTTTCTCTACTAAATGTTCCTTTGCAGGCCAAGAGAAGACTATTTTTGAAAATGTACAATTGAAATGACCGACTTGCTTATCGAGCCTTTCATTCCAGTTGTACAGGAAAATGTCCAAAAATTATTTTCTCTTGACCTGCAAATAGACGTAGCTGACCACTGCAAGGGCTATTCTTAGCTGACTGGACAATGAAAGGGTTATTGATTCTTATACAGTATAGCTCAGAATAACTTAGAATGTTTCCAGAACAAAATAAAACATACTGTTTAATATCTTCAATATAATTAGATTGGTGGCAATGAACCTTTCCAGTTTATCCATCCATCATATGATGTCATAATCAACTACGTGATGTGTAGGATGATGTCATAATCATGACGTCATGAATGATTCGATATGGTCTCTCTTTAACGCTTAATCGTTCAACATGTACGAATTGTATGTCTTTACCATTTAATAAACGTTCTGTTGAATATTCAGAAACTAATTTGACTGGACGCTGTTCCTGCCAGTGGCAGCAACAGCGTCCAGTCAAATTAGTTTCTAAATATGTAGCAAGTTACCTGTATAGTTTTCTGTAAATTCATAGTCAAGATCGATTGATCCCAACACGAACTGGGTGTGGGTGGACCTTAGCTAGAGATGGGCGGGGCATAGCTAACATTGGATAGGTCCATTAGATTGGAAGCCATTGCTGCCTAAGGCAACAGAACATTTCCTACATTGTGTTCAATCTTTTACTAACATGTTTCTGTTTTTGTTCTGGAAACACTGAGCTGTGCTGTATGGTTATTGAAAAAGATTATCAATGAATTGAAACAAAGATATTAGTCATAGCCTCCATTTGTTTGTTTGTTTATTTATTTGTTTGTTTATTTGTTTGTTTGTGGTTTTAAATGGATACTCTGTTGTCTAATTTAGGAACAGGTAAGGTATTATTATGTGAAATAATTAATGTTCGGCCATTTAATTTGTGCAAAATATTTCTAATACATTCCTTGTGAGTGTCTCTCATTGTTGGAAGCAAGCTAGATAGACATGTGATAGAGGGTGCATTGTCTCCCCTCTCAAAGTCTTAGTTGATATTTAGAAAAGGTGTTATCCAGTTATTAGCTCACCAGGCCTGAAAGGCCAAGTGAGCTTATGCCGTGCTGACCATCCGTCGTCCGTCAACTTTTGCTTTAAAATCTATCTCATCAATGGCTTGCCGGATTTCAACCAAATTTGGCTAGAATAATCCTATGGGTGTAGGCTCTAGAACATCTATTCAGGTTTTTGATATTTCAAATTTTGGGGTAAAAAACTTAGATTTTGTTTAAAATTTACCGAAAAGTGTCAACACTCATCTCCTCCTTAGTTTCTTGACAGATTTCGACCAAATTTGGCTAGAAGTGTCGTACAGACATAGGCTCTTGAACGTCTATTCAAATCTTTGATATTTCAATTTTTTGGGTAACAAACTTAGATTTTGTTGCAAATTTACCGAAAAGTGTCAAAACGCATCTCCTCCTTAGTTTCGTAACAGATTTCAACCACATTTGGCTAGAAGTGCCATACCGAGGTAGGCTCTAGAAAATCTATTCAGATCTTTGATATTTCAATTTTTTGTGTAAAAAACTTTGATTTTATGAAAATCTTACTGAAAACTGTCAAAACGCATCGCTTCTTTAGTTTACTGACAGATTTCAACCATATTTGGCTAGAAGGATCCTGTGGAGGTAGGCTTTAGAACTTCTTTTCAGATTTTTGATATTTTTATTTTTTGTGTAAAAAACTTAGATTTTCAACCAAATTTGGTTAGAAGGATCCTCTGGAGGTCGGCTCTGGTTTAAAATGTCTTTAAAAATCTCTGAAACCGCTTGTGGGATTGATTCAAAACTCATGAAATATTATCTGGTTCCAGTGGTCATCTCATTTTGTTCGGATATGTCAGTGGCCAATAAGTCCAGGTGAGCGATACAGACCCCTTGGGCCTCTTGTTACTTAATTGGCTTATATTCAGGACACACGACAATTATAGGCCATTGCAGTGAACATGATTGCTAAATATAGTTCTAACCATTGGATGCATAACCATTTTGTTTCAATTTGAAACTAAATTGACTGGGAGCTGTCCGGGGCTCATGTTCCAGGATGATTAGTTTAAGGATACCTTTATAATTGTTTTAAAATTAAGTTTCTTAAATTTTGCGGTTCTGTAAAAAATCTGTTAAAAAATATAATACACTCTTGGACGTGGTAAATTTTGATCTTCCTAACATATTGAAATCTTACTATGATTAATACAATGTGATGGTTTTCTTCTCCATCTGCAAAATTTATTAAAGTAACAAGCTCACATGTGATTTGGCACCTTTTTTGCCCTTCATGAAGTAGAAATATGTACTAGTCATTACAGGGGTACATTTTTTCAGCTCGACTTTGTGAAGTAAAACGAGCTATTGTGATACCCTGCACGTCGTCCGGCTTCCGTGTCCAATTTGCATTTATCATACTGGACCCAAACATGGACACATGCTACCTTCTAATGACACGGCATCACACAATGACCTTGGGGTCAATTGTTCAAACATCAAGGTCACTGTCAGCTTGTTTTTTCAACATTAACATTTTTCGTTTAGCTCAACATAGCAGTTTATATATGATATAATGAAGTTGGGTCAAAAGGGAAAAGATCAAGGTTATTGTGACATTGGTAACAATTCAACATTAACATTTTGTGTCTGGCTCAACTTAGCAGTTCATGTCTCAACTTTGGTTAATCATACCGGACCCAAACTTGGACACATGCTTCTGTATAATGAGAGGGAATCACATGATGACCTTGAGGTCAAAAGGTCAAGCTCACTGTAACACTGATAAAAACTACTTTTTCAATATTAACATTTTACATTTAGCTCAATTGAGCAGTTCATATTTCATGAGAGTTTAATGAGATGGCATAACACAATCACCTTGGCATCAAAAGGACAAGGTCAGTGTGATAATGACAAGACGCAACGGTTTACTCAACAATAACGTTTTGCTTTTACTTCAACTTAGCAGTTCATATCTCATCATCTCTTGTTGCATTAATCATACTGCACCCAACCTTGGACACCTGTTAATGAGAAGGGGATGAGGCAATCACTTTTGTGTCAAAAGGTCATGGTCATTGATAAGTAGGGCTTCACGGTATTAGAAAAATGAATACCGGTATCAATATCAATTTTCATACCGGTATACCTTTAATATCGGTATTATTGCGATGGGCAAAATAGAATGAGGCTAGGGTAGTATGATTCCATTTTCAACATATATCAGCGCTCCTGAAATAGTCGCTGAACTTTACAAATTTCCACAATAAAACCAAGACATTACACGAATCCCGATATTCAACTCTAAATTATAACTGTCTCTAGTTAAATCATATCCCAAAACAGCTTAAATCACCTCCAATATCGGCCCTAGTAACGATTCAAATTTGCCACACAATTATAAGTATTTCCGCGCCTGTGCAGAGATCACCTGCGTGGAGATCGTGAAAACGGGACTCATCTCATCCCACATAAACTCGACCAATGACACTTTGGGAACCGCTAAACCTGTTCGGATTCGACTGGAAAATATCAATGTTGTGAGTCCAAAACATTACATATGATCATATGGATGTACCCATGCTTTACGAATTTACCATAATGTCAGAATAATAAATGAACTTTCCATGAAGACCTGTGCTTTATAGGATGAATTTGCAATGGAAAGAAACCACTAATAATCATGGAAATCTCCGCGCATCTGACTGTACAACTTAGACATTATAACACTTAATAAATAGACCACCATGTGCGAAGAACCCATAGACCTACGCTCGCTCCCTTAGTGCATCCAGCAACCTGTCAGCATTACAAGGAAATAGAGCTCACGGGGATTGAGAAGTTTTTCTCATATCATCGGTTCCTCTACTTGGCTGCTGGGCGGTCACTACAAAGCTGTACAATTCCGGGAAACTCTAACTAACCAGGCTTTAGTAATCGAGATACAATATTGCGACAAAATATTCATTTAAAACTGATTTTCTAGCAAACAAAGGGCCGAAATGATAAAATATTAGCACAAGAAAAGATATATTTTAGACATTTATGTTTCCTACGAGTTTATTAAAATAAGTTTTATTCTATTTTTTGCAAAAGTACATTCTTATAAATAGCCAGTTTTCGTAGCAGTAATCGGTAATTTATCAATTTCTTTAGCCTTAAAACAACAATTTGCCAGGTCCGGATAAATAAGAAAATGTTATGTGTGGTCGCTAAATACAGGTAAAATACCATTTTCCTAGACGAAGAGCAGTCACTTATCTCGTTAGACAGATTGACTATTGAATTTTGCTAATGGAAAACAGATTATCTGCCTAAGCAGAATGTTATACCATTCTTATGTTATGTCTCGATATTTGAGTATCAACAAAATCATATCGATATGACCAATGGTAAAGCTATGATACCGGTATTCGATATAATATCGGTATATCATGAAGCCCTATTGATAAGTGTATTGATAAGCCGTCTATATTTATTTTATGTTAGAAGTCGAGCTTAATGGTTACATTGCCACCACATCTCTGGTTAAAATTATAGTCAACACTTGGCCCGCAAACAGACATTCAAAATGTTAATTTGCGCGACTAATCTTGACTATTATGGTGTTAATCGTCTAATGCTTTTACTTAAAATTTAAATTGTGTGTATGTCTGTTTCATACAGGAAATCTAGTGCATATTTTGAAAGTAATTTCACTGGACTGTCTGCCTGCTGAATTTCTGCAGACTACATTTTCCATGTGGTATAATTGTGGCCACCAACAACTTTCAGTCAAATTGTTTTCTAAATATTCAACATGTCGAGAGTTATTGTCCATTGAAATTATTACTTGGTGGCTTGCAGTTAATTATCGCTATATACTCATATGTTCCTAATCTGAATGTTTTATTTTTTTGGTGGAGTGGTGGGGGTGGGTGCGGTGCTTGATTGGTGAAATACATCAATTTTTGTGCATAGCCGTAGAACAGATTGTTTGGATAAATTGTCACATTCACAATGTTTTGCAAATTTTTATTGCATTTTCTCACAATTCACACTTAAAGTTCTCATTAATCATTAAATTGATAGAATATCCTGCATACAGATTATGTACTAGATACAAGGGTAGCTCTGGAATTTTTAACTTGCCGATAATTCAGATAACCTCGTGTCCGTCTTTCTGTCTGTCATTGCTTTATTGGACCCATACCACGAAAGCTGAAGAGGACAATAGATTTGCTTTCCCTCTGTCTGTCTGTTGATCGTTTAGTTTCTGGACGTCTTTGAAGTTGGTGATGGGTGGGGTGGGGAGTGTGGTGAGGAGGAGGATGGTGTTAGTATCATATTTTAAGGGAGTTAATGCCCCCTTTCAACTTTCATACATGTATGAAATGCATATTTTTTCACATTCCATTACCATATTGAGCTGAAAGTCTGTCAATTACTTCCAGGAATTTCCGTCATCTTTATGGAGTTATAAACCCAGTTGAACTTAGGAGATACATTTAGTATCAACAGATAGAATTGAAACTTGGTCAAAGCTTTATTATGAGAAGTTACAGATCGAATTTCAGGCATTCCACTCAATTTTTGATAGAGTTAGTCCCCATTTCGACTTATGAAAAAAGAAATATAAGTTAATAATATTTTCACTTTGTTTCAGTAAATTGAAATGAAACTTTGTACATGACTGTAATATAAAAGGTACAGACAAAGTTTTAGAGTTCTGGTGTTTCGTCAATTTTCTATATAAAAAATATCAACTATACGTATGCTTTAAGATAATGAACTGAAGCTTGGCGCATTGCTTTATTATGAATGGTTACAGATCAAGTTCACTTTTTATACCCCGCCAACAAATTTTGCGGGGTATTATGTAATGGCGCTGTCCATCCTTGTGGGCAGGCGGGCGTGGGGGCAGATGAGTGGTTTCCGGAAAATAACTATGTTACCATTAGTTGGATCACATTGAAACTTCATAGGGTGGTTGGACTAGGTCTTGGGAAGAAACCTATTGAAATCGACGATGATCCGAAATCCAAGATGGCTGCCAGACACTGGTGGCCATCTTGAAAATTGGTTTCCGGATGATAACTCCGCTACCGTTTGTCAGATCGCATTGAAACTTCATAGGGTTGTGGGACTAGGCTTGGGGAAGAAACCTATCGAAATCGACGATGATCCGAAATCCAAGATGGCCGCCAGCCACTGGCAGCCATCTTGAAAATTGCTTTCCGGATGATAACTCTGTTACCGTGTATCGGATCGCTTTGAAACTTCATGGAGTGGTTGGACTAGGACTGGTGAAGAAACCTATCAAAATTTACAATGATCTGAAATCCAAGATGGCCACCAGCCACCGGTAGCCATCTTGAAAATCGGTTTCTGGATGATAACTCACTCTGTTACCGTTTATCGGATCGCTTTGAAACTTCATAGAGTGGTTGGACTAGGTCCGCGCAAGAAACCTAACGAAATCGATGATGATCCGAAATCAAAGATGGACGCCAGCCACACACAGCCATCTTGAAAATTGGTTTCCGGATGATAACTCTGTTAGCGTTTATCGGATCGCTTTGAAACTTCATAGAGTGGTTGGACTAGGTCTGAGGAAGAAAGCTATCGAAATCGACAATGATCCAAAATCTAAGATGGCCACCAGCCACCGATGGCCATCTTGAAAATTGGTTTCCAGATAATAACTCTGTTATCGTTTATCGGATCGCTATGAAACTTCATAGCGTGGTTGGACTACTTCTGGGGAAGAAACCTATCGAGATTGACAATGATCTGAAATCCAAGATGGACGCCAGCTGCCGGTGGCCATCTTGAAAATTGGTTTCCAGATGAAAACTCTGTTACCGATTATCGGATCGCTTTGAACCTTCATAGAGTGGTTGGACTAGGTCCGAGGAAGAAACCTCTCGAAATTGACAATGATCTGAAATCCAAGATGGCCGCCAGCCACCGGTGGCCATCTTGAAAATTAGTTTACAGATAATAACTCTGTTATTGTTTATCGGATCGGTATGAAATTTCATAGGGTGCTTTGCCTACCTCTGGGGAAGAAACTTATCGAGATTGACAATGATACGAACTCCATGATGGCTGCAAGACACCTTTGGCCATCTTGAAAATTGGTTTCCAAATGATAACTCCGTTACCGTTTATCAGATCCCTTTGAAACTTCATAGGGTAGTTGGAATAGGTGTGGTGAAGAAACCTATCTAAATTGACGATGATCCGAACTCCAAGATGGCCGCCAGCCATGGGCTGCCATCTTGAAAGTTCGTTTCTGGATTTCATTTATTGGATCACTTCCTATGGTCATTGGAATATGTCTGGTGAAGAAACTTATCGAAATGATAATCCAAAATCTAATATGGCCTCCAGTCAGCGGCAGCCATCTTGAAAATTGGTTTCCGGACGATACCTCCTTGACCGTTTAACGGATCGCTTTAACACTTCATAAGATGACTGGTCTGATGGGGCTGAGGAAGAAATAAATATTTTCTGATCGTTCTCATTCATTGGTTTGTCATCATGACGGGGTATTATGCGCCGTTTGCGGAGCTCTTGTTTAGTTGTGACTCACAACACTTGTGTGTGTCAGTCAAATTTTGTACATTTGTGACAAAGCTGCCTAAGTTGCAACTTATCAGATTGCCAAACTTTACGCCAGGTACGAGACATGTATAGCAATATATATAGAATTTCTTTACGTGTGGGTGGTGTACCCCCCCCCCCCCTCTTCCGCACTTTAAATCTGCCTAGGGAGATATTTGGGCTGGCCTGACATTCCCGAGCCACTGATTACCACTAAATTTTATCTTAAAACCTTAATGTATGTTTAGGCAGCTTAGTATGGAGCACTCGTCTCCTTTTAGAAATTTTTGAAAATACAACAGTTTGCACCATTATTATATCAACTAAGTGAAATGAAGCATACATTAGCGGCACTTAATGTATTTCGCCTATTTGAATCGCATGCTCTAATCGAAGCCACCCCATAACTCTGACATATGAGCTCCAATCATTTCTTAGCAGTTTCAAAAAGGCAAAACTATTAGAAGTCCACCCACTAACTCAGCACTTTGCATCGGGGAAAAAAATTTTAAGAACAAATTTGTAAGAATTGCATGTATAATAATAACAGGCGCGTGCCACGTGATGGCTCTACTTTACAATTGGTCTCTGCCATGATACATTCCTGGACCCCAAGAAATCAATACAGGCTTCGGATTTGTAGATTTCGGCAACCTGTTAGATTACTACTAATAGTAGTAGGCCATGTATGTTCAAAATTTAATAAAGTTTATTCCACAATTTTGTAGTCAAATACACATAAAACAGTCTTGGCGTGATAAATTCCTTCCTTTTAATGAGATAGACTGCTTCTTATGGTGGCGAGCCACTGGCTCTTGTAATTGGAGGTGCGGTGTTCTCGCGCGATCTCATACACCAACCGGATTTGTTATCAAATTGGCTACCCATTATTCAGATCAGACCTAAAGTACCGTACTCAGTTCCTATCGGTCAATGATAATATATATAGCAGTTTCCGAGTTCTGAGTCCATAGTATTTATAGCTGAGTACTCGCTCTAAATAAACTTCTTTTGTGATTGGAGGCTAATCATGTGATTTATATCTTTTCACGACGACATTTTGACATAAATGATCTTTATTAAAGGATACGCAATAATTAGGTGCTACAATTTAATAGTTTCACTTCCGCAATGATGTTTTTGAGGTATACATTAAACATAGTCGTACGGTGGTGAAAATTTGTACCAGGAAATTGAGATCAATTTTCATGGTATCAATTTTAACCGTTTTAGAAAACTTTCTTGAAAAATATCTAATATACACCCACCCCTTTCTTAGAGGTGTTGGTTTTGAAATTGAACACCTTATCCTAATAGAAGCCTAGGCTTCAAATGGGCGAAATACGGTAGTTTGCAATGCTGATTTTATAAATTAATTGGGAAATTGACTGTCTCCAGTTTGATTTCTAGAAATGTTTGCTTACATCTAGAAAGCGTATATAATTTATAATCATGTCTCAATTTATTGATTAATGAGAGCTTTAATTCTACACATTTCTAAACACTAACACATGCCTAAGCATAAGTACCAGTATGCATCTGTAATATATCTGCTTCACATGGCTTTAATCATTTAATTCAAAAATTTGTTCATGAAAATTTCAAATTTCTCGGACCATGGAGAAGACTATTTTTAGCTCACCTGGCCCGAAGTGCCAAGTGAGTTTATACCATGGCAACTGTCCATCATCCGTCCGTCCATCAACCTTTGCTTTAAAACACTACTCCTTAACCAATAGACAGATTTTAACCAAATTTGGGTCAAAGAATCCTATTGGGCTTGGCTCCAGAACATCCATTCAGAATTTTGTTTCCTCGATTTTTTGGGTCAAAATCTTAGATTTTATTAAAGATTTTCCGGAAATGGTCAAAATGCTTCTTCTTACCATTTTGACCAATTTCAACCGAATTTGGTCAACAATGGTCGAAGGCTCCATAATTTTCATTCAGAATTTTGATTCATCAATTTTTGGCATGAAAACCTTAGATTTTATGAAAAATGTACTGGAATTTGTCAAATTGCTTCTTCTCCTTACCATTCCGAGCGATTTCAACCAAATTTGGCTGAAACGACCCAATGGTCATAGGCTCCAGAACGTGCATTCAGAATTTTGATTCATAAAATTTTTGGCTGAAAATCTTAGATTTTATGAAAAATGTTCCAGAAATTGTCAAAATGCTTCTCCTTACCATTCTGAGTGATTTGAACCAAATTTGTCTGAAAGGACCCTATCGTTGTAGGCTCCAGAACTTCCATTCAGAATTTTGATTCATCATGAATTTTATGAAAGATGTACTGGAAATTGTCAAATTGCTTCTTACCATCTTGACCGGTTTTAGCCAAATTAAGCTGAAAGGATCTTATGGCCATAGACTCTAGAACATCCATTCAGAATTTTGATTCATCAATTTTTTTGTGTGAAAATCTGAGATTTTATGAAAAATGTACTGGAAATTATTAAATTGTTACCCCTCCTTGACATATTTCAACCAAGTTTCAGTAATGGATTCTATGGTGGTAGGCTCTAGGCCCTCATATCTATTTAAATGCAAATGATTCAAATGGGCCATGTGAGCACCACAGGCCCTTGGGCCTCTTGTTTAATATATACCACTTGAATGAGTGGCTTGTTTACAGAGCCAGTTACATTAGAATCCACTACATGATTATGTTACAAAATGTTTTCCCAAAGATACTCACTCCCTAAAGACGCATAGTTGACAGATGCATATTACGGTGTTCCAGAATTTCAGTACCAGTGGTGTGTCCACTTTTTCAAATGCATTTGTAAATGCATTTGCATTTGCATTTGAATAAGTTGCAAACATTTGCATTTAAATGCAATCAAGCTAGGTTGCATTTGCACTTGCATTTGCATTTGAATCATTTGCAAACATTTGCATTTGCATTTAAATGCAATACCCTGCACTTGTACCCAAGCCTGCACTTGACCCAAGCCTACACTTGACTAATAGAACCACCTGACTAATAAGAGCACATGTCTAATAGAACCACCTGACTAATATGATCACCTGGCAAATAAGACCACCTCACTAATAAGAGCACATGTCTAATAGAACCACCTGACTAATAGAACCACCTGACTAATAAGATCACCTGACAAATAAGACCACCTAACCAATAAGGTAACGACTAACAGAACCAACGGACTAATAAAATCACCTGACTAATAAAATTACCTGAATAATAAAATCACCAGACCAATAAGATCTTGCTGCTAAGACCATTTGACCAACATGAGTAATATGAGCATGTGACAAATAATGTCACCTTTCTAACATCACCAGACCTAAAACGTCCACTATCCATAACTATTAATGTCACCTTAACTAAAGATAATACACCGACCTAACCAATTAGAGCGCCTCAGGTCAATAAGATGCTTTGAAACTTGATCGGATGGTTGGACTAGGGCTGGGGATGAAACCTCGAAATTGAGGATGATTCGAAATCCAAGATGGCAACCAGCCACCATCAGCCAACTTGAAATTTTGTTTCCGAATGATAACTCTGTTAATTACTGTGTATCGGATCGCTTTGAAACTTCATAGGATGACTGGACTAGGTCTGAGGAACAAACTTATTGAAATCGATGATGATCCTGAATCTAATATGGCCATCAGCAGCCATCTTGAAAATAGGTTTCCGAATGACAACTCCATTTCCGTTTTACTGTTCGCTTTGAAACTTCGTATGGTGACTAGACTACATCTGGGGAGGAAACCTATTGAAATAGAAGATGATCTGAAATCCGAAGTTGTTATTACACCACAAAAACATCTATTACCATTCAATCACTACTTGCTAAATCAATTATCTGCATTTAGCTACCAGAATAAGGTTTTTATGCTTGCATGCACTCCTCCCCATGCCTATTCCTATAAATATGGACCCTCAACCAGGCTACTGGTTAGGTCCATCTCCAGTATATTAACTGATATAGACTGGCACCAGTCTGTACTCATTCCATAGTGATGCCTGTCACTAAGCGCGCTTGTGCATACGCACTGGAGCCCAAATAGGAAACAGATTCACTTTTCAATTATTCTGCAAGCAGAACAACTGCATAAATATTATCAGAAAGTTTTTATAGCTTTGCGCTGTGTCAGCTTACACTTGAAGTACTTCCTCACACTAAGATGCCTATTATGAAGTCTATCCTCCCAAAATTATGTTTTTGGAAGTATTTTGTGGTTATGTTGAACTTTATAACTATGTATATAAATGTTACCGGTTTTCGTGGGTTTCGTTTTCGTGGTAACAACTTTAACATGCCTAAGTCATCATCATATAAAAACACTCTATTACTCCAGTGAGCTCTTAATCATTTTCAGTTAAAAGAAAAAAATAGTGCTTTACAAGGAATTACATTTATTTCCCTATGATAGGAAACAATCTTGAATTTGAATTTTTCCGGCCTTTCAAAGAAAGGCGTTTGCATGTTTCTAGACTCCCTTTATCGAAATTCTAAGCTGTATGCTTCTTTCGTAATCTTTTTTCGTTTTTTAAGTCTGTTTTATCGACCGATAAATCAAGTGCACGTCCTCAATCTGTGAACTAGTTCACTCTGTGGAGTATGGAGGACATTTCTGTTTTAAGTGCACTACGTGTACCCCCACATCGATGTGCGGGTTTTGCATAGTGTGGTCTGCGTTCGTATCTAAGTTTCTTTAAGGATTATTCGTCCTTACAGCGCTGCCCTATGGTCGTCCTTCCCCTTCCTCCGTTGCTGGTAGACAAAAGCTGTGTCTTTTGCAATGTTCTAATATGTCTAATCCAGCAGCAACGGAGGTGGAGGGGGGTGTGTGTGTTTCGGCGAATTCGGAAGCAGTGATAGCTTTATTTGCGAGATTTGAATCCTTCGCTGCAGTTTTGACTAAATCTTTAGACGAAAGAATATCTTCTGCCATCGTGGAGGCCAAGAAACCCGCAAATGGGGGAAACCGATTCCTCTAACGTCAATGCAAGTATTCAGGTTTCCTAAGCAGAAGTCTAGAGCGACTAAGCTCTCGAAGGTGGGCTCGTGTAGTGCACCGGGTCAAACCCACATTAGACTTGAGGGTGACGGGCATACTTTTACCCACAAGCCCTGGTGGCGGAGGCTGAGGCTGACGTCCATAAGCCTGGTGCTTATGCTAATGCCAAAAAACCCCAACAACTCGGGTTTATTTCCATTTTCTGGTGCTACTTCCGTTCCGTCAGTTTCCGGTTTGTCTTCCGGTTTGCAGGACATCCGGGTCTTCAAGATCCGGTTCTTACTTCCGTTCCGACCGTTTCTGGTATGACTAAAAAGCTCTTTCGACTTCCGCTTTCGGTTGGGACGTACTTCCGGGCTAGTGAATGAATTAAGAATAAAGAGCAATTAATTAGAGCAAATAAGCTCTCGAAGGTGGGCTCGTGTAGTGCACCGGGTCAAACCCACATTAGACTTGATGGTGACGGGCATAACCCTCAAGCCGTGGTGGCGGAGGCTGAAGCGGAAGTTGTAGTGGATTCAGGTCCTCGGGACAGGGGTTACTTCCGTTTCCAGATCTACCTCCGGTTTGTTTTTTTCCCCGTATCCGGCCTGACTTCCGGTTTGCGTATTTCCGGTTCTTATGCTTATTGTGGTTTTTTAATGTACATCCGGGTTCAGTTTCCAGTTGTATTCTTCCGTTTTGCGCATTTCCTTTTCCTATTTTTTCACTTCCGGATTCGTACATCCGGGGATAGGGTCATTACCGGTTTTCATGGTGTTCTATGATTAACTTCCGGTTCTATCTTCCTTTTTTGGATTTCCGGTAATAGCTCTTACTGAGATTCCAGGTTTTTCTTTCCTAGGATCTAGTCATCATTTTGTCTAAAAGTTAGTCTTATTTCAGTAAGTTCTTTTAAAATCGGAATGTTTAGTCGCTGAAAATATTAATTCCGAGACATTGCCAGTCTTGAAGTCTCTCTTGGAATTGTAGATATTCAGCATTTATTCTTTTATCAGTGAAACATTTCAGCGTAATTAAAGACTCTTCCGACTGGTTGCCGGATGGGGTTTTTGTTGCAGTCGATAAGTCAGTCTGTATTCTACGCATTATCGCTAGATGTCGCAATTAAAATTAATTTTTAATTTCATCCAACTTTAGATGGCCAGTTGTCTCCGGGCCGTTCAGCCTTTTTTCGCGCTCTTTTCCTCTTATGTCGGCAGGTTGACATATTTATTTTAACAAAGGGAATTAATTTCTTGAGGAAAATTCCTGTTTATAGCGTACTTCTGTCTAATTCTGATAGGCGCTGAAAGGAATAGATTCAGTAGTGGATTCATAGGGAAGAGAATGGCTCTAAGATTAATGATTACCAGAGCAGGAAAACGCTGAGAATAGAGAAATAAGATTAGGGTGAAGGAAGAAGAAATAAAAGCCGAGTTTTTTCTTCTGCCTTGTCACAGTCATGGTTTAGGTGAGTCTTTTTGCTTAGATTTTATATCGCCTCTGTTTTCAGCGTTTTGTTTCGTGATTCATCCCGTAGTGTTTAATCATAATCTAGTGTTAGTGTTTTGTGTATTTAACATCCAGCTGCTTCCGGGATTCATTATCATTCTATCAATCATTCCTTTTTATTAGAATATCAAACTCAATGACTTCCGTCTTTACAAGATGATAATATTGGTTCTAAGTCTAATAATAATGAGTAAAGATAAGTATAGGTCTCTTCCTTCATCCTCTGCCCCTTCTCCTAAAGTTTTCTTCTAGTCATGTTCTCCTTCCTCTCTCTCTCTCGCTGTCTTCCTTCTTTTTTCCCTCCTATGGGGTTTTCCCGTATTTCATCTTCTATCAATCCTCTCCTGGGATCTTTTGGTCCTGTTCTTTCCTCTTCATCTTCCATTCTTCTTAATTCCTCTCTTCCTCTTCTTCCTCTTTGATCATCTTGATCCGATTGTTTCTGTCGTTCTCTCTTTTGAGCTTGAGTTTCTAATCGTTGATTAAGGTCTGGTTTTCTCATTGTTTTCTGTTTTTAGGGATTCGTCCCTTGTTCGTTCTTTCATGTCAGCTATTTTCTCTATTCTTTCCATGTCCTCTGGTCAGGATGTTGTATCTGTTCACATTCCTTCTGATCAATCTTTTTCCTTTTCTGATTCTGTACTGTTTTCTTCTCTTCTAGCTTCCAAGAGGCCTTTCTCTCCTCTTTTCATTTGAACTGTTGATTCTATGGCCTCTGGTGACTCTTCTCATCTTTTTTCTTTTTCATCTCCTAATCCTTCTATTCTTCTATTCCCTAGTCGGTCAGGGCTGAGGAGATTTTGTCTAGTCAGGGTCTCTTCGGATGACTGGTCCCTGGCTCACTGGTGGATTGCTTAGACTCTTTATCTTCCTTTCAAGGACAAGTTTTTTATAGACCTTCCTTCTTTTGTATCGGCTCTTTCCTCTTCTAATTCTTCTTTCTTGTCTCCTCTGGTCCTTTCAATTGACAATTTGGTCTTTATCATCTTAGTTTTCTTTGTGAATTATGTTAATTCTAAGGAATTTATACATACATGAGAGCGTTCAGCCTAGGGTAGGTTTTCCTACCCTGTCATTAAATCTTAGTAAAATGATCTCTATTCACTCTGAAACATTCAAATCTGCATTAATTTTATTTTAACAAGGGGGGTATGTCATGATTAAATATCATGATTCTTACTCATTTATACCTTTTTCCTCTTTTAGTATTAACGGCCTCTGCTAGAAGGCGTTCAGAATTCATGCTTTTATTTCATGCTGAAAGGGGGAGGTTTAGTTTTAATCCCAGAAACTCAGTCTATCCGGTTTCCTGCTAGTCCGATCATTTAAAACTCATTATCGTCTTTTTCGCCTTCCGATAAACTCTGGTGTCCTGTTAGGGCATTAAGAATGTACAAATAGCGATCTGATTTCAAAAGATTTGATCCGTCCCTTTTATGGTTTTCCTATGCGGAAAAGTTAACTAAGCCGGTCTCAAAGTTTACGATATCCTGATGGATTTGGGAGACAATTAAGCTTTGCTACCTCGGAACAAATTAATCTCTCATATTAAAGCTCACGATGTTAGAGGAATGGCTTCCTCTTTTGCACTTTTTGCCGGTTCGTATTAAGATGACGTCATACAGGTTGCAGGATGAAAATCTGAATCCTCTTTTACAACCTTTTATCTGAAAGATCAGAGTGCAGCAGCCTCCTTCTTTCATAATATTACGATTTTAACCAAAATAGCTGAAGACCATTTACCAAGCACTTCTCGCCATTTTCGTTAAGACCTGTAAGTCTAAGAAATGATGAGAGTTTATTTTGGTTTTTATTTATCTCTATGTTCAAGTTTTCCTTATTTGATAATCATGGTGTGATTGATTTAAATGCACTATTATGTTATGTTATTAACATTTGGATAAGATTGGTTTGATTTTTATCCTTGTTTGTTGATTCTCAAATCTCCTCCCACCTAATGTTTTAAGTGGGGCACTGACCAAATCTACGGGTTTAGCAAGTAGTGATTGAACGGTAATGGATGTTTTTGTGGTGTAATAACACCCCCCCCCCCACAGATCCCCCTTGCGGGTTGGTCTGTTGTTTTATTAACCACTATAAAAACATACTTACCGTTCAATCACTACGACCCGGCCTCAGCCACCCCACATGGAATTGATTTGAGAATTTGCCTATAATATTTGGCACTTAAATTCAGAAAAGTGAATCTGTTTCCTATTTGGGCTCCAGTGCGCATGCGCGAGCGCGCTTAGTGACGGGCGTCACTATGGAGTGAGTACAGACTGGTGCCAGTCTATATTAGTTAATATACTGGAGATGGACCTAACCAGTAGCCTGGTTGAGGGTCCATATTTATAGGAAAAGGCACGGGGAGGAATGTATGCAAGCATAAAAATCTTATTCTGGTAGCTAAATGCAGATAATTGATTTAGCAAGTAGTGATTGAACGGTAAGTATGTTTTTATAGTGGTCAATAAAACAACAGACCAACCCGCAAGGGGGTTCTGGGGGGGGGGGTGTTGTCCAATATGGCTGACAGCCACCGGTGGGCATTTTGAAAATTGGTTTCCGGACAATAACTCCATGACCATTTAACAGATCACTTTGAAACTTCATAAGATGACAGGTATAGGTCTGGGGAAATCTCTACTTTCTGATAGCTCTCATTCATTGGTTTGTCATCAGGGCAGGGTATTATGCAGAGTTTGCGGAGCTCTTGTTATGATCTGTATCCACAACTCTGACGTAACTGTGTTAGTGCATGCACACCTCATCATAGCGTTTACACATATACTAAAATTAACTTCTGTCAGTGATCTGATTTCCTCCACACCACCCCCCCCCCCCCCCTCATATATATATATATGGGTGGTATATAGCGTTTGGTTTGTCCCTCCTTCCATTCGGGATCATTACCAATCTGGTCTAGGAGGTCACTGTGACCTAATTATTTAATATTGCGTTTCTGGATGATAACTCGAGTTATATTTTGAAGGGATCATTACCATTCTGTCGTGGGAGCTTTGTCTTTGGTTTTGATTTTTGCGCCAAACGGTGAATGGTCAAGGTCATGGTGACCTAATTAATTATGTAATATTGCATTTCCGGATGACAACTCGAGTTCTTTTGAAGGGATCTTTACCAATCTGGCGTGGGAGCTTTTTCCTTGGGGTCCGAAGAACTCGATTTCGGGGTCAACGGTCAAGGTCACAGTGACCTAATTAATGATGTAATATTGCGTTTCCGAATGATAACTCAAGTTCTATTAAAGGGATCCTTGCTAATCTTGGGTGAGAGGTTGTCCTCTGTCCTGTGTCCTGTTGTGTTTCGAGGAACCCTATCGATTTTGGTGTCAAAGGTCAAGGTAATGGTACCTAATCTTAGGTCAGTAACCAATCTTGTGTTTAAGGTTATGCCTGGCGGAATGGTGGTGCATACTTTAGCAATCGTTCTTGTTAATTTTGAAAATTTAGCCTTGGAATAACTGGCTCTGGTATCGAGTCAGTAATTCCAATCATACATTTTCAAATAATGATCTTTTTGGTCTGCATATTGGCATTTCTCAAGCTCACTACAGAAACTATTTTTGGCCAGCTGGAGTATTAAAGGGCTAATACACTGTTTGTGACTGTTTGTCATTGTCTAAAGGAACCTGATATATCTGTGATTGTTTTGTGCCATATACATGTAGATTTCCTTGTACTATTTGGGAACCTGTGGGTCTGTAGTGTAAACATGTAAGAATACTTAAATGTTTGTTTGTTTTTTTAAATTAAATAGTGCATTTAACAAGTTATTCTTTCGCTAGTACTTCCATATTGCTACCTTACATTAACTAGGCAAACATGTTCTTTTAAGTATTATTATGTTTATATAATCTAAGAATATTCCCATTTTTGCCTTTCAGTGTATCTAACATTTCACCCATTTCCTTGATTAACTGTCTTAATAGATATGGAGGAAGGATGATAAGAACGTACTGAGTGTGTCTGCTTATTGTCTGCGAGTTGACCCAGGGAAGCCGGTGACCCTTACCCTGCTAGGTTGATGCCTATTGGCTCCATTGTGTGGAGCTGGTGAATACAATGGGATTCCTTCGATCTCCTCCATTTAGTGGAGGCTTCATCTTTCAGTCAGATGAGATATAACCAAACATCCCCTTTTGACATAGCCATGGTCGCCATACGACGTCATCAAAATTACGTCATAAATGTAGTCATTACCTCCACGAATCATCTATCATTATTTGTTTAAAATACCAATTCGACTATGGCACAGTTTTACTGCCCCAAATGTGAAAGCGTGTTCGCACATCACAACTTTACACAATACCATATCATGTGTATGCACAAATTTTTGCGTTTTCACTCTTAAAACTAATTTTTAAAAAGAAACAACCAAGACATGATACTCACCTGGTGGGGTTTTTTTGGTTTTTTTCTGTCTCCACCCCTAATGGTTTTTCACACCCTGTAAAACCCCATGCTTTAAGTTCACATTTTAACATACATATAATGATAAGATATGGGTGATATAAAACTATACCCATCCACATACCAACATGCGCCTCTGATGAGCTCCGCTCAAGAAATGAAATGCCATGTCTGAATCTTGAAAATGGTAATGACTAGCCAGGTCAAACCTCACCGATAACTGAGCCAGTCATTCCAGCATGTCCAGTGGTAACTTTTCAAAAATAGCCTTCTGCCTACAAGTGGACATTAAATAAGCAGATATCAATTTCCGTGACCAAAATTTACCATTAAAACAGTAAAACCATTTACGCGATTGGTGTGTCTGTTTGGTCTGCCTGCCTGCCTGGCCTTCCTGCCTATCTGTCTGTCTCTGTCTGTCTGTCTGCCTGCCTGCCTGCCTGGCTGCCTGCCTGCCTGCCTGCCTGCCTGTGTTGTGCAATAATTCAACTGGAGGGATCTTCATCAAATTTGGGGGTTCTCACCAAACATAGGACGGTAGCCATTGGATCGTGAAGAAGTTTCTTAATTTTGGAGGGTCAAAGATCAAGGCATCGAAAAAGCAGGTGGGAAAGAGTGCATATTAATAATTCCATTTACATTAACACAGTTCCCATACATCTCTGTCCCAAGCAAGTAGACTAGCGTATAGACTATGGTAGGATGTACTTAAAATGTGTGTTAAACTGACACTTATCACAATTATTATTGAATTTCGAACTAACCACTTCTTGTGCTGGTTCACGCTTTGCCAAATTAAATTGCTTAACTTCTTATACTAGAATATTTAATATCTGTTTATTTGTCTGTCAAACAATCTGTCAAACTACTTATCTGTTCTTGCATTATTGTAATTTAGATAGTTAATTTAATTTAATTTATTTTCTGTTATTATGTACTAAATGAAAATAAATGTTTTTAATTTAAGACAATGCTTAGCTACTCTTCTATTATTGATAGCTTGACTAATGGATATCATTCTGATGCAGGGTGCTGACTTTGTGGAACTGGATGTCGTTTTGACGAAAGACCACATACCTATCGTGTTCCATGATTATCGGGTGTTTCTCTACGTTAACCATGTTAACAGCCAGGTAAATAACATGCAACCATTGATAATCGAGAGATCCAATATGACAACAAGAATTTGATGTCATAATCAATTGTGTCACATGTTAGCTGACTACACAATCAAAATGACGACGTCGTGAAAATCGAAAAGTTTATCACGAAGTGTACAAATTGTATATGGTTTATGGATTTACAATTTAAAGGTTCATTTTCATACCAGAATGCCTGAAAATAAAATCGTTCACATTATATACCTTTAGAATTTTATAGTGTGTGCCTAAATGTAATGAAACGAAATATATCTTAACATATAGTGATTTCATTCCATTTAAACTAAATATATAATTTTTAGTCATGAATTCGAGTTAGGGGCTCGTGTCTCTAATTCAATTTCACAACTTAAAAAAATTATATTAATTTATATGGAATGAAATAATATGTTAAGTTAAAGATTTATTTTGTTTCATTATACCTTGAGACACAAATTAAACCTCTGAAAGTATACAAGTTTGACAATTTTATTTTCATGCATTCCTTTAATAAACATTCTTTTAAATATTTTATAACTAATTTGACTGGGAGCTGTGGCTAACAGTGAATGCGATAATGCCATGAGTGTAGAGTTCATCCATTGTTAGCAGTGAATGTGATAATACCATGAATCTAAAGTTCAAGTTCTTTATTCTACAAGGCTATTACAATAGGGGTGGGTGGTGGGTGGGGGAGGTGTTGTAACAGTGTAATACTATTGTTGTGGAAATGTTGCAGTATATAGTATGTAATGCTAGTGTTGTACAGTAATGATGGTATGCAGTATGTAACGCTAGTGTTTTACAGTAATGATGGTATGCAGTATGTAACGCTAGTGTTTTACAGTAATGGTGGTATGCAGTATGCAACGCTAGTGTTTTACAGTAATGGTGGTATACAGTATGTAATGCTAGTGTTTTACAGTAATGGTGGTATACAGTATGTAACGCTAGTGTTTTACAGGAGTGGTGGTATGCAGTATGTAATGCTAGTGTTTTACAGTAATGGTGGTATACAGTATGTAACACTAGTGTTTTACAGTAATGATGGTATGCAGTATGTAACGCTAGTGTTTTACAGTAATGGTGGTATGCAGTATGTAACACTAGTGTTTTACAGTAATGGTGGTATGCAGTATGTAACGCTAGTGTTTTACAGGAATGGTGGTATGCATTATGTAACGCTAGTGTTTTACAGTAATGGTGGTATACAGTATGTAACGCTAGTGTTTTACAGTAATGGTGGTATACAGTATGTAACGCTAGTGTTTTACAGTAATGGTGGTATGCAGTATGTAACGCTAGTGTTTTACAGTAATGGTGGTATGCAGTATGTAACGCTAGTGTTTTACAGTAATGGTGGTATACAGTATGTAACGCTAGTGTTTTACAGTAATGGTTAGAATGGACCTTTCCAGTTTTAGCTATGCCCCGCCAATCTCTAGCTCAGCTCACCCCACCCACACTTCGCTCGTCTTGGGATTTGATCGATCCCTGAACTCCCTGACTATCAGTTTCCAGAAAACTATACAGGTAAGATGTTGAATATTTTGAAACTAATTTGACTGGGTGCTGTTGCTGCCCATGACAGTAACTGTGCCCAGTGAAATTGATTTCGAAATATTTAAAAGCATCTTTATTAAATAGTAAAGACATAATTTGTACAACAACGCTTAGTCTATCACCAATTAATTATGCATTCATGATGTACTTATCAATCGTCATTGATTATGATGCCATCATACATGTTACGTACCGTAAAATGCTAATTAGTAAGGACAAGGGATATTAGGTATATTTCAAGAAAAATTGATAGAAAATCTTACCATCTTACACCTATGCTTAATGTATACCTTATATCCATCATTGCGGGAGTGAAGTTATTAAACCACCCACCAACAAGTTTGACAAAAATCATAGTAGTAGTAGTAGTAGTAGTGGTAGTAGTAAGTAGTAGTAGTAGTAGTAGTAGTAGTAGTAGTGGTAATAGTAAGTAGTAGTAGTAAGTAGTAGTAGTAAGTGGTAGTAGTAGTAGTAGTAGTAGTAGTAGTAGTAGTAGTAGTAGTAGTAGTAGTAGTAGTAGTAGTAGTAGTAGTAGTAGTAAGTAGTAGTAGTAAGTAGTAGTAGTAGTAGTAGTAGTAGTGGTAGTAGTAGTAGTAGTAGTAGTAGTAGTAGTAGTAGTAGTAGGCCATTTTAGCAAATAGTATGAACTTTAGTTTTTAAGCACATGCATATTGCACATTGATAGTCAGGGCTTCCACTAATTTCTAAACACAAGAAGTCTAGAACTTCCTGTGTAATAGTTTAAAATAGTTTTCATACATGTAATATGCTTAAAATTATTATTGAGGCGGTGTTAATGACAAAAAATTGGAAGTCCAGAACTTCCTTAGTATTTGTTTTGGGAGTCCAAACAAGAATGTTGCGATAAGAGTACTCCCGGACTTCCTCTAGTGGAAGCCCTGTTGATAGTAGAACTTTTCTTTAGTTTTATTCATGTTTGTACTTGTGATATAATATTGGGGAATATTTAGATCGGACATTTCTATTTAATACACATGTATAGAAAATAACTTTCATCGTCTAATTCCGGACGTACGTTGCACAGTCATTCTCTGCCATGGATGGATAACTCTTGCTCACAGAATAATACCCATAAACCGGTGACGAGAAATTTTTGCACTTGTCCATCTTTTCACCAAATGAATCTGATTGGTTCTATAGCCTTAGCCATATCTTTGAAAAATTTACCCATGCCAGTCATTCCAGACATGAATTTAAAAAAATGACCTTTTGATTGATGTTCTGTATGAGAGCATATTCAGCTGCTTTCCTGTATTGTACTCTTGAAGATGAGCCACTGGAATTTCAAGAATTAAATTTAAAGTTCAGGAAGGCAAATATTTTCAGTTCGCTGAACATTTTGTTCAGTCATGTGAAAGGTTCGCCCATAGATATCTGAAGCAACATTCTTTATGTTGTAAGGAATATTCTCATCAATATATTGAAACTAATTTGACTGGTAACAGTTTCTACCGATTGCAGCAACAGCTCCCAGTCAAAATAGTTTCAAAATATTCAACAGCTGTCCGGGATATAGGGAATTCATCAGTGAAAGCGTCAAAATAATACATTTTTCTCATTGGCGGTTATTGAGTATTAATTCCCGCCGTTGACATCATAGTTTTGCATTGCAATTTGAGCCCATGTTTTCGCGATTACGATAATTTGACGTTATACACATAATCATGTCACTGCGATAATGCCCACTAGATTAATAATAATGCCAATTTAATAAATGACTGATAAATTATTGTTAATTATTCACTCTCTCCCTACCTATCCAATACCAATTATTTGACTGATAGAAATACTAACTTATAACAGCTGCAAGTCACATCTGAATGGTCAAATGTCAATTTATCAGCGCAACTCACATCTAGAAAATAAGATGTATCAGTCAAGTTATTGATATTTTTGCAAAACTGTCACGGCAATAGTGGGTACAGGTTTGTTCTTTGATGCCATACCTCAAATATTACTTTAGAGATTTATGATCACAATTAGCTTTGCTCTTGGCATAACAAAGAACTCTATTCCTATTAGATTTTTAGAACTTACTACTCGCAACTGCAAGTATAACTACCGGTAGTAGTCAATCTGTAAAATTTTGGCTATTTCTGACAAAGCAGGCTTTCACAACTATGATGCAAAAAACATCAAAACTAGGTCACCACTGCATTGCCTAATATTCCATGAACCCTTTAGCCCTCGAATTTGTTCAAGAAAATTCAAATTTTCTCAGAAAATGTCCATTTGTAGACCAAGAGAAGACTATTTTTGAAAATTTATCACTGTAATGACTGGCTCGGTTATCGAGCCAGTCATTCCACTGGTTAATTTTCTAAAATAGTCTTCTTGGTCTGCAAGTGGACATTTCTGAAGACCACTGCAGAAGCTGTTTTTGGCAGATGTGAGTGTTAAAGGGTTAAAGAAGTTTAGTTAGTCACTGGTTGTGAACTCAAGACTGGTCCAGATAACCAGAATTTTGGCAAAGTTATTGTCTATTTGCGTGCCATGAGGAGGCTATTTTTGACAAGTCCCAATAAAATAATAGGCTAATAATAATAATTATCAAAACTCATTCCAGTGATAGATTTTCGAAACATAGTAATCTTGACCTACAAATCTAAGATCATTAACGTCTCTTGTGTCAACAGCACCTCAAAGAGCTCAAAATACTACTTGATATATCAATTAAACATTTTGATGGTCAATATTTTTCAAGATATTTTAATTTTAGAAGACTATTTTTGTAAATTTATCACAGAATTGTTTTTCGGCGTCTTGACCATTAAAGAGGTAATGATAAAAAAAATTTTTTATTTAGCCAAGGTGTATCTGCAGGCTGAGAGAAGAGTATTTTTGACAATTTACCAGTATAATGACTGGCTCAGTTAAGTTGACACAAGAGAGGTTAAAGAAGTAAACAAAGGCTGGACAGAATGGACAGAGGATCGGTGGAGTTGGAGGGAGATGAATAATGGGTGGAAATAATAGAGGAATCCAGTTTTCTGATCAGTCATTTGACGTAATAATCAACTATCTCACATGTAGGCTGATGTCATAATCAATTATGTCATGAATAACAGTGGGGGGGGGAACTATAGGTTTGCACTCTGTCTGTCTGTCCGTCTGTCGCAGTTGGTTACCGCACTTTTTTGCGCAGTCCTTCAAGGTATTCAGCTTAGAATCGGTATATTGCTTTGTTATGAGAAGTTACAGACCAAGTTCGAGTTTCAGGCATATGCGTCAATTTTTTATGGAGTTATTCCCCTTTCGACTTAAGAAATACGAAATATTATTCGTTTATATTTATTTTTATGATTATATTTATAATATTTATTTTATAAATGCTTAATAGTCTGTCAAGTTGTATGAATTGTTATGTCTTTACTATTTAATAAACATTCTGTTGAATATTTTGAAACTAATTTAACTATCGGCAGCAACAGCACCAAGTCAAATTAATTTCAAAATGTTCAACAGTTTACCAGAGTGTATAGTTTTCTGGAAATTAAGATTCAGGGAGTGCAGGGATCATAGCACATGCAAAATCTGGGTGGAGCTTAGATAGAGATAGGAGGGGCATAGCTTAAAGTGAGATTCCTCCATTACATGAATATACAATTAATTTATTAGCTCATCTGGCCTGAAAGGCCAAGTGAGCTTATGCCACCGGCTCCCATAGTAAAGCAATGGGCCCATAGTAAAGCAATGGGCCCATAGTAAAGCAATGGGGAATTCTTTAAACGGCCTCTTCTGAAGAACCACTGGGTCAATTTCAATTATATTTGGCAGGAAACATCCATAGGGCATAGAGATCTAAGTTTGTTCAAACGAAGTTGATCGGCCAAAATCTAAGATGGCCACTGGCTAAACCAGCCAATTTTTAGAAGTGTCTTTAAAAATCTCTGAAACGGCTTGGGGGTTGATTCAAAACTCATGAAACATCATCTAATGCAGGAGGAGAACCAGTTTGTTCAAGAGAACTTGATTGGTCCATTGGCTTGGTGGCCATCTTGGATGACCTATTTTTTACGAAAACAACGTCGTATCCAGAATCTTTGACCGGATTGGGCCGAAATTTGGGAGATATTATAAGGGACTAAGGGCTGTTAAGTTTTGTTCAAAAGTAGTTGATACATAAAGAAACATGGCTTCTGTTTTCTTGTTATAATTCTGCTCAACTCTGTAGGGGTCTACTTATTGTTGATGGCCTTTCTGGTTGAAATGCCTATGATGCAGGTGAGTGATACAGGCCCCCTTGGGCCTCTTGTTTAGATTCCTGATTATGTTGTTTATTTTCAGGAGGGTGTTGATATCAACCAGCTGGTTCCTGTGCCAATACAAGATCTGAATATGGACCAAGTTGCCGCCTCTATGCCCAAAGTAAGACATTCTGGCTTATAGCATGCTCACTATATACCTACATTCAGCATATTAGCCGTTTTAATGGTCTGATTTGATAAAGAACATTTCATTTTTCTCAAAAGAAAATGTCCATTTGCAGACCAATACTTAGAGACTATTTTTTTCTAATTTACCCCAGGATTGACTGGTTCGTTTATCGAGCTGGTTGTACAAGTGTTATAATTTCAAAAATAATCTCGGGGGACCGTTGAATAAGCTTCAGAAAGTGCGTACAAAATTCAGCAATGTGAACAACATTCTTCGATTTTCAAAATTTCCAATAAATCCTTTGAGATTACTAGTACTAGCTACTTATAAAGCAGGGGCCTAGTTGTCGAAAAAATTGTGGGATGGTCCGTAGCTAGCTCGCTAAGCCACCAATATGACATGCAGAAATCTGATTAGTTAATTGATATTTTCCCTCACACTTAACCCTTGAATTTAATCAAGAAAATTTCAATTTTCTCATAGGAAATGTCCATTTGCAGACCAAGAGAAGACTATTTTTTAAAATTTACCACGGGAATGACTGGCTTGGTTATCGATATGAGTGCTAAAGGGTTATGGGAAGAGGATATTGCATTCGTGCCTTCCTGTTTGTTTGTCTGGATATGTATCTCAAAAGCTTTCAATCTTATTTGGCTAAAATCACAGATTCTCATATCAGTCCTAATACGGGTATATTAGTGTTGTTCCGATTAATAGATTTGATCGATGACTGATTGGTTTTCATGTTCAAGCAAGCGATCGATCATGATTTCAGAAATCGATTTTGGTTGTTTATAAATATACTTTAATATATTTTAATTGGTCAAGCTAGAAAATTAATATTTTTTGGAAAAGAATTTAAATTTAATTGTTTCAACTATATAGTATTACTCCTTAGTCTAAGACATTAATTCTTTCAGCACTGAAATAGTATGTTAATTTCAAAGTACCCATGCATACCAATAGCATGTAGAATATTTTTGAAACTTATTTGACTCCAAGTCGCAGGTATGACAGATTCTTAATAATTTAAGAAATAATACTGTTGATTATTTTGAAACTTATTTGACTGGAAGCTGTTGCGACTTGGTTTGAAATGGATTATTATCCTTGAACATGCATTCAAAATCGGTAAAAAAATTAGAACCTGTTATGATCAATCATTAATTGATCATCAGTTAGTATATAAAACTAATCATCGATCACAAAAATAGTACCAATTCCCAACACTGGTATATACCCCAAAATGCAACCTGTGACATATAAAAGTAGTGGCAGTGGATCCCATTGGACCTCACAAAATTTTATGATTATTAAAGGATAACTAACCTCATCTCTCGATAGCTGCTCGGGTGATCTAATATACTACTCATATACTATGCAGGCAGGGTCTGCGCTACCCACTCATCAACGTGCCAGTGGCACTAAAATAACAGGTTTGGCCCCTTAAAATGTTATCTAGGCGTGTAAACTGGCGCGTCAAATTCCGAACAATATTTTGCTCATACTTAACATTTTCAATCAAAGCTATGACAAAAAGACGTTAACACATCCATAAAAGCGATGTGATTTATTACCATATTATAATTCACTACGAGAGAGATAGTACCATGATAATACTTTGTTTGACATTTGATGAAATTAGAATCTCCGCAATCGTGTATTTGTGCTTTTTATAAAGAAAAATTTAACTGAGGCGCGGAGATGCCAGCTGATTCAGTCGGCGGTATTTGGTCATTGTTTAATTATTACGATTAAATACTCTGAAAATAATCACAAGAACACGTTGTTCCACATATATTTTAGATGGAGATGCAATTAGAGCGTTAACTTTTACACAATGAATTTTACGACATATTTCCGTGATTGCTGGTCAATTCAGCCTAGAATCAACTCGCCTTAATTTCTGTGCACAAGCTGGATTATTACGCAGCAATTAACATGACAAATGTTGTTGTCATATGCCAAGAAAATGTTGACAGTGTAAGAATAAGATCCATTGTAAAAAGTTTTAACTTAAATATCAAGTGGAACCTGTTTTTTTTATGGCCATGTAGCTATTCGTAGCTGTGGTAAAAAATATGATAAATACGGTACAACATTGAATGTAAATAAGCGAGAGTTATTTCCCTTTTGAGTTCGCGAAACACAAGTACCAAAATCATGGCGGACAAACCAGAAGTTAAGAAACGATCGATAAAAGACTCAACTAATTCAACCGCTAGCGCTAGCATGAAACCGGACATCATCACTTATTCCAGGAGGAAATGCCCATTATGGGTAAAATAGAACACTGATAACCAACTATTTACCCCCAGAAAGGCAGATGAAGCCTTCTGAGAGCATCTAGATTAAAAAAATCTCTGGGGGAAAAAATTTAACGTTGGTGCTATGACTTCAAACTTTGTTAGTTGACTCCAAATCTTGGCAAACTGACTCCATCATAGACTCCTTTTATATGAAACCCAGGGCGTTAACCAATCAGAAAAAACCTAGCGTTCGCCTCTGTATATACGCTCCGTCATAGAGGTCCCAGCTATTAAATATTTTGAAACTAATTTAACTGCAAGTTGTAGGGGCAGCAATAACTTCCAGTCAAATTAATTTTAAGATATTCAGCAGGATAAGTATTACATAATAAAGAATGTAATGCATTGGCACTTGCATGACATCACACACTATCGTTTGGGGAGGCAAAATGGTGGCGATCACTGTTCAACATTTACGCGATATTATAAAGCAGATAATTGTGATGCAGATAAGGGAATGTGAGAGGATATGAATGATATGGAATCTATAAACCATAATATATCTGTACAATGCAACATCTGAGATGAGATTAGCATCCCTTTAAATATTAATTAGTTTTATATGTTTTTGCACAAAGCAATGAGAAAAACTGCAGTGGAACCCCAAATCTTTAGCTTACGACTCCAGATTTTATGCTATGGGTGGTCCTTGGGACCTAAAAAATGCAGGTGCCATGGAAAACACTGAATATAACAAAGAAACTTACCATATACAAGGATCTCCAGATATTGGCTGTGATTTGGATTTAAAAAAACCGGGATTCTGATCGGATACAATTTTGAATCTATAGATATTTCGGAAACAACTGGTCCAATTCGGCTCGCATTTTAGCACAAGAAAGAACATACTCGGACAGACACCTTTGATCATAATCTGAAAAAATCCTAAAAATAAAAAAACCTTCACCTTGTGACAAAAAAACTGGAAGGTGAGGGTTTGCAATGTCTGATTGCTCTTGTTAGATTCTTGTTTCGAAACCTATTCTTCATATAACATATATGCTGTGCAGGCATGGGGCGAAGCCCTTTTGAAAGGGCTTAAGCACAAGCACAAGCCCTCGCACGTAAAAAAGGGCTTAAGCACAAGCCCTCCTTGTTTTCAAAGGTCTTAAGCACAAGTACAAGCCCTTTGCAAAGTTCAAGTTTAAGTTCAAAGTTGCTTTATTTCATGGTTTTTCTATACATGTAAATATAATCTAAACAGGAAGTCCATCAAAGGCATGGCCTATTGAGCGATGGATTCCTTACACACATTACAAAACATTTATACATTAACATATATATGACACACAAGACAGTGGCACAGTGACAGAATGCTGTAAAGAAAGGGCTTAAGCACAAGCACTTAAGCGCATTTGAGGAAACTACATAGCCAATTGATAATTTTGTTTGATTTAAGGCTTTGTCAAAACTTTACATACATGTAGAGAATAAGCAAAATGATTATCACATCATTTTATTAATTTTGAGAATAGTGCTGTTGAATCATCTCTCAGCAACATTTTGTAGTGTTATTAGAATAAACAGAAATTAGCAACTAACATGTGACAGGAAAAGGTACAAAGCTACTTAAGCTAGGTGTACATTTACGAGTTCCAAGTCATCCATTTAAGTTAAAATGCATGGTGCTCCAAGTGAGCGACACATGTCCCTTGGGCCTCTTGTTTAACATTTATAAATTATTTAACTCAAAAGTTTTTATTTACACAAACTGCTGAAATTTGGATGCGACTTCTATTAGATACATTTGCTGTTTAAAAACTGCTAAGAAATTATGATGGCTCAACCTAAAAAATTGGCATGCAACTTCTATTAAGGATGCGGTTATTATTAGTCCATATACAGTAGTTGATTATGACATCATATGATTGATGGATAAACTGGAAAGGCCTTACATACATGCGTAGTAGTAGTAGTAGTAGTAGTAGTAGTAGTAGTAGTGGTAGTGGTGGTGGTGGTGGTGGTGGTGGTAGTAGTAGTAGTAGTAGTAGTAGTAGTAGTAGTAGTAGTAGTAGTAGTAGTAGTAGTAGTAGTAGTAGTAGTAGACTGGTAAAGCCTACCGAAAAATCCTCTGCAGTGGATTTGAGAAATGCCCATTTGTAGACAGATTTAAGGTTAATTCTTAAATTTTACGATTGGAATGACTGGATCGATTCTAGTTGTAATTCTAAAAAATTGTGCCCTTAATCTGCATATATCGTCATTTTCTGACCATATTTTACTATTAAATGGTTAATTATTTACTTTAAAAACATCTTACTTTCAAGGCAGCCATACAGAAAAGTTGCAGAATATTAAAAAAATAATTTGACATGTAGCCATTGCTGATGACAGCAGCATCTTCCGCACTAATAATTTCAAAATATTTGACAATATTATTTACATTGTAAAGAAGTTATTTTATCAGCCCTTATCTAGTGATAGATCAAAAGAGGGTCATTGTGAGGAGTGGTGGGAGCTTACATTAAAAGAACATTCCTATTCAGTAGCATTACCTACATTTGTGTAATTACAAGACAGACATGGGATATAGCTTGTGATGGGGTGTGGTAGCAGGGAGGGGTGAAATTCATTCTTTTGTATTGACCAGATAAGCAGAGCAGCTACAATTGTCAGTTAACAGCACCAATCATTCAATCTATCATTCCGAATTTTCAGAAGGTTGATTTCAATGTTGCTAAATCTTGGCCCTGTTAAACATTTTGAAAGGAAATTGAGTGAAACAAATGTAACTTGCTTTCAAGCTGGTCAGAGATGTCTGTATTTGTCTTCCTTGTAACCAGCCTTTTTAGTTATAACGTGTAACAACTATTTAAGTAACGTGGATATGGAGAAAAATGGGTTAATGTTTTGCAGCTCTACAGGCATGACAGGCAAGATAAAACACATTATTGTATATGATGTACAAAATATCATGCTGAGCATTTTGTTAATAATTTTGTTATGGCATCAATCTTAATCTAGTCAAATTAGTTTCCATATATTTAACAGGTTTTGTGGCCATTCTCTTAAAATATTGAATACATGTAATTAGACCATTTCATTCTGAATTCACCGAAAAAATGTTTTAGGTAGGCTTTGAAAGCTACTAAGTGTTACCTAATGATCTGTCTAAAAATATTGTTGCCTTACTTTCAGTCAAATTAATTTCAAAATAAGCAGCGAAAGTTTATCTGTAATATGCAGCAACAGCATATGTGTGGAATAGTAAAGAGCAATGATTTGATAACTATAAGTATTGATTCACGGTGAAAATTAAAAAATGGCCTGAAAAAGGGCTTGAAAGCACATGGTATTTTTAATGTGCTTCAGCACACGCCCATAGCTCTTTGGACTAAAGGGCGTAAGCACATTTGCAAGCCCTTTTAAGCCCTAAGCCCAAAGGGGTTCGCCCCATGCTTGATGCTGTACTGATAATCATTGCTGATTGTTCATTGTTGTTTCTTCTCTATTCCAGCTATATCATAGCAAAGGAAAAGGTAAGTAATAATAATAATAATAATAATAATAATAATAATAATAATTACTACGTGTCTGAGTAAAAACTCTGACAAATTTTGCTTCTATGTGAAATTCTGGCATCAATGCTATGCACCTTTAACCCTTGAACACTGATATCAGCCAAAAACGTCCTCTGCACTGGTCTTGAGAAATGTCCATTTGCAGATAAAGAGAAGACTATTTTTGAAAATTTACCATTGGAATGACTGGCTTGATACCCAAGCTGCCAGTCATTTCAGTGGTAAATTTTCAAAAGCTTTTCTCTTGGTCTGCAAATGGACATTTTCTATGAAAAAAATTAAAACTTTCTTGAATAAATTTGAGGGTTAAAGGGTTAAATTTGAGGTTAAATACTTGATATTTAGAAAAAGAACTTTGTGAAAGCTGTTTTTGCCATGTGTATATGACTGACAATGTTTATCAAAATGATTTTAAAAATCAACACTGCTCCTTCTGTTCATGCAATAATGTTTATTATTGCTGTTGCAGCCCTGAAACTAGCTGATACCGAAGATAAGGATGTTATGCCATTCCCAACACTACGTGAATGCTTCGAACGGGTCAATGAACAACTCGGTTTCAATATTGAGATTAAATATGCCATGATGAAAGCAGTAAGTTACCTGTTTGTGTTCATCTACCTTTACACAACAGAGCTTGAAATTAACCCTTTCATGGTCAAGAGAATGGACATTTTTTATCATTGAATTTCCATTTGCAGGCCAAGAGAAGATGACTGGAATGATGGTTATCAAACCAGGCATGCCAGCAGTAAAATTTCAAAATAGGTCAAGCCAGCCAAAACTGGCCTCTGCAGTGGTCTTGATGAATGTCCATTTGCAGGCTATCAGCCTATTTTTTAAATTTACCAGTGGAATGCCGGGTTAGATAATTGGGCCTGTCATTCAAATAGTAAATTTTCAAAAAGCATCTCTTGTCCTGCAAATTCAATAAGCAAATATTTAGACTTTATTCACCAAATTGAACCAGTAAATGGTTAATGACGCTTGAAAATCTATGTTTGGTAAATATATGGATCAGCAGCAGAGAGCAAATGATTGGTATTGCTTCCAATGCCTTGTTGAAATACTATCAAAATCTTCCTATGAATAATGTGTGGATGCAATAAAATATAGACCAGAAATCAGCAAATCTCAACATGTTCTATGACACTTATACTGATCCTTGAAAGTGCTTGAATTCTAAAAGAGCTTTTCCAGGCCCTTAGGATATTTAAGCAGATGCTATTGCAATACATGTACGTTTGTGTTCCAATAGCAACCATAAATGAAGCAGGCATCAGCCTGTTATTCAATAAAAGAATTTTGACCCATTCACTGCCATGATAAAGATTACCAATTAAAAATGAATTTTTTTCTGCGATGGCTACACTTTAAAAGTATAAATGCATGACTTAAGTAGATTGGACGGTTGATGACGCACCATCACAAATCCTCACCACTTTGACATTTTAACACCACCATGAGCCATCTCACCATTAGGGGTGGAGCCAAATGTGAATGTCTATAATACGCATGTTAACAGTTCTTTCTAGAGCAAGTTCTTCAGGGATTCTCATAAGGGTCCTCTTGATGGTATATACCTTAAAAATGCAGCTTGGAACCCCCCAAATGTAGTGGCAATGGACCCCCAGAAAATCTTGCAAGACTAATATAAAGGAGTTTTATAGGCTTTTGCACAAAATGCCTACACAATCTAACAATTGGACCAGTCCATTTTTAGCTATGACCCGCCCATCACTAGCTAAGCTCCACCCACACCGCGCTGGATTGGGATTGATATATTTTGAATACCATAAAAATTTGACTAAAGGACGCAGTTTTTTTGGTCAAAATACATCTACTAGAAAGGGGGGGGTGCGTCCTATAATCGAGAACATTCCTTCCCCACATTTTTGGGTCAAATTTTTCTTTAAAATTCACAGATTATACCATGTAAATTGAACTAAATGTTACCCTAGACAATTCGCGCCGCCTGACGACTATGTTTAATGTGTGCTCCAAAAACACCAAGCGGAAGTGACATTATTAAATTGGGGCGCCTAAATATTGCTTATTCTTTAATACATATCACTTATTACATCAAAATTAATCCAGAATTTGACATAAAATGGCGTCGAGAAACGATACGTGTATAAATCACGTGATTCGCCTCCAATCGCAAAAGATCTTTATTCTAATTAGAGCGAGTACTCGGATCTAAATATTCTGGACTCGGAAATTGCTATATATCATCATTGCGCAATAGGAACTGAATGTTCCCGTACCCGTTTGGTAACCAACTCCCGTTAGCGCATAAGATTACACAGCGCCTCCAATCACAAAAGAGCCAGATAACCAACTCCTGTTAGCGCATAAGTCATTACAACTAGTGACCATCTGAATATTCCTATACCCATTTTAGAACCAACTCCCGTTAACGCTTAAGATTACACAGCGCCTCCAATCACAAAAGAGCCAGATAACCAACTCCTGTTAGCGCATAAGATCACACAGCGCCTCCAAGCACAAAAGAGCCATTACAATCTGTTTCTATCACACGATTTGTGTGTTTTCAAGGAGACATTTTATGCCAAAATTAGATTGATTTTGATGTAATAAACAATCTTTATTGAAGATACACGATATTTAGGCGGTCCTATTTAATAATTTCTCTTCCACCATGATAATTTTAATTATGCATTAAACAAAGCGCGGAATGATGGTTATTTTTTATACCAATTTTCGATTTTTTAAAGGTACATTTTTTCTAAATTTAACAGCGTCTTATACTTGATTATAAGAGTTTTTTGGGCGGATTTTGGTCAAATTTGGGACAGCGTCCTATATTCAAGGGTGGCCTTTAGTCGAGAAATTACGGTATTTATTAAATAGTAAAAGCAAACAATTTGTACAACAACGCATAGACCATCTTCAAATATGCGTTCGTGACGTACTTATCGACGTCATTCATTATGATGTCATTGTACACATCACACAGTTCATTATGACGTCATATGATGGGTAGGTACTCTCGAAAGGTGAATTGGGACCACTAATTCATAGTTATGAGTTCATGTTACCCTCTAATTACAGTATTGATAAGAAATACTGCATGGGAACACCAGATTTCAGTAATTTGGTACCCCTGGAATTCAGCTGGGACCCACAAATGTCAGGGTGGGGGTCACTGGGACCTCCAAAATTTAGATACCATGAGAAACACTGCAGAGGAAAAGAGGCTATGCTGGTTCCTGATATCAATCTATTTTGCCCTGTATTCAATGGGAACCATTGTTAGACGAAAGATCCTGAGCATAAGAGAGCAGACACAAGAAAATTTACAGGAAATGTTTTGTAGCGTAATGGCATCGAAGCCAAAGATGTTTTCCCTAATAATGGACTTTTCCAAGTTTATCCATCTGTCATATGATGTCATAATGAACTACGTGACGTGTAAGACGATGTCATGAGTGATTCTATATAGTCCGTCTTTACCATTTAATAAACATTTGGTTGAATATTTTGAAACTAATTAGGCAGCAACAGCACCCAGTGAAATTAGTCTCAAAGTATTTTAACAGCTAACTTGTATAGTTTTCTGGAAATTGATAGTCGGGGCACTCGGGGACTGATCGATCCCAACACAATTGAGGAATGGGTGGAGCTTAGCTAGAGAGGGGTGGGTGGGGGGGGGGCATGGCTAAAAATGGAAATGTCTATTGAACACCTAAATGTGATTCTAAAACTGCCAGGATAGTCCCTTATTAAAGTGATGCTAATCTCATCTCAAATGTATTGCACCGATAGAATGTGGTTTATAGAGTCCATATCATTCATATCCTGTCACATTCCCCCTCATCAGTATCGCAATTATCTGGTTTTTTAATATCGAGTAAATGTAAATTTTGTTTTCTCAAGCTATTGTGTGTGATGTCATGTAAGCTCCAGTGCATCACATTCTTTATTATGTAATGCTCATCCCATTGAATATTTTGAAACTAATTTGACTGGAAGTTGTTGCTGCCTATGGCAGCAACAACTTCCAATCAAATTGGTTTCAAAATATTCAACAGCTTACCTGTAGGATTGCTTTTAGACCACATTGCCAAACTATAACTGGCGCCTCTATGACTGAGCGTATATACCGAGGCAAACACACTAGGGTTTTTCTGATTGGTTGAAAAGTAAATCATGACAGCCATCATAGGGTGTAGAAATGTACCAAGATTTAACTACTAAATCCTGAATATCTTTTCTTAGCGGCATGATAAAAAGCTTAAAATGACCTGGATAGTTTATGACCGGCGTGTTAGATCACCTGAATAGCTATCAAAAGATGGGATTAGTTATCCTTTAAGCTTACACCAAAATTGAAATCCATATGCCAGGCATAAAAGAAATTAAAATGAGACGTTTTGCTGTCATATTCACGGAATGGCTATTTTCCAAATCCCTGCTACTGACTAATGTTGGCTTCCAAAAGTCACATACTAGAACAGGCCGTGAAAAGAATATTTTAATTAATCTGTTCTCAGTGGCCTCGACCTTTGACTTTTTAACCCAAATTTATCACACTTCTTCGAGACATGGCTGGAAACCTTCCACCCATGTCTGGTCAAGGTATCTCCAGTACAACCACGGTTATTGCCATAGAAGTTTTTGTCATGTTTACGACTGACTAAATGTCAGACTAAGAGACATGAGGGTTTATTGATCTGCATCCCCCAGCTAAAATCCATGGTTACAAAATTATGCAATATACCATAACCCCTAACTATGTTTATTGTCCTAATCAAACACAGTGGTTGGACGTGTTGGTTTCTGCTCAGCATATATAAACTGGTATACAACACTCCACACGTACTGTACACACATGCATACACGCACGCACACATTTATTTTTGCTAATCAGTCATGAAGTTTATTTTACTTCTCAGGATAAAAGTGTTGAGGTAGAGACATTTTTTGACATGAATTTTTATGTGGATCGAATGCTCAATGAAATCATAGACTATAGCGGAAAGCGGGAAATTATTCTATCCTGTTTTGATCCAGATGTCTGTCAGTTGTGAGTATCGTGAGACACATCATACTTACACATGCACATATACCTACACACGCACACATCATAGCTACACACACGTCATATGTACACATGCACACACATACCTACACACGCACACATATACCTACACACGCACTCCTGTCCTACCTACACACGCACACATCATACCTACACACACAAACACACATACCTACACGCGCACACACACACGCGCACGCACGCACGCACGCATATCATATCATACCTACACACGAACACACATCATACCTACACACACACACGCCTACACACACACCTTCACACGCACACATATCTACATACGCACACATATCGTGGCTACACACGCACACATCGTACCTACACACGCGCGCACACCTACACACACGCGCACACACACACCTACACATGCACACACACATACCTACACATGCACACATATCATACCTACACACGCAGACATCATACCTACATGCACACACATATCATACCTACACACGCACACATCATACCTACACACGTGCACACACCTACATACCCACACACGTCATACCTACACACGCACACACATCATACCTACACATCATACCTACACACGCACACATATCATACCTACACACGCACTCATATACCTACACACGTGCACATCATACCTACACATGCACACCCATCATACCTACACACGCACACATATCATACCTACACACACACATCATACACGCACGCACACACACCTACGCACGCACACATCATACCTACACATCATACCTACACACGCACACATCATACCTACACATGCACACATCATACCTACACACGCACGTGTCATACCTACACACACACACGTATCATACACGCACGCACGCACGCACGCACGCACGCACGCACGCACGCACGCACGCACGCACGCACGCACATATATCTACACACATGCACGCACGCGCGCATACACATGCACACCCATCATACCTACACACGCACACATATCATGCCTACACACACGCATGCACGCACACATACCTACACACGCAAACAACATATCTACACATACGCACGCACGCGCACATACACGATACCTACACACGCACACACATCATACTCACACACGCACCCATATCATACCTACACACGCACACATCAAGCATTTTGACGTGATTATGCACCGTTAATAAGATATTCCTTAAACGACTACCTGCCTTTAGTGACCACTTTTGGATGGCTCATGCATTCATTGTCCAGTATAACTTGGTTTGATTTTCCACATAAATAAATTTTCCTAATTATTTCTTGTAAACCTCTGTATTTTGTTTGTCACTACAGGGTGAGGCTAAAACAGAACAAATACCCTGTTGTTCTGCTGACACAGGGCTTATGCCCTAAATGGGTGCCTTATCATGATCCTCGAACGCAGTCCGTCAGAGACGCTATCTCATTCGCTAAGCACACTGAACTACTGGTAAGTATGATCATCTTCACCGAGCTTTAGAACACAGTATAAATATCATCTCAATTCACAAGCATATGCAGAACTCAAATAACACATTTGGTTGAATTCCACCAAAAGGTTTCGGAGGCAATAGCGTGACAGACAGACAGATGAATGAACTGATGCAATCATCACACACACACACACACGCACGCACGCACACGATCGTGGGAAAATGTACCTTTATTATAGCATCAGGGAATCTCCCAGTCAAGTTAATTTCAAAATATTCAACAGCCTGTAGAAGTTGCCTTGCAACTGAGATTTGAGAACTTCAGTGTTTAAAGTATTAAAATCAATTAAATCATACATATTAAGTCGGCGAAGCTTAACGAGAAGGTGGGAGAGAAATCTTTTGGTCGATAGAGTTAGAATCACATCGTTTTGTTTTATGGACCTTATGGGTCTTTTTCGTCTTCGTATATCTTCCAGACTACGGAGTGTTGATTTAAGTCGATTTAAGTTTGATTCGTGCGAATCATTGCGTTTATGTTGTCAAATTATCATAATCTCTATTATATGACATATTTTCTAAAAAAATATTCAAACAGCTTTTTGTGAGAATTGTTGGTGCGATTTCCGGGAAATGACCGCTAGTTACGTGCTGAATCGACATTCACCCTCGTGAACGACAGTTTATTGAGGAGTATTACTAAATATCGAGTACTTGAATACAAACACGTGACTTACTAGATTAGATCATACTGTAGGTGGTTATACGAACTTTAACCGTATCAGCGCTCTCTAGATTTTACTACGCTTTCGAAAATAGTGACCTAATACCAGTATTGAAAATCAACATTTTAGTAGTTAGAGTGTTATTTTCACGACATCACATGAACCAGACTATTTATTTTATTTAACTACTATTTTTAGGTAAATAGCGTTGAAGTGAGCAGTCGTACGTAGTTACCGTTCTAATTTTATGGCAATTTACATCAGTTGTCAAATCGCAAAATACATGTACTGTAGATAATGAAAACGGCATATTTTCATATTTCAAATTATTTTTGATCATTAGCCCCTTAAACCGGTATTTCAGTTAAACCGGTTTAATTAGTGATACCATCACCGTTTTTCTTTTAGGCCAAACTCTCCAGCCCCAATATACAGTACAGTCAAACCTATAAAGGTCACCCTTGGGACAAGAGAAGTGGAATTTCTGCGGCGGGTCAAATCTATTTGTTTCACTGGGTTTGGAGTCCATAAACCATACCGTTGCAAAGAGGTGGATTATAGAGCAGGTTTGTTTATATATAAGACCGCCTTATTTGGATTTCAAAAATTAGGTTTTTACTAGAACACCCGTCTCGGGAAGTCTGTAACCAGATGTAGTCTTTTATTGTTCTTTGTCATGCTTACAGGGTCTCCATATAGAATGCAGTGAATTACATCGGGAACAGAATTCTAAGGAGCTGATTCAGGAGATTAAGGATGCGGGTTTAACATGCGTCGTGTGGGGTGAAGATGTTAACGACCATAAAATGATTGACAGCTTAATCAAACAGGGTGTTCATGCAGTTATTTATGACAGGTATGTGTATGATGTATGATTACTGTAGTGGTAGAAACATTCTGCAGCTGCAATCAGTCCTTCTTCGCTTTTGACCACTGTGTCTTGTCCTCAGCCAAAATCTTTATCTTTGTCAGGGCCATTCTTGATCTGAGTGTACCGAGTCTTGATTTCTTAAGGTCACCTCGCAGCACGCTTAACATATTTATGGAATGATGTTCTCTCCTGGCTTTATTTGCTGGCTTCCAGTTGGGCGAATTCCAAGGCTCTTTGCTGGCGTGTCTTCTGGCTTTCTTAGAACATGGCCAAACATTGACCATCTTTGCCAGGCAACTTTTGCAGCCAGTGGCGATGTATTACACATCCTCTATAATGCATCACTGGAAATTATGCTGTCTGGCCATTGATGGTGTGGAGGTGTTTACGGTGGCAGGCATCAAGTTTGTCCAGAGCTGCCTTTGGAGCTGAGAGCTGCCCAGCTGTTACAATTATACAGCATCATGGATACACAGGTTGCGTTGTATAAATGTAGTCTGTTAGTCAAGGGCATCTTTTATCTACACAGGTATGGATAGATGGCTGCAATGGAGGGGTCACATCTGTTGCTCAAATATTTGATATCAATCGTTTCTGTCACATGTTAGCTGGTAATGGCTGACATCATAATCAAAATTATATACCTCTGTCAGGAAAAAAATTTGAAGTCTCACTAACATATACAAAGTGTATGTCTGCTGAATTTACAATTTAATAAACATTCTGCTGGATATTTTGAAACAAATTTGAATGGGACTGTTGCTGCCATACGTGACAAAAGCTGATGACTTGGAGAAAGTCATAAAGCCTTCGACAAAACATCCTTATCAAGTATATGTTGTGGTTTATACCAAAAGGTATCTTGCATATTCTATAGGGATTTGACAAAATATTCAACTCTTGACCTTTTAACCCCTAAGTGTTACAATGTCTCATAAAAGGCGTTGACTATTTTGAAACTAATTTTAAATTAACTACGAGTTATTACCTATGGCAGCAACAGCTCGCAGTTAAATTAGTTTCAAAATCTTCAACATGATATTCGCTACATTATAAAGAATTGTTGGTTTTGGCCTGTGAGGGTTAACCATTAGCACTCTGAATGTCAATATTCTATCTTTTACTGTGTCAACAGTTCAGCTTTTAATTTAATTTGAAAATTTAAAATTTTGACACCAGCGTGGTAAGGGTTAAAGAGTTATTTTACAAGTTGGAGACACGTTCAGAGCGAATAAAAGGTCATTACACTGTGTATACGCTTATGCGTAAACTTAGTCATAGATCCAGATTTTGTAATACCTCATTACAGTCGATAGATACTGACATTGCTGCATGTGGTTGGTCTAATATTGTATGTATATAGATGTTATTACATGCTTAGCCAAATATTTGCATGAGTCTTTCGCCAGGTAGTCTATATCAGTTTCAATATTAGTACAATGGCCAATATAGAAATTGATATAGGATGCCGGGTGAAATAAGAGTGCAAATATGCGAGTAAGCCTGTATTAACACATTTATTTTGTTATATTTCTAATGCTTAGCAATAGTTCCAACGGTAATCAACATCAATGGACCTTTCCAGTTTTAGCTATGCCCCATCCATCACTAGCGCAGCTGCACCCACACTTCATTAATCGATCCCAATTGCCCCGACTATCAATTTCCTAACAACTATGCATGTTAAGTTGTTGAATATTTTGTAACTAATTTGTGTTGCTAGTCAACTCAGTTTCAAAATATTTAACAGGATATTTATTAAATAGTAAAGACATACAATTCGTATAGTCCATCTTCAACTATGGGTTCGTGACCTACTTATCTACATCATTCCTGATGTCATTGATTGTGATGTCACTCTATATGCCACGTAGTTGATTATGATGTCATATGATGGGGGGGATAGGCCCATTGTTTAGCGTGGCCTAGTCCTTGGTTGTCATCTGCTTATCTGCTTATCCGTCACAAAGCCATCCATACGTTTATTGTTAAAGTCAAATAATAAAAATTCCATATTAGTGTCTGTGCCATTTTGACATTGCTATCTGGCAACCCAGGTGCGTGAACGTCAGAGAAAGCCTAGCAACGTATAAGAATTTCAGTATATAATATTAAAATCGTTGTTCATATTCATAATAAATTCATGAGAAATGTACAAATCTGGCAGCATAATGTTGTATTGACCTGAATAGATTAACTGCTCTATTAATCTAATATATGTCAACGGTGAATATTATGACCAAGCAACCAACTCACAACAAAACAACAACAACATTGAACGTCGACTGATAACAACAACATTGAATGTAGACTCTGCTTGACTTGCAAGCCTATGCACTGGCACGTCTCCTACAGCATCAATCAAAATTGTGTATTGGATGGGTTACATATAATATAAATAGGAACAATGGAGGTGCAATTGTCGAGTGGTCAGGGATCGATTCCTGGCGGAGCTGCCGCATTGTGTCCCTGAGCAAGGCACTTCACTCCTTGTTGTTCCAGTACACCTGTCCGTAAAATAGGTACCTGTGAGGGCAGTGTCGGCAATACGGAATGTCGGCAAAAAAGCCATCGAGCGCCTATAAACGGCAGCCGGGCTGTATGATTTGAGATTGTGCAGGAATGAAAACGGCCCAATGACCAGGGGTTAAAGTTGTAAAGTCGGCTGAGCATGTAAGTGGAAGCAGGCTATAAACCATGACCTATACTATATACTGTACAATATCCTCTTTCTGTTTAACTCAATGATACATTACACAGAAATGAATTCGGGAAGCACTAGCTATTTGGGGAAATTATAACAAGTATTTAATTAACAAATTAGGATTTGAAGCAGTCAAGAGGAGCCATCGCTCTGTATTTGTCCGGATATTTGTCCCAGTAAGTGTCGATATGGCCATAGTGTGAAATAATTTCCAATATTGCAACCAAGATTTAAATTTAGTAAAGGACCATAATGATGTGTATAGTATAGCTATGCGTTCCTGTCTTTGTTTTATTTATAAAGCCAGCTACTGTTTCCAGGTTTATTATTAGCTCACCTGGCCTGAAAGGCCAAGTGAGCTTATGTTGTGGCGGCCGTCCGTCGGGTGTCCGTCCGTCGTCTGTCTATCCATCAACTTTTCTTTTAAACGACTTATCAAGAACCACTGGTCCAATTTCAATTATATTTGACAGGAAGCATCCTTAGGGCATAGGGATCCAAGTTTGTTCAAATGAAGCCGATCGGCCAATTAGGCCGGCGGCAATCTTTGATTTTGGCCGATTTTTAGAAACGTCTTTAAATACCTCGGAAACCGCTTGAGAGATTGAAGGAAACCTCATGAAATAAGATCTAGGGCAAGAGCTCAACCAAGTTTGTTCAAGGGAACTTAATTGGTCAAATAGTTCGGCGACCATCTTGGTTGACCTAGTTTTAGCGAAAATAACCTCTCCAGAACCGCTGAAGCGATCAGGCCGAAATTTGTGATATATAATTAGCAACTGAGGGCGATTAATGTTTGTTCAAGAGAAGTTGATTCGTCAAAAAACATGGCCGCCGTGGACCAATCAAAATATAGTGCGTTTGGTGGCCATATAGGATTTTTTTTATTTGATGGATTTTGAGGCCGAATTGAGGTTCATTTAGGTTTTTGGGTATTCTGATCTCAAATTTGCAATTTTCAAAACTAAACGGTTTGGCAGCCATCTTGGATCATTTTCCCGCCTAAAGCTCCCATACTAAGGCAATGGGAAATTTAAAATGTTTTCTCGAGAACTACTGGGCCGATTTGAATTATATTTGGCAGGATGCATCCTTATGGCATAGAGATTTCATTTTGTTCAAACGAGGCCGATCGGCCAATTTGGCCGGTGACCATCTTGGATTTCGGCCAATTTTTGTAAATCTCTAAAAAAATCTTTAAAACCATTTGAGGGATCAATTCAGACCTCATGTATAATCTAGGGCAAGAGCTCACTCAGGTTGTTCAAGGGAACTTGATTGACCAAATGGTTCAGCGGCCATCTTGGATGACCTTGTTTTCGCAAAAACAACTTCTTCCCCAGAACCACTGAAGCGATCAGGCGGAAATTTGTGATATATGATTAGGGACTAAGGGCGATTAAAATTTGTTCAAGAGAAGTTGATCCGTCAAAAAAACTGGCCGCTATGGGCCTATCAATATATAGCGTGTTTGGCGACCATATTGGATTTTTTTATTTGATTGATTTTGAGGCAGAAATTGGTTTTATGTATGTTTGTGCATATTGTGATTTCAAATTTGCCATTTTCGAGACTGTCGGATTAAACGGTTTAGCGGCCATCTTGGATCATTTACCCGCCAAAATCTGCCATACTCAAGCAATGGGAAATTTTAAATGTATTTTCGCGACATTTTTAGAAATGTCTTTAAAGATCTTCTCCAAAACCGTTTGGGGGATCAATTCAAAATGCATGAAATATCATCTAGGACAAGAGCTGCACCGAGTTTATTCAAGGGAACTTGATTGGCCAAATGGTTTGGCGGCCATCTTTGATAACCTATTTTTTGCCAAAACAACTCCAGAACCACTGAGCGGATTGGGCCGAAATTTGGGAGATATGATTAGGCACTGAGTGCCATTAAAGTTTGTTCAAGGGAAGGAGCTTAGTCAGAAACATGGCAGAAGTGGACCAATCAAAATGTAGCGTGTTTGCGGCCATATTGGACTTGCAACAATGTCCACATCTCATTTAAAAGACTACACCTAAATCACCCACCAACAATTTTGACAAAAATGCACAGTACTCCAGGTGAGCGACACAGGCCCCTTGGGCCTCTTGTATATCCTTGTATAAATTAAGAATAATAACTACGTCATGGGTGCGTCCGCTGGTGCAGATACTGTTTGGTGTTGCTCACATGGTGTGCATCCATGTAATGCACTTTTAGCCCACATTGTTGATGCCTTGACGGTCCATGCAGTGTAGCTGATGGATACAGTGTTCTCCTTCTGTCGTCTCCATTTGGTGGATTCTGTGTTCTGCAGGTCTGGTGAGAGGACCTGCATAATGCAGAATTGCATGTCATTTCTGCAGTGGCCTTGCTAGTTGGGATGCCTGGAAACTGGGGAATCCACTGATCGTAAAGACAGCTTGGAGAGAGATGGCATGGTGGATGCCTCTATCTGAATGAAGTTTCCTGCAGTAGCCTGGCTAGTTGGGATGGCTGGAAACTGGGGAATCCACTGATCGTAAAGACAGCTTGGAGAGAGATGGCATGGTGGATGCCTCTATCTGAATGAAGTTTCCTGCAGTAGCCTGGCTAGTTGGGATGGCTGGAAACTGGGGAATCCACTGATCGTAAAGACAGCTTGGAGAGAGATGGCATGGTGGATGCCTCTATCTGAATGAAGTTTCCTGCAGTAGCCTGGCTAGTTGGGATGCCTGGAAACTGGGGAATCCACTGAAAGTAAAGACAGCTTCGAGAGAGATGGCATGGTGGATGCCTCTATCTGAATGAAGTTTCCTGCAATAGCCGGGCTTGTTGAATTGCCTGGAAACTGTGGAATCCACTGATCATAAAGACAGCTTCGAGAGAGATGGCATGGTGGATGCCTCTATCTGAATGAAGATTCCTGCAGTGGCTTGACTTGTTGGGATGCCTGGAAACTGGGGAATCCACTGATTGTAAAGACAACTTGGAGAGAGATGGCATAGTGGATGCCTCTATTAGGATGAAGATTCGACATGACTTCAACTGATGGAAAGGCTTCGTTGAAGAAGTTTAATAAATACATATTATCTCTGCATTAGATTGTCCTTAAGACCTTACGCTGAGTCTAGTTGGACTCAAAGTCTGAGGCCAACTAGACTTCGTGTATGGTCTTACGGAAAATCTTATCCAGAGATAATACATATTTATTAAACCCCTTGTGTAAATTCACATTGGAAGAATCCTGTTTTAGCTATGCCCCACTGATCACTAGCTAATCTCCAACCACACTTCACCCGTGTTGGGGTTGGTCAATCCCTGAACTCCATGACTATCAGTTTCCAGAAAACTAAGCAGGTAAGCTGTTGGATATTTTGAAACCTATGACAGCAACAGCGCTCAGTCAAACTGGTTTCAAAATATTTAACAGCATGTTTATTAAGTGGTGAAGACATACAATTCGTCCAACAACACTTAGTCCATCATTAATTAAACATTCGTGACGAACTTAGCTATGTGTCATCATCCTACACATTACATAGTTGATTATGATGTCATATGATTGACTGGGAAACTGGAATCCTCCATTCCATTGTCTAGTCAATGTATATGTTTTGTATTTCAGAATGGACTATTTCAAGCCAATGGTTGGTGGTGGATCATGATCACAATCATAATACTGTGTCTAGGGGCACAAGACTAGACAATACTTATGTTTTTATTTACTTTCACAAAGTGTGTGCGTGTTGCTAGACTTGTTCAAAATGATTGCACGATTTTTGGAGCCAAATAATGCTTCTATGCAAAAATTCACATTTCTTCACCAATTCTGAACAGTAGCACATTAATGGTCAAGTTTGGCAGTTTACCAGCGAAGAGAAGAATATTGTTTTTACATTTTGTGACTAGTTAGTAGTATGATGATGTTGATAAGTGATTGTATTCTGCACCTGAAGATGTGAAAACGTTTTTCGGCTGCAATCAGATTTTCTTCACCCTTCTCCACTGTGTCTTGTCCACTGCTATCGTCCTGAGCTCCTTTAGGTTCTTTCTCGTCTTTGGTTGTCAGAGTTATGTTCCTTGAGGTCTGAGCGCAAAACTTTGAGCACGAATTCGACTAGTGTGGCTGGCTGGATAACTATGCCACATGGAGCCAGCCATTCAAGTGGGAAATTGTAAAAATATTCTTCCTCTTTCTAGAAAAGGACATTTATTAAGCAAAAACTATATTTTATAGACCAATCTTGACCATTCATATTTTATTTTAACCATTGAAATGCCAATATCTCAAGACAACTATACAGGAAAGCTGTTGCATATTTTGAAACTAATTCGACAGGAACGTGCTGCTGCCAACGGCTGAAATTAAATCCCAAATATTCAGCAGAATATTTTTTACATCTGAAAGGATTTTTCATTTCTGATTGTTAATGGCTAACCAACCCTTTAGCCCTAAAATTTGTTAAAGAAAATTTCAATTTACTCATAGAAAATGTCCATATACAGACCAAGAGAATACTATTTTTGAAAATTTATCATTGGAATGACTGGCTCGGTTATTGAGCCAATCATTCCAGTGGTAAATTTTCAAAGGTCTGCTCTTGGTCTGCAAAAGGACATTTCCCAAACCACTGCAGAAGGCGTTTTTGGTTTATATGATGGTTAAACGGTTAAAAATGGTTTATATAGCATTTGCTTTAATGGTTACCCCTTTCAACGACAAATCCCTGAAAAACTATTCTTTTCGATATAAAACTTATTCTGTTGAATATTCTAAAATTAATTTGACGGGCTGGGTCAAATTAATTTCAAACTATTCAATAGTTTTCCTGTATGGTAGCGTTAAAAACGAGGGAATTCATCGGTGAAGGAGTTAATATGATTATCTCTATAAATACTAAGTAATACTTGCGGCAGTGTACAAATATTTTTCTTTTTTATGCCTATATAATCAACCAGAATATGTGAGTAGCGAAAATATTTAATCTCAATGCTAGATAAAATTGCTTCATTCACCATTTTCACCATAACAAAAATGGTTAGCTATCTGTAAATACAATGCCAGAAATAAATTGGACAATCTGCGTGATTAATACCAAAAGGATCCATTGTGTGGAGTTGGTGGATCCAGTAAGATTCACGGTCCTTGCGGGGGTGGGGGGGGGGCGTGGGCTCGGTGCTTTCAGGGTCGTGACGCAGAACTTCTATGACTCTGTATCTGATACTATTTGTATCGTGTCCTGATAGGTTAAAATGTAGTGCGCCCGGTGTGTCTGTGTTTGTTGACATCTCTCAAATGTTCTTTGATACGGATCTGGAATTCTCTCAGTTTCTCCCACGTATTGTTTGTTGCAAACAGCACAGGTCAGGAGATACACCACATTCATAGTTGAGCGGTATGTTTTCACGTGACATCTATATGTTAAATGTGTGTGTGTGCTCTGGAAAGTTTTCCCTCGGATGTAGCACAGTTACCTGCACTGGGAACATATATAAAGAGTCAGAATCTGATCACTGGGATCCAGACTTCTTAAACTAAGAAAGCGTCAGGCATTCAGTTCTCGAGTTTAGTTATTATCAGTTGTCAAAAATATATTCTCCTGCACCATAAGTCGCTATTTATTAACTTAAATTATACGAGCTGTCCCGCCCGCTTGTTGTGGGTTTTGTGTAATGCGTGCATGTGCGTGCGTGCGTGTGTGTCTTATGTATGTGCGTACATCGATACGTGCATGTGTTAGGTTATATTAATGATTCTATGCCATAAGCCTTACAAGATCAAATATGAATTGAGAGATCTGATCGATCACTCGAGTGTCTCGCATCGTAATCAAATAAGTCACTTGTTAGCTGATGTGACAATCATGTGTGTTTGGTAAATTAAAATTGAATATTTAAAGAAAATAATTTGACCGCAGCAACAGTTCCAAATCAAATTAATTTCAACGTGTTCAACAGCTTACCTGTAGGGCCTATAGTTACCTTGAAATTTATATTCAGGGAAAATATGGTTTCAAATCAATCCCAATGTGTGTACGAAGTGGGCGGAGGTTAGCTAGAAATGGGCGTGGCATAGCTAGAAATGGATCCCTCTTAAGTTTGCTCCGTCTTCTATCTAACTGTATATTGTGTGCGTGTGTGTCTTTCAGTTCAAATCTATGCAATGTTAGCTATATAACTTGGTTAAAATAAAATGTTAATTTATATAACTTAACGTAAATATAAAACATTTAATTTATATAAATTAAGATAATTTTATGTTAAACCTGGTTTGTTAAATTACACGAGTTCTGTTATATTGTAATGTGATTTTTGTATTGAATGTTAGCTAGCATATGTTTATACTTCTTGCTGAAAAATGGCTCAGTGCATGCGATTATGGGGTTTTGTTTGTCAAAATGGCAATCCACATTAGCCATGACTGTACAGGTGACCCATATTACGCTTTAGCGTTGTTGTTTAATATCATAAAGAATGTATCGGTTCTTATAAATTTGTAAAACCAAAACCCGTGTCTGCAATGGTCCTGTGTGATGTCCATTTACAGGCCAAAAGAATACAATTGGAATGATAAATTTTCAAAAATTCTATTCTTAAATGGACGGACATCCCTAAGAAAATATATAAATTTTTGGGACCAAATTTGATCATTAAAGCGTTATGGGATGATAAATGAGTGTGTAATGCATTAGTGTATATTGTGTATATAGACAGTTATGGCCAGAGCATTTCATGTGTTATTTTTTCAAAAATTTTCCTTGTAAATAAAGAGATTTCTCCATTGCTGTTTTACTAGTACTAATGTAATAAGCTGATATTTATAAGAACATATTTCATTAAAGTTATTTTTGCTTAATTAATAATATCATAGCCTATGCCAAGGCAAATCATATCATATAACATTTGTGATGATGAAATGTGTGTTACAAACACCATTTGTTGACGATATCTTTGTTCTTAGGCTTCTATTATAAGTGTCTTATATTAAGACAAATGGATTATTGGCCATGTTGTTATGAGTACAATAAAACCATGCAATGCTACTTGTTCAAAGTGTTTGTTTTAGTCAGCTGAGTGTCCTCGCAATATTCATAGTTTTTGTTTTAACAGTGTCCTCTCACAATGATTATAGTGGTTGTTTTAATCGGCAATGTGTCCTCTCACAATGATCATAGTGTTTGTTTTAATCAGCAGTTGGTCCTCTCACAATGATTATAGTGTTTGTTTTAATCAGCAATGTGTCCTCTCACAATGATCATAGTGTTTGTTTTAATCAGCAGTTGGTCCTCTCACAATTATCATAGTGTTTGTTTTTATCAGCAATTTGTCCTCTCGCAATGCTCATAGTGTTTGTTTTAATCAGCAATGTGTCCTCACAATATTCATAGTTTTTGTCTCGCCTACGAAGCAGGATCGAGACATAGGTATCACTTTTCCGGCGGTGGCGTAAACTTTTAAGTTAAGCTTATATCTCAGCAATGCCTGATCCAATTGGAACCAACTTGGGTGCATGGTAATATACATCAAATGGAAGCAGCCTGCCGATAAAAGGGCCATGAGGTCAAGGTTACAGGGATCAAAGGTGACAGTATAATCTTTGTTAATATTATACGTTAAGTTTTTGCGTTAAACAAAAGTTATAGTATTATATCGCAGCAATGCCTGATCCAATTGGAACCAAACTTGGGTACATGGACATATACATCGAAAGGAAGCAGCACGCTGATGCAGGCATCACGAGGTCACGTCTATGGTGTCAAAGTTAACGGTATAATCTTTGTTAATATTTTATGTTAAGTTTTTGCGTTAAACAAAAGTTATTGCCTTATATCTCAACAATGCCTTATCCAATTGGAACCAAACTTTGTTACATGGTGATTTACATTTAACGGAAGCAGCATGCTGATGCAGACATGAGGTCAAGGTTATGGGGGTCAAAGGTCACGGTATAATCTTTGTTAATATTTTACGTTTTGCGTTAAACAAAAGTTATTGTCTTATATCTCAGCAATGCCTGATCCAATTGGAATCAAACTTGGTAGAGTGGTTGTGAATGTAGTTAGGAACCATCATGACGATGATGAGGTCACAAGATCAAGGTCGCTGTGACATTGGTAAAAAAACTTCAACGTTAACGGTTTGCGTTTATATTTCAGCATTGATTAAGCCTATTACAACTAAACTTAGTAAAGTGGGTGCCTATGTAGTTAAGAATCATCATGATGATAATGACGTCACAAAGTCAAACATCAAGGTCACTGTGACCTTTGTACAAAACTGGGTTTTTTCAACGTTCAGCTTATATTTCAGGATTGGTTAAGCCTATTGCAACTAAACTTGGATACATGGTTACATATATTGTTAGGAAGCAGCATGGTGATGTTGCACTCGCATGGTCAAGGTCACTGTGACCTTGATACAGAACTCTGTTCTTTCAACATAGTTTGTGTTTAGCAAAACATCTTGGCTTATATTTCAGGATTGCTTCTTCTTTTCGTTCGCCGATCATACCGCCAGTCCTAGGTGACTATCGACACGATCATAGGCGTTAAGTGCGTGGATCCATGGTTTATTAGAGTGCGCCGTGCGGCCTGGAACCTCCGTCTTCAGCACTCGAGGTTTCTGTCAGGGTTACCTCACCCTTACCTCCTTTAGTCGCCTCTTACGACACGCAGAGGATACGGAAGGTGTATTCTAAGCCCCACCTACAGGGCAGTCTCTCGTAATGATCATAGTGTTTGTTTTAATCAGCAGTGTGTCCTCTCGCAATGATGAGTGTTTTTTTTTTATCAGCAACGTGTCCTCTCACAATGATCATAGTTTGGTTTAATCATCAGTGTGTCCTCTCACAATGATCATTAGTGTTTGTTATTAGCAAGAACATTCACATATATCAATAGAGCGATCCAATCGGTCACTCAAGTATATGACATCATCATCAAGAACGCCATGTGCCGGCGACATCACAGTTATAATGATGTATTATGAACTCAGTCATGAAGCATGAAAAGTTTGATAAGTTCTCGGATTGTATGTCTGTTGTTTTTGCAATTAAAAACATTCTGTTGAGCCATTTCACCAACCCTCAGTCAAATTAGTTTCAAGTCTTCAACAGCTTTCCTGTAGATTTACTTTGAAATTCGGATTCTGGTCATTCGGGGTCCAAAGTATATAAATTGATTCCAATGCACATAAAAAAATGGGTGGAGCTTAGCTAGAAAGGGGTGGAGCTTAGCTAGAAAGGGGTGGAGCTTAGCTAGAAAGGGGTAGGGCTTAGCTTGAAAGGGGTAGAGCTTAGCGAGATGGTGGAGCTTAGATAGAAACGGCTCCCTCCATTAGCTCTGTATGTTTGTTGTTTCTGTTCGTTTGTCTCTCGGCATTCAAATTTTATTTAAATTTTTTAAAAGCTCTACATTAATTGCGTCATATCTCGTGATTGGTTCATCCTATTAGGACTAACCTTAACACATGCTTACCTACATCAAGCGGATCCAGCACAATGATATTGAAGTCATTAGTTCACATGTCATCGTACCTTTCATATAAAATTCATTTACAATTTTTTTAGCTCGCCTGTCTAGAATGACCAAGTGGAACTACGCCCGTACATTGTCCATCAACTTTTTCATTCAATGACTTAGAATGACAGGCGATTTCAATCAAATTTGTCAGTAAGCATCCTTTGGTCATAGAGATTTAAAGTTGTTCAAAGAACAGCCATCTTGTATTTCCATTATTATCTCACATGGCCCTTTGGGCCAAGTGAGCTTATGCCATGACCGTCTGTCCATCAAATCACTTCTCCTTAACGGTTTGACCGATTTCAACGAAATTTGACTGAAAGGTACCCTCCAGAACATTCAGAATTTTGATTGGTTAATTTTTGGGTGAAATTCTGAGATTTTGTGAAAGATTTACCAGAAATTGTCGAAATGCTACTCCTTAGTTGCTGGACATAATTCAGTCAAATTTGGCTACGCGGATCCTATAGTGGTAGGCTCTAGAACTTTTATTCATAATTTTGACTGATCAATCTTTTGGGTTAAACCTTAGATTTTATGAAAATTTACTGGAAATGGTCAAAACGCTCCTCTTCATTAACCACTTGGCGGAATTTCAACTTAATTGGGTTGGAATATGGTGATAAGCTTCAAGAAATCAAATGAGACTGATTGGTTAATTTCTCTGGTGTTCATCTTGGATTTTCTGGAAATTATCCATGTCTTTAGATACAAATGGTTCAGAAGTCCAGGTGAGCATCACAGGTCCTTGAGCCTCTTGTTTTTAGAAACACATTTAACTCTTTAATGGTCAAATTTGGTCAAGAAAATCCAAATATTTTATTGAATGTCCATTTGCAGACCAAAGGACTATTTTTGAAAATTTACCACTAATGACTGGCTCGGTTATTGAGGCTGGCATGCCAGAGGTAAATTTTCAAAAATAATTTTCTCTTGGCCTGCAAATGGACATTCCTCAAGACCACTGCAGGGGCTGGTTTTGTCCGACTTGACCATTAAAGGGTTAAATATTTTCTCAGAAATCGCTTGTCCAACCAATGTGAAACTGCAGAAGCGTCATCTAGGACAAACAGGGCATAACAAAGTTTGCTCGAGAAACTGATTGACGCACTCATGCACACACCACCTTATCATTAGAATTAAATTAGGAACCCTATAAGGATAATAGAGGGATGTATTTCTGTCTATGCCCCGCCCATTTCTAGCTAAGTTCCACTCAATTTGTATATGTTTGAATAGGGTTTTAACTTTTAACCCTAAATTCCCAGACGATAAGATAATGTGTTCAATATTTTGAAAGTAATTTGACTTGAGATCCTGCTGCTTCTTGTAGGAACACCTCCCATTCAAATTAGTTGTAAAATATTCAACAGAATGTTTATTAAATTGTAAATTCACCACAAATTCATACACCCTTGTGACAAATGTTTTGGTGTTCATGATGGAGCTACGTGATATTGATTGTGACTTCAATGAACAAGCAATGTATTCAACTATGACGTCAAATAATTAAATGACATCATCCTCATCCATCACTAGTAGGTTGGTGGCCTGTACTGGTTAATTCTGTGGCTGCTACTTAATTTATAAAATATGACCCACATGGATATATGATCAGGGACTGATATGAGTTAGGGGAAGTACTATGATGCAGTATTGGAGTTGTATGAACATGAGATCGGTTCCCCTGTAGTAACGTGATAGAATGATTTGGGCCATGTTTGAGATGGAAAGATGAATCCCACTTCGTGGTTACTTTTTCATAGCTAAGTCCCATTAACTCTGGTCTTAGCTTGGTGGCTCTTATTCGGACATTCTCAACTGAAACAATGTCTCTTTCACAATGGATGCCACACTTAGTTAGCATACTCAAGGTGGCTGTATAACCAATGCTTTGTACAGCCCTGTGGAATTGTCTATATTTAAATGCAGGATCAGCTTATTGACCTCACTTATGTGTTCCTCAAATGAGAGCCAACCATCCACCCTGACACCCACCTCATAAAGTGATTCCTCAACTCATCTCTCTGGTTTCTACCACCTGCTACTGGATAAGTGAAATGCCCTCTTTAGGATACAGATTAATATGTTGCAGATCAGGAAGGTTGATCTTTCTAAAATGGTTCATATATATATTTATCATATGACATGCAGGCAATTTAGTGGTGGTAGGTTTCTAGTCCTTCCTTGAAGATGTCAATCTCAGGAGCAAGAGAAACTTCCTGTGGCAGATTATTCCATGCAGGTATTATTCCTGGCAGAAAGCTATACTGAAATAGGATGGAATTCTTCTGGCACATCCCGGCTGTTAGAAACTAGAGGGAGTGATGTTCACATCATTCTTCTAGCGTGTCCTATCCGAGTTCCTTCATGTTTGAGGCACTGGCAGTCCTGATGCCAGGATCATTTCGTGTGTGTGTGTCAGTTTTAAAATGAACGTTTATGAATTGCCTCAATTTGTTTGAATGTGATGCATGATGGGGATTCCAGACTGGGCATGTATATTCAAGAATAGGTCGAAGCATTGTGATTGCCTTTGATGGTCTTTGTGTAGGATTTCAGGATTCTGAAGATAAAGCCTAGGGCAGTGGAGATCTGATGCACGTCATCAGTCCAGTTGAGGTTGTTTGTAACTGTACACATTGTATTGTAACTGTATCCGTCCTTCCTGAACAGTAATATTGTCGTGTCGTGTCTGTATGTGATGATATATGAAACAATTATCAGCGAAGTCTTAGCTTGGCTCTACTGTTATTTGGGATGCCATTGATGAAGATGAACAGCAGTGATCTGAGAACTGTTCCTTTTGAGGCGCCGGACATTACACTGGCTTCATTCACTCTTCGCCATCAATGAGAATGTCCAGGTTGTCACACTGGTCCATGATGTTTGAACTAACTCATTAATCTGCCTTTCTCAGGGTGGAACTGTAGCAACCACTTCGGAACAGTTTTATAGCTTAAAGGGGCCCACACACGAGAATTTGTTTTAAAGAAGGACGACCAAAAATAGAGGATTTTATCATATATAAATTAAAAAGTATTTGACAGATTGTCACAAATTGTATCCTTGTTAAAATTTTGGTTAAAAGCATGAATTTTGACATGCCAGAAAATTTGCGGTATGACCATCGCTTGATTCGTGAACCACGTGGATTCATAGAAGAAACTATAGCGTGTTATACAGTTATGAAGCGGGGCATCAGTCCTGCATATTGTTAATATCATGGTGTCTGAATGAGCTGCTGTTAGCTATCGATCATCAACGACAAAGTTATTCACGCATTGGTGTCATACAACAGCAATCATTCACACTAGTTGAGGATCATGAGAAATTGAAGAATACCAACTCCGTAGCAAAATTTACTAGTAAGTAATTCAAAATTATACAAATAATATAATTTATTTTATTTAAGTAATTTAAACGCATCATTTGGCTTGCTTTAACCATCCTCTGTTTGTTTTCCCTTTTAAACAAATCTTGCAGCACCTGGTCCTCGCCTTTGATCAGATATGGGATCTTTGTATCATCAACATACACATATGCTTCGGATGTCAGCGTATCTGGGAGGTCATTAATGTACAGTGCAAAGAGGGTTGGTCCACGCACACTGCCCTGGAGGATCCCGCTTATAACCATACTAGTTATTGCATGCTGAATGTCTTAATTGACAACCCATAAGGAAACGCGCAAACTGTTGATTACTTTGATAATAACTTTACTGAAATCTGTCATGCAGCAAGTTTCCAATCAAGTTATACTGGCATGTAACTGATGATCCACTTTGTGGCTTCAACCGTTTGAAGGAAAAGTAAAATCCTTGGCTCACTGTTCTGCAGTATTGCTGCATGCTTCTGGAAGCTGTGGATTTGTAGATCAAAGAATTCCTTGTCAAAAAGACTACGTTTGTACAATACAACCTATGCATCCTTGATGCTGTACGACTGCAACAGCTGGGAAGCTTCAAAGGCAGATCTAGACAAACTTGATGCCTGTCACGGCAAACATCATCACACCATCATTGGACAATGATGGCCAAACAGATGCACTATACAAGATGCGCAGTACATCGCTGCTGCCCATAAAATTTACCCAGAAAAGATGGTCCATCTTTTGCTATGTGCTAGCGATGCCAGAAGACACACCCGCACAGAGAAACTTGGAATCCGCACTACTGGGAGCCAGTAAATAAAAAGCCTGGAGAGGATGTCACTGGATAAATCTGTTAAATGTTCTGTGAGGTGACCTCAAGAAAACAGGACTCGGCATCCTCAGACCAAGGATGGACCAGAGTAAGCTAAAGATTTTACATGAGGACAAGACACAGGGGTCATAAGCGAACAAATGCTGATTTCAGATGAAGGATGTTTCTAATACTAAAGCCACAGAATACAGCAATCATACATTCTGGTGCATAGATACCTGGTCCCGTGTCAAAATCTGGCTTGAGATCAATAGCAACCATTCGGAATGTGATACCCAGATATTCGCTTCTGCTAGAATTTTGAGAACTTGTAATCATCCCTTTTAAGTAGGATAATGTCCAATGACATTTTGAACAGGTGGGATTGTCTAGTAGGAATATGTCCAGTGGGATGGTAGTAATAAGGAAAATAACCAATGGACAGGAAGATCAGAGGGACTCTGACCATTGGTTACCACAGATAGTATAGGGGTTAGGAAACTGTTTCTCTTCCTTAATAATGATAACAACGGATGTTGCTAGATGAAAAAATATGGCTGTCATAGACAAATCAACATTTAGCTTTTGTTTGTTCATGGATTTTGATATATCGGCTTTGTAATCTGATGAGCGATGAGTAAAAATTGGTAGAGACAAGAATGGCTGAAGAAAATTGCCTACGATAGGGCTACAAGTGTGAACGTTTGTGGCAGCTATGCAAAAAAAGTTCCGCAATCACTTGATCTTTTTATCTCGGCTGGCCAGTATGGCATGGCAAACATCTATTGTCTGTCGATAAACCTTTCCTTTAAAATGTATCTCCTCCTAAACCTTGGGGGATTTTAGCCCGATATGGCTTGAAGAACCCTATGGTAGTGTGCTCTAGAACTTCTAATTCAGAATTTTGCTTGGCTGATTGGTTAATTTTTGGCGGCACTCTTGGATTTTCCGAAGATTTACTGAATTCTTTAAAATGTTACTCCTCCATAATCAATGGCCCAATTTCAACAGAACTCGGGTGGAATAATCCTGTGGTAGGAGGCTACAGCATATCAAAATATCAAGAGAGAATTTTGATGGGTCAACTTTCTAGTAGCTATCTTCGATTTGAAAAGAAAATTATCTGGAAATCCTTTAAAACCCATCTTCTAAAGTCAGCGTGGCAGATTTTAATCAGATTTATCTTGAAGGATCCTAATGGGACGTGGTGTCCAAAACTTCTATTCTATTCAAAATTTTGATTTGTCAATTTTTCAGCTGCGATCTTGGATTAGTAAAAAAAAATTCGGAAAATCATTTATCGCCAAAACGGCTTGGCAAATTCTAACAAAATATGGTGGACGGATCTTATTGTGGTATGCTCCAGAACATCTAGAACTTCTTTTTCAGAATGTGTATTGCTCCATTTTGTCTGTGGCCAGAAATCCCTTAGAGCATCCTAAACTGCTTGGCGGATTTTAACCACATGAGTGGAAGGATCTTATTGTGGTATGCTCCTGAACATCTCAGAATTTTGATTGGTTGATTTTTTCCAGTGGCAATGTTAGATTTTCAGAAAGTGCAAGAGATATTTTCCGCAACCCTTTAAAATGTTAGCCCACCTTAATCAATGGCACGATTTCAACGAATCTTTAGTGGAACCATCATATGGCGGTATGCTTCAATATATCAAATGAGAATTTTAATTGGTCCATTTTTGGTGGATATTGGATTTCCAGAAAATTATTTGGAAAACCTGAGATATCTACTCCTAAATAGCTTTGCAGATCTTAATCAAATTTGGCTGGAAGGGTCATATGGTGTTAGGCTCCAGAACTCATATTCAGAATTTTAATTGATCAATTTTGCCAGTAATCTTGAACAATCTAAAAATTTTCCTGAAATTTAAAGCATATCGCCGTAGCCAAATCTTGCTGTAAATATCTTAATGTAGTTTGCACCAGTACATCTATTCAGAATTTTGCTTGATATTTTCGGCAACCATCATGGATTTTCAAAAATCTCTTAAAACGTATTTCCTAAACCGCTTTGCAGATGTTAATCTAATTTACCTGGAAGGATTATATGGTAAACCGATTAACCAAATTCAGATAGAAATATTTTTTGTGGTAGGCCTAGAAATAATATTCTGAATTTTGATTGGTCGACTTTCCAGTGGCAATCTTGAATTTTCCAAAAATGTTACCAAAATCCTTTAAAATGTTATTCGAGCGGCAATCAGTGACTTACTTTCAATAAAACTTGAGTTGAGCGTTCATATGGTGCACTTCAATACTTCCGAGAATTTGGATTGGCTAATTTATGACAGCCATCATGAATTTCCGAATATGTCCAGGAAATCATTTAAAATACTACTAAAATGTCAGGCGGAAATTTGTACTTTTAGAACTTGAATATATATTTCTGGCCAGAGCTGTTGAATTTCTGACAAAATAAATTCTATAGTTCTCTACATGTAGATCATGACTTTTCTGGATTCAAGATTCTTTGTTCATACTCAGGCTGTTTTACACAGCATAAAATATATGTATATATATATATATATATATGAAATTTGTTTATTTAGTTTACTTGGAATGTCAATGGGCCACGTGAGTGATATAGACCTCGTGTTTCTGGATCAAATGTCCGCACGTTTGTAGCCCACATACAGCCAAATATAAATTGGTAACCGATCAGAGTTAGAAATTTCCTGGGGCAGCGGGAAATACCGAGAATTGTGGCAAGTTTACATATTTAACATCATGGTTGTTTATCAGTATTAAGAAAGCACTGCCAGGCATTAATAAATATTATTTAGATATATTACAGTCTAGAATGAAATAGATTAAACTGTATTAACAGTGTCAAAGCTGAACATTTACTAAATACCATCACAATGTGGATGAGGTATGGCTGGATATTTGAGAGTAAATCACATATTTGTTTAGAACAGTATAGACACAACCTACCCAATAATAAAAGACTACTATGTGCACAGGCTTTGACTGATCTCACAACGTATAACATAACTTACTCATGATGTATTTTCACACTGCTGTATACGTGCTTAGCTCTTTAGCACTAAAGCCAACCAAAATATCTTCTACTGTGGTTTTGATAAATGACCATTTTCAGAGCAAGAGAATTTACCTGTGCAATGGCGGGCTCGGATAAACAATGAATTGAATTGAATTCAATTGAGTCAATTTGAGGGTTAATAACCAACGCTAGTGGTTTTCTCTCTCTCTCTCTCTCTCTCTCTCTCTCTCTCTCTCTCTCTCTCTCTCTCTCTAAGATGTCATTATCTCCATACTTTTAATTCTGAAAACAATTTGAAAATTATAGTTTTCAATTGATCAATCATATTGTAGTATTTAATAGTATAATTTATATTGCATAATATCAGTAGATAATTGTATATACTAGAATGAAATGTGTTGTCATCTCAATTATTTAATCCCCAATTACACACCTTCCTGTCTTTCCATTGTGAGATAAATACCACACTAGAATATGAACTGACTGAGAGAGACAGCCTAGCCCAGAACATTGGTTTACACAGAAATCAATATTCTGCTAGAGGCTGAGAATCCAAGGCAGTATAATGAGTTTATATCTGATGTCACTATATACAGCATGCTAATGCATTATATAGCAGTTTAATTAAACCATTCAGGTCATGAAAGTTGCTTAATATTTTGAAACTATTTTACTAAAAGTTGTTGCAGCCTGTAGTGAAAAAGATTTCCAAAAGAAAATGCAACTAAATAGTGTGCAATGAATAGTATGTGGTGTATGTGTTATTTAGAGTTTAACGGTTTAATAGATATGCTATGGTGTAACTACTTGGCCTATTTAATCTCATATCTCAACCTGAATTATATATGGGCGTCTATATTAGCTCTTCTTATTAATATATCTAAGATATTTAGTTTAAAATTTACAATCTCTGATTAGGATTACCCACCTATTGGAGTATTTCCCGGTATTTACCAGTATGTCCCGCATTTTGGAATATTTCCCGGGGCAGTATTTACCAGTATTTTCCGCTCCGGGGAAATTGTTGCCAACCCTGGTACTGATGTAAAACTGCGGAAGTTAGCTGTAATGATGTAATAGACTGAAAATAAAAAAACAGTCTGGATATGGCCTAAATGTCACCTCGACATTATGACCTCTATATAGGCCATCCAGACCACTAACCTCTTTCCATACCTTGGCCTCTGGTTTTCCAGTGTTGTTATAACACTGATGTCAAAATGCCAGTTCGTACACTGATACGTAATGCATATGCACATTTTATAAACGATATTGCTGAATTTGAGCTATGCAGTTAAATGTTGTCGGTACAATTTTCAGTGTCTAAGACAACAACAGCTTTCAGCTCGCTAAAGAAATGATTTCTTAGGCTAGAGTGATAAGTGCACTTTAATGCCTATATTTGGTCAAGAAAATCAAAAATATTTGCTTACAGAATGTCTTTTTGCTGACCAAGAGACGACTATTTTTGAAAATTTACCAGTTGAATGACTGGTTCTGTTATCAAGCCAGCCATTCTAGTGGAAAATTGTCAAAAATAAGTCTTCTCTTGGCTTTGCAAATGTTTTGGGCGGTTTCGCCATGAAAAGGTTAAATGAAATATTAGATGTAAATCAAAAATGCATGCGATTGCCTTCAAGCATGAAGCGTGATGTGTAGTATTAGGTTTCATAACATCATTGCCGTGTGGGTGGCAAAGACGTCCGCAGCTTTTTCAGCTAATTCATTGCTCTAAACAAAATTCTCAGATTACTGCCATAGGCCGCAAAACTTCGCGTCATACCGAACATATCATGTTCTCTCTTAATACACGTCATTTGTCAGGAATTGAATGGTCGATTTGAGTGGTGACCATCTCGGATTTTGTACTATATTTAGAAGTCTAAGCTAGTTGGCCGATTGATGTGAAACTTCATATAGTCCAAGTAATGAATCAAATTTGTTCACAATAATCTGATCAATCAAATTGTCTGGTAGCCATCCAGGATCAACAGGTTTCTGCAGAGATTACCTCAGATCCACTCAAATGGTCGGGTCGAAACAAGGCGAATATAATTAGAATAATTGTTATTTAAGTTTGGTCAAATGAGGTTGATACAGTAACACATGTACAAGATCGACCAATCAAAATTGAGTATTGTAGTTGATGGATTTTGACAGTGAAAACACGATACAGGTCTTATTGGTAAACTAAAAATGTGACGCATTCAAATCACTTTGAACGATCCAGTTGTTCAAACAACTTGATTAGTTAATTTGGCCAGTGGAAATCTTGTATTTCGACCATATAGAAACACATTTAAACATCTCAGGAACTTCGCCATTTGACATCAAGCTCAGGAAATTTCCTCTATCGCAAGGGCTGGAGAGAGAGAGAGAGAGAGAGAGAGAGGGGGGTGGGGGGGGGGGGCTTGCGGGCGGACAGGGAGGGAGGGATTCAATGCAACACCATCGCTTTTTCCTCCTATTTTTCTTTCTTTCAACAACTTTTTGGTATTTTCTCTAACTAGTCGGCACTCCCTATAGGTTCTAGAAATCTGCTCTACTATTGATGGTACAAATTTGAAATCAACCAAGACGCCTACACTTTTGCAGCCATCTCTGTTGGTCCCCCATCACCAAACACAATAGGCCATTTCTCTTGAATTATCAGATTAATTGAGAGGTCTATATATTTGGTAGTACCAGCATCCACCTCCACCATTTGTAATGAAGGGATCCCATCTGTCACTCAAGCCCCTGACGTCAATAAATTATGTCACTTTTACCCTTTTACTACTTTTTCACGATCAAAAGGGCATAGCTCTTCACGAAAATTGAAGTCCGTCACTAAAATGTATATTCTGATGGTAATCAATTTACAATTTATTAAACATTTTGTTGAGTATAATTTTAAAACTAAAATTTTACTTGGAGCTACCGTTGCCTTAGGTAGCCAACCACTGACATCTGTTTTCAAATTATCCAACAGCTGGCCGGTAGTTACCTTCAAATTTAAATTCTGGGAACTCAGTTTTCAATGTTTCAAATCGATTTCAACACGTTAAAAAGAGGCGGAGCTTAGCTTAGAATAGGCAGGACCTAGCTAGAAATAGGAACTCTATTAGCCGACTGTTTGTACCCTAATACCGACCCGGAGACAGAACAGTTTCTACCAAATGCGTGACGGCCATGTTGTCACCTTTCATTTTCTGGACCAGAGTTCTGGCGGAGTCCAGGAAGTAGTACGTGAGAACAAGTACGACTACATTTGTCAAGTGCACGAGTACGTTTATATTTTCAGCAAATTCACTTACAACGAGTACACGTATCCTACATTGGTAAGTACTCTAAGTAGCCTTCTTTTCTAGAGGTGTTAATTACTATACAACCCCCACCACCACCCACGCAACCACGGCCCCAGATCTTAACCAGCCCCAATTTTTTCTATCCAAATTATTCTTTGAGTGAATAAAGTGTCTTATGCAGTTTCTCTTTTTGCAAACCAGATGATGTACAGGATATGGTAAAACTTGACGATTTGCTATGTTCTGCAGCATAAACAACTATAGGCATGATTACTGTTATTTTTATTCTATATTGTTTCAGTATTATTCTTATTAGAGACAGATATTGTTTTGTTTTGAGACTTCTGATGTTTTAGGAGTCAGGTGGCTCATGATTGTATTACAGTCTAATATTATTTTTATCTTCTTCTATATGCTCTCAGATGGCATCACCGGCACTTCCAGAAATAAATATGGCTGTTCAGTTTGCTGTTAAATTATTCTAATGTTAGCTATTTACTTTCATTTTTCTTTGCTCATTCAGGTGTTTTTTTTATCCAGTCCTGTTTTCACAACTGAATGGCAAAAAAATTAAATTAAATTGCTAAAAAAAAGAATAATTTAACAGCCAACTGATGGGCCATATTTACCTCTGGAAAGACAGGAGATGCCATCTGAGAGCATCTAGATTTCAAAATGTAGAACCCCCATTTTTTGGTTGGGCTTTCGCTTCCGTACAGCTCCACAAATATTCCTTGCCCCCCCCCCCCCTCCCTCCCCCTCGCAAGGCTTAATACGGCACTAACTGTACTGTGAGAAATGAAATAAGTGAAAAATTAAATGAGTAATAATATGTTTGCACTCTTCATACTACAGTTTCTCAATCATGGTGATTATTTTTTTTATGTCTAAGATAAACACCTGCGAATTCATGATTAATATGTCTTAGCGCAGTGGTTCCGGATCGTTTACGACGTCTATTCCAGATTTTATGGGAACATAACATTGGCTGCCTGTAGCCGATTGTCAGCAACTACCGCAGATCGCATCGCTTAGGGCTGGTTATAGATCTTATATTATGGGAACCAGGCTTCACAGATTTTACGCAAAACTTTAGCAATCCAATACGAAACTCTAAAATGTACTGGATTTAATTGCTGTCCTTTAACAAGTGTGGTGCAGCTGGTGATTAGTCGGGTGTTATTGATTAAAAGGAGGCAATACTCATGCTTTTGGCATTATGTCCCACTCTATTGCGACTTTATTTTAGCGAAGATATAACACGCTAGTTAAGGGAAGATAAAATAAAGAGTTGGGGAGCTGATTGGACGTGGTGGTAACGCGATCGTCTGGTAATCAACTGGGCTGGGTTCAACTTAAAATCCAGGTCGACTGGCAGATCCTCTGGTATCTGACGGGTAATCTGATGGGACCTGGAATCAGTGACTCGACAAACGCCAATCAAACTAATAACTTCTTCGATAATATATAGAATTTTACGATATAGAGATATTTTTACCAATACAGACATCATACACTTCAATGCGGTTACGACGGGATAATTGACTCTATCAGAAAAAATTAATCAGGTCGATAGATTGATTGATGGGTGGGCGGAGGGAGGGGAGTGAGGAACGATGGATGGTCGGTGTGTAGGTTGATGGGCGGGCTGGCGAAGGTGTGCAGATGGATGGACAGATAGATAGGTAGATTATATTCTGCCATAGGCAACAAGAGCACCTAATGTAATTATTTTTTTTAATATTCAACTGCGTTCCTGTATATTTTTCTGGAAATTGAGTTTCGTGGAGTTCATGGGTCACCCGATTGCAAGACAGACGTTGGTGGAGGTTAGCTAGGAATAGGCGGAGTATGGCTCAAACTGGATTCATCCATTGTGTCATTAGTATTTCAGATATCACTCTTTTGCAAAATTAAAATCCATAAATGTTTTACATTGTGTTTCTATTACCCGATAACGCAGATTACTGGGCCGGTCTTGACCCAATACTGGGCCGTACTCTCCCATTATTGACCCAGCTGTGTTATTATGGTACACCTGCACGAGAGGGATAGAAAGGAGGCGATAGGGGTGGTCGTTAAAACAACATGAAACTTGTTATGTAACGTTTTAAAAAAAAGTGGGAAAAACGTTACGTAACAAGTTTCATGTTATTTTGAAGACCGCCCCCATCTCCACCGCCTTTTTATATAGAGGGTGTGGCTACAAGTTCCGCCCCTCATTAAATCACGTGTCTCCTGTCATACGCCTCTGGGTGTATATTGTTGCCCAGCAACTTCAAAAGCTCCGATCTAAGGACACGATAGGGTCGGTCGTTAGATAAACAAATCTACAACAACACATGTTACGCCACGCCACTGGATATCAGCATATCAGCGTCCATCGCAGATCATCAACAATATGCGCACGGGAATTTATTTGGTATGTGAGTTACCCATATGATTGTGGAGTGCAAAAAGGACATTTACATTTGTCTCCGCCCCCAGGGTGGGTTGTGGGGTGAGGTCAACAGTCCAAAGCGGTGAACGTGGGAATTTTCGATGACGCGTCATCGACCGATCAATCTAGTTATAATATAATAATGATGATGATGATGATAATTTGTATAACAAGGTATATTGTGATGTAATAACTGTAACTACACTTGTAAATAGTATTATTTATAAACCCTGTATATACGTTATACACGTACGTCTCGAAGTGACCAAAGATTCATAAAACTATGACTATGACTATGGAACGCATAAAGGGAATAAAACAAGGAAAACGATTGGCGCCAGATTTTCTGAGGGCTGAACAGATACCTCGTTACCTATGCATACTATATTATATTTGTATATGTTTTGAAATAAATACTGTATTGTACTGTAGCGTGTCTGGTACGGTTTGAGTTACTCAATTCCATAAAACGATCTGACCTTTAAAGAGGAAATACCAATAAATGAGTCGTCCCATGTTGAATGCGACATGCATAGAATAGTAGGAAGTCCCATGACACCAGCTCCATTAAGTGTCACCATTAGCAACAGGATAAACGTCACCCGCGGCTGTAAATAGTAGCCTTGAACACCTGCTCATGTGCGGGTTGTAAGCGATCGTATTGATTTTGGAAACTACAATGAGGACCCAGTCTGTCACTTAAGTCACTCAATATGTGCCACAATGTTAGCTGAGGTGACGCTCAAATTACGGAGGCCTGACACGAAGGTGACAAAGGTTGGAGAGTTAGCATCTAAATTGTCTGTTGAATATTTTAAAATTATGTTGACAGGAACCGAGCAACATCTCCAAGTCAATTTAGTTTCAAAATAGTGAGCAGCCTAACTATATATTTACGTTGGCTTTGGGATTCTTGGAATTTAGTGTTCGGACTGTTAAAATCAATTCAAACACGTGGGTGGAGTTTAGCGAGAAATGGGCGGGGCATAGCTGGAAATGAACCTCTATTGCCCTTGAATGGTTGTGCGGGTTAACTAGATATGAGCAGTATGTACACACATTTAATACACCCGTACCAATGTTGACTGTTAAACGTGTTTGTAATATCCAGCTGATGCATCAATAAGATGCAACATGTGTCCAATAATGCTATGTACTTGTAATAGCTGGGAAGCCCCAGATGTCCTATTCAACAAACACAATATCTGCCATTGGCAAACGAACCACAGTTGGTAATGCAATCTAATCTCAAACTTGGCATTTTATAAACTGGAAAAACCTGTTTGACTATCTGCCGGGGTCACTCAACATCAACGGACAATTATTTTATAGTGCTCTTCGAATGTCTCTGAATATCACCGTAGATAAATAATTAGAAGTTTTAGTACTATTGGCGGCAACAGCGTCCATTCAAATTAGTATTATTAAATAGTAATGACATACAATTTATACAACTTGATGGACTATTAAGTGTTTAGGCCGGGATAACTTGCGTCATTCATGACGTAATTGATTATGCAACCAATCGACAAATCCGTAATACCACAGAATAAAGGAATCTCTTTCTCCTCTGGCTCTCACTCTTACGACCTTCTTACTGTTACTTTAGGAGCTCTATCTGTTTATCTACGATACAACCGCACGTGCACATGGCCGTCTGTGATTTATCTAATTGACGATGGATAATGATATAACTAGTTACCGTGCGGCTATTGGGCTGTTTCATTGCTACTCTACTAAATTCACAGGTTACAGAGGCACATCCCCTTCCTTCTATGAAATATTTAGGAACTTTCGAGGACTCTACGCAGTCCAGCTACCGCACTTTCATATCAACTATCAAAATAATGTATCGGCCGTGTTAATAATCTACATGCTCCTTTCTCAGACCGGTGATGTAGAAACTAATCCAGGCCCCACCAACAGTAGTGATATTTCTATCGCTCACCTCAATGTATGTGGCCTTAAAGATAAAATCCATCTTATTGAAGTTAATCTGTCCCAGTTTGATATTATTGCTGTTACTGAAAGTCACCTCACGTTAAATATCAACACTAATACCATTAAACTGCCAGACTTCCAGGAGCCGTATCGGAGGGACCGTCAGCAGGCGTGGGGAGGAGTATGTGTCTACATATCTGAATACCTTGCTACCTCCCGTCGTTTTGAATACGAATGTCCTAGCATTGAGATGATATGGATAGAGATTCACGACCGGCCTGAATTGCTAATGTGTGTCATTTATCGTCCACCCAATACGAATGTCGATAAATGGCAAACTCTTTCTGATAATATAGAGAATGTTCGTGACTTAAATCCAAATAAAACTCTTGTCCTACTTGGGGATCTTAATGATGATCTGCTCAATACATCCAACCACCATTTACAAGATATTATTTTTACACTAGGCTTCCACCAGTTAATAACAGAACCGACTCGGCCTGTTGCAAACACACTACTCGATCCAATTAGTATCAACAGTGCTAGAGTAGTAAAACACAGTGGAATACTTGCACCCTTTTGCAGTGATCACACTCCTGTATATCTGGTTGTAACATCTTCCATACCTAAGCGTAAATCCTACAAACGCCGTATATGGGACTATGCAAACGCTGATTGGGACTTATTCATGGATCAGCTATCCAACGCACCCTGGAATAACATTTCCGATGTTAATGGTGTTAACATCTGGTGCCAGACAATCATCACAAATATTATTGATGCTGCTAATGCTAGTATTCCCAATAAAACTATTACTATAAATCCCAATGACAAAGCATGGATGTCCAATAAAATAAAACATGAGATGCGACTTAGAGAAAAGCTATTTAGGAAATCAAGGAAAACTAAACATGAGCAAGATGTGGCCAACTTTAAGAAACAGAGAAACCTGGTTAACACACTAGTTCGGACAGCTAAACAAAACTTTAAAGATAAGTTAGCTGAAAAAATTAAAAACGGACGCACAGGATCCAGACAGTGGTGGAAAATATGTAAGTCCTTCTTAGCTGACACTAACTCTAATTTTAATGAACTGCCCCCTTTAAAACGTGAAGATGGCTCATTTACTTACGATTCTTCTGAAAAGGCAGATCTGTTTAACCACAATTGACGACACTAATGTCCACCTACCTCCTCTATCTCTGTATACCGAGAATACTTTAAACTCAATCACAATAACAAATTTCGATGTCTCAGATGTACTGTCTAATCTGGACACTTCTAAAGCTGTTGGCCCAGACAAATTAAGCTCGAAACTGTTATATGAGAGTAAGGCGGTTTTGGTCCCAATACTAGCGCAGTTCTTTAATCATTCCATTATTAGCGCACATTTTCCGACCCCATGGAAAATTGCTAATGTAACTCCTATTTTTAAAAAAGGTGACAAGAACCTATGTTCAAATTACCGACCAATATCTCTCTTGAGCTGCTTAAGCAAAGTTATGGAGAGAACTGTTTCTAAACATATTTACAACTACATTAGACACGATATAACTCCATACCAATCCGGATTTCTTCCGTCAAATTCTACAGTAAACCAACTGGTAGACATCTACACTGATATCGCTCAGGCTCTCGATGATCAAAAGGAAATACTGTTCTTGTTCTTTGATATTTCTAAAGCATTCGATCGAGTGTGGCATCGTGGCCTTCTACAAAAATTGAGAAATTTCGGTATCTGTGGAAATTTACTGGCATGGTTTGAAAGCTATCTCGAAAACCGTAATCAGCTAGTAGTTATAAACGGCAATGAATCTACCTTACTTCGCTTGCACGCTGGAGTGCCACAAGGTTCAGTCCTTGGTCCCTTGCTATTTTTAGTCTTTATTAATGACATGCCCAGCGATATTTTAAACAATATTAGACTGTTTGCTGACGATACCTGCCTATATGTAATGTCTGATAACTTAGAAGCACACGTTGCAACAATAGACCATGATATTCGGATCATGACGCAATGGGCTAACACATGGCTTGTCGAATTTAATGCCTCCAAAACTACTAGTCTGTTTCTTTCTCTGCGTAATAAGCCCACTGTCTTTCCAGTTAAATTAAAAAATTATGAAATACTCCCGTCAAACAACCATAAACATCTTGGCATCACCTTCAATAACAAAGGCACTTGGCTTACTCACGTGGAAAACTTAATAACAATTGCTCAACACAAACTTTCTTTACTCAAGGGCCTAAAATATATCCTAGACCGGAAATGTCTTGAAATTATGTACAAAAGCTTTATTAGGCCATCTCTAGAATATGCATACGTTGTCTGGGATAACATACCACAGTATCTTGTAACACGACTGGAGGACATCCAAAAAGACGCACTCAGACCAGTATGTGGAATGACACGTAGTGCTCGTACGGAAGACTTGTACACCGAAACAGGAATAGAAACGCTTTCGCACAGACGAGAATCTCACAGACTAGTCATGCTATATAAAATTATCAACGGGATGACGTGTGACATTCTGAATAATCACCGTCCCTCATTATCCCATTCACGAAACCCCTACAACATTCGTCACGCAAACCTATTCACTCCATTTCGTTGCCGCATTGAGCTCTTTCGTGGATCCTTTTTTCCAGCAACAGTCCGCGCATGGAATACTCTCCCAGCGCCGGTCACGTGTTCCGTTACTCTCACGGAATTCAAGAGCAAACTTAAAGCCATGTCGCCTATACGACCGCCTCCTCCCTGGTATTATGTCGGCCAAAGGTTAGCTAATGTAATCCTAGGTAGGCTTCGTAATGGCTGTAGCAATCTAATTCGGCATCTATTTGAAATTTTCTGTCAAACTCAGCTAGCTGCCCATGTGGATACACTGATGAATCCACAAATCACTATCTACTCCACTGCCCTCTTTTTAACGCCCAAAGAGTCTCTCTCCAAAATCAGCTCGTTCTAAAGAATATCTTTCTTGCCACACTGACAGCTAATCAACTTATATACGGCATTAACAATGTCGACTTGGAAAAGAATATTACAATATGTAACGCCGTATGCCAATATATAGTCAATACCAACCGCTTTAAGTAACTTCCTATTTGTTAAATTCGCAACTATAAGAGCGAAATGCAAACAGCCCAACATATACAAGCATGGTGAACGCAGCATTAAGAGCTCCTCATCTTACCTTTCTCACTCTTGTCAAATTCTTAGTTTATACTCTGTTTCTCATATTCCCCTCTCCTCTCTTTTGTCTCTCTCTCTCTCTCTCTCTCTCTCTCTCTCTCTCTCTCTCTCTCTCTCTCTCTCTCTCTCTCTCTCTCTCTCTCTCTCTCTCTCTCTCTCTCTCACTCTACTTCCCTCCCTCCCTCCCTCCCTCCCTCTCCTCTCTCTCTCTCTCTCTCTCTCTCTCTCTCTCTCTCTCTCTCTCTCTCTCTCTCTCTCTCTCTCTCTCTCTCATCATGCACACACGCACGCCAATACGTACGCACGCACGCACATATTCACGTACACATACGTAAGCGTGCGAACTACCTAGAAAATTGTAATCAGTGGTTGATATAGATTATCATTTAACTAGCTATGCATACGTTACTATTTAATTATGTTTTATTATACCCCCATCTTGATGTATTTATTAATGTATTGTATTTGTATGTATGGGAGACACGTGTATAAGACTTATGTCTTACTGTGCTCCCATTGAACGAAATAAATTCTGTTTAAAACAAAGGAATCCAGGTTTAGTTCTGGCCTGCCCATCTCTGGATAAGCTCCATCCACACTTTGCACGCTTTGGGATCAATTGTTCCCTACACTCCCGGAATCTCAATTTCCAGAAAACTATGCAGCTAAGTTGATGAATATTGCAAAAGAAAATTGGACACTGTTGCTGCCGATTGCAGCAACAGCGTCCAATCGAATTAGTTTCCAAATATTCAATTATTAAATAGTAATGGCATACAATTCGTACAACTTGATGGACTATTAAGTGTTTAGGCCAAACACCCAACAACCATCAGCACGACGACCACGATTATATTTCCGTTTGCCAAATTTTGAATAGGAAGTCTGTGACGTCATAATTAAACTTCGCCCAAAAACGTTCTAATGTGGAATGCTGGTTGCGTCATAATTAGGATTTCCCCCCAGAACAATGAAATGTGAGACGTCATCAATTTATGGGTGAATTAATTATGACGTCATCTTCCGTAGCAACGGAAATCTCGCGAGATCAACGTAAAATCTCGCGAGATTTCTGCGCCCACTAAAGTGCATTAGTTCCCAATCTTGAAATGACATAAGTAATTGTGAAATCCTAATTTTACTGTTAGATGATCATTTGAAATTTACTAAGTGATTATTATGACGTAAGCAGTTATGAAAGCCTAATTTTTCGGTTAAATGATCATTTGAAATTTACTAAGGGATTTTATGACGTCACAATCCTGAAATGATATAAGCAGTTATCATAATATTCACAATCGTCCCACGCATATTAATAATTGGAAACATCATTGGAGACAACTGACTGTTAATGAATAAGTAATATAACAATTCCTTCCTTTGAGCGAAATGAATTTACATCCCAGTCAAATGACGTCACAACCAAATTGTATAAATTCATTACAAAATCCAACAACTTTCAACAATGTATGAATCGTATGTCACGTGAAATCAGTTCGTGGTTAAATTCTATTTATATATTGGGATACCCAATATGTCATCATGACCCTTGACCTATATATATAGACTGTAGCCTCAATCTGAAGAAACTCCAATTACAAACAGGTAGAACCACGTTTCGGAAGCTTAAAGCCATAAATCATAGCGATTTTGCAACAGACCTCAAAGGCAGTGAACTATTCTCCAATCCACAGTTCTCTCTTCATCAGCTGATTGAGCAGTACGATTCCGTGCTTGGTCAACTACTAAACAAACATGCTCCTGAAAAAACACGTACGATTGTCTTACGTTCCTCTGCACCATGGTACAGCTCCGATATTTCAGCTGCAAAAAAGGTGTCTAGGCAACTCGAGAGAAGATGGAGAACTACTCGCTCAACATCTGATAGATTGTCTTTTCAGGCTCAGAGAACACGTGTAGTTAATATGTTTCATACAGCCAAATCAGACTACTATTCGAATCTCATCGAAACATCACCAGACCAGAAATCACTGTTTAAGGTCATTGATGAACTCCTCCATAGGAAAGCTAAACCCAAATTGCCCACTCATATGGATGTTGTCGAAGTAGCCAATCGGTTCAATACGTTTTTCTCTGAGAAAATTGCTAACATCCGCAATAATCTTGACAATCAAAAGCCAGTAGTTATGGATGACAATGAGGCAATTAATCAACCGCCAATACTCGAAAGCTTTGCACTAGCTACTGAGTCCGAGATCACTAATCTCATTGTGTCATCCCCAAGCAAAACGTGTTCACTAGATCCTATACCAACATCAATAGTAAAGCAACATGTGCACATTCTTACACCAATAATCACTAACATCGTGAATATGTCTTTAACAGACGGTGTTTTCCCATCTATCATGAAGAGTGCCTTAGTTACGCCATTGCTGAAAAAATCTTCACTAGACCCTGAACAATTGAACAATTACCGACCGATTTCGAATTTAACATTTCTGTCTAAGCTCGTTGAAAAGCTTGTGTCTACCAGAATAACTGTGCATATGCAACAGAATAAATTGTCCGAAAAATTCCAGTCCGCATATCGAGAGAACCACGGTACGGAAACTGCCTTGTTACGGGTCCAAAATGATATTCTGAGATCATTAGATAATCATAACGCAGTTTTTCTCGTATTATTAGATCTCTCAGCCGCGTTCGATACAATCGACCACGAGATACTATGTGAACGACTGAGGAATAACATCGGCATCAGCGGTACAGCCTTAGCCTGGATAAAATCATATCTTACGGACAGACATCAATCAGTGTGCATTGACAAATCATTAAGTTCCAGCATTCGGCTAAAGTATGGTGTCCCTCAAGGATCGGTCCTCGGTCCCAGATTCTTTACTGTTTACTCTGCTCCTATAGCAGATATAGTGCGGCGACATAACCTTCAGGTGCATATGTACGCAGATGACACGCAGCTTTATCTAACATTTAAGCCTAACATACCTTGTCAGGAAACATCAGCTCTACAACAGGTCCGAACATGCGTCGCCGATATTAGCCGGTGGATGACCAAGAACAAGCTAAAACTCAATCCAGACAAGACTGAGTTCCTTATCATAGCGACAAATCAACAACGCAGCAAAATCGGCACTACGGAAGTTCAGTTAGTTGACAGCGTGATCCCGGCAACTACATCCGCTAGGAACTTGGGCGTGTATCTAGACCAGGCTATGAATATGGATGCACATGTAAGCTCTGTGTGCAAATCTGCGACTTACCATTTGCGTAACATTAATTCCATCAGAAATGTGCTGACATATCAGACCACAGAGACACTTGTTCACGCGTTTATCACATCACGATTGGACAATGGAAACAGTCTCTTATATGGCATCACCGAAAAATCCCTTGATAAACTGCAATATGTGCAAAATGCTGCGGCTCGTCTGGTAGTCAAGGTCGAAAAGCGTCATCACATAACACCAATTTTGAAAGATCTTCATTGGCTCCCCATCCGGAAACGGATTGAGTTCAAGATTCTGCTCTTGACTTGGAAATGTCTAAACAACAACGCTCCCGACTATTTGCAGGAACTTCTCTTGACATATGATCCATGTCGCAGACTTCGTTCTGTGGATAAGCTATTGCTCCAAATTCCGCGATCGAATTTACGCTCCTGTGGGGACAGAGCCTTCAGTGTTGTGGCTCCGAGACTATGGAACCAGCTACCTGTCCACATCAAATCCATCCAATCAATTAATGATTTCAAACAAAAATTAAAAACACATCTCTTCACAAGCGCCTTTGAAAATTGACATTGACACATGGCGCTTTACAAATGCTGTATTATTATTATTATTATTATTATTATTATTATTATATTATATAGCCATACAAAACAAACATAACACCATTATTATTGTCGCATATGCCCATTAATGTACAACAGAATACCAACTTCTATCCGACATTGATAATTCTACATGACCTGGATTTCTTACATCATTAGTGGAATGATGTCACAATAAAATGTGATACATTCAATAAAATTAAAATTGCTACCATCCATCTTGAGTATATGAATTAAATGTCAAATCAATTTACTACAACCATAGCACGCCTTCAGTTAAACATTTCAGTCCCAACTCATCATGACGTCACAATCAAATAACATCTTTAAAATAATTTCTAAGACCTAACTTTAGTGTACGAATTGTATGTAATGTAATTCATAAGAGTATAAGATACTCCCAGTTAGACACCTTCCACATCCTCTGTCTAATGACGTCACAATTTAATTACATTTTTAGCACCCTTACAAGATATAACCAATTCTCTGAACATCCTGTCTCGACCTTTGACCCATGAATGCGTGATCTACATAATCGGTCTTGACCTAAACATACAGTATGTGTATAATCGACCTTGCTTACCCTGTAAATTAGCTTTCACCAGCCCATAGTGTCACCATAGAAGCATAACTCTCTCCGGAATGCTCTTGACACTCTCGCTGTCAATCTAAAAACCAGGTCTTTTATTAATATATATCTATAACCCTAACATCAACAACAATTTCATGAATACCAATCAGGTTTCATTCTAGAATGATGCTGCTGAAAACCATTGCCGTCATACTCCGCAACAGTTCCCACCACCACAACATCTACAAACAACGCTCATGAAATCTTGTGTTAACTCGATCACAGCCAAAATTATGCGTGGAATTTCTCTAAAGGATGATGTCGGAATCCACTGCTGCCATCACTAGCAACCGGTTCCAACATCACAACTTTTAGACTGAAAACCAACCTAAATTATTCCAAGTACAAAGACCTATGAATTTAGTAAAATCGTTTCATGAAAATGACCGAATAACGTTCCACTAATTCAACGGAGGTAACCTCTAAATTGATAATTTTGACAAGCACTAAACTTCTGCGGCCGAAATCAAACGATAAACAACTTTTAGTATATTTTTAACTTAAAAGTATTAAATTATAGGTTTTCTATCTTCCAAATCTTAGTTCTCCCTTTATCCGTCATAATCTTAATTTAGATCACATAGTAATTATAGAAATTTCAGAAAAGGTCCCTTTCCTACAATCAAAAATAATGTTCCTAATCTTCACACTCCATACACACTCGGACTATCTACGTGAACCTAACTATGCAAACCTGAGAACAAATCACCAGCCGCCTCGCCCAAACACAAGGCAGATATGTTGAATATCTCAACCACAATTTGACCAAAAGTCGTTGACGCCAAGGCAGCAACCATATTCAGACAAACTGTAATAAAAACCTTCAACACCCTTCAACGTCCCAGATAGAGCTTGTACCCGCCGAAATATCACCCAGATCACCATACAAATATACTTCAGATTTATTTGAGACTCACCCAGAATTGGACCCTACGGCTTGACTTGCCACATTCACATTCCCATTCGTGATTCACATCACCCTTATTTCCTGCTTATCCTGCTATGTTGATGATTAGCAACGAAAGAGAATGACCAGATCTGGCTCTCGTACTATATTCCCTTCCCTACGCCAAGACCAAATAGTTCCCTTGCTTCACACCACATAACAACCAATTCAATTAATTGAATCCATTTCAAATGACCAATGGTCAAACGTTAAACGGAATGCTCACCACGTATTACAACCTCATTTCTTAATGCAAACATCTCACTACATGAAATATTACTCCGCCTGAGACAACACCATCAATCACCTCCCGCACGAAATATACATCCAAAATATACAGCTAGGGGAAAACCAGTATTGTTAAACCCCGGGGAACGCATATTCCTATATTGTCTAACGCATACGCCAAAAAACACTATAATATGGGAGACCAGGGTCAAATGGTACACTTTGACATCCAATATCAACACATACATGGAAACATGAAATATATGATTTATTTATTTTACTCTCTTACATCTGGTAAATTTGGGAATGTTTTTAGAATCAAAACTCGGATACTCGCGTTCATCAATATCTTGATGGAAAATATCAAGAAATATGTTTTTTATTTACAACAATTACATAGAACACGATGAGAATGCACGCTAACACTTTAATAATTAAGACTGATATATAAAATTTGGGAAGCCCAAAGTGAGGATTTTTTAAAAACTTTCAACTGGTTATCGAACCAATTTCATTGCTTATAATTATTGAAAAATAACCTTCCCTTTTACTTAAAATGGGTATTCCTCAGTGGTGTGCAGTATATTGTTTTGACCAGATTTAAAGTTGCAACATAGCTATTCAGGACGTCTTCACCGTATATATATATATATAGTTATTCAGGACCTCTTCAGGATATACATAGAATCCTGATACAATTATTATAAGAAGTTGCTAATAAAAAACATTATTATCATCCAACCAGTCATTTTGTGTGTCAATTTTCAGATTTTCCTTCTTTTCTACATATAAATGGGTTTTATGCGGCTCTACTATATAAGGTGTGTTCATGTCTATGAACATTCACATTAAAAATATTAACTGTCAAATAGTTATTAGTTCTTTGAAGTTCTCACATCAGTCATCAATATAACCAAATGAAATTGTAGAGAAATCCGATTTCACGCACATTTGTTGCATGTAAATTTAACCATTTTTGTTTGATATCGGCAGAGAATGTTGTGCTTCTTCCCTCATACGATTGAGTTTGGATAGCTAGCTATCGTCTCTAAACTGTTGTTTTTAATTGTTTCAAGAATCGTGTTAAATCGGATCATTTTATTTTAAAAAGATAATATGATACCTTTTGGTTTAACAACAATACGTTCAGTTATTTCATTACACAACCATCTTAATGGAAAATGCTTTAGGGTCGCTACAGACATAATCAGTCTTGAACATTTTTCGGGACTAAATTTACCTAAACAATTATGATAAGTTGGAATAATGTCTGAAATACGGGCGTCCTGAAAGTATAAAAGACTATCAATGTCATTGTACAGATATTGTTCCCCATATTTAGATAACCTTTCATACAGTACCAACCGCACATAACTTGTCACAAAATAGGCCAAAACAACATTTGATTTGCTAGCATGTGCTACGAGGTGACCTCAAGAAAGCAGGACTCGGTACACTCAAGTCAAGAATGGACCTGAGGAAGCTAAGGATTTCGGCTGAGGACAAGACACAGTGGGCAAAAGCGAAGAAGGACTGATTGCAGCTTTAGGTTGTTTCTACTACTATAGCCGCAGCATACAGTACTCATACATACTTGAAAGATTTCTGGTTCCTCATATTGAATTAACATTAATTCAGAGTTGCACGTTAATATTCTTGATCTTCTTTTTTTGTCTAATAAAATTTAACAAAAATTCTTTTTCACTCTGTACGAATCTTGAGTCACCATAATCGTGTTTTCCAAGATAACCCCAAAGCGATTTAATATTTTTATAACCTATACATAGAAAGGTTAAATTTAATTTCGTTTTTATCCAAGAGTATGTGTTCTTCTTGGGACTATTCTGCAATGCATTTAGTTTTCACTTTATCCGCCATTTTTTTGAAATTTTGAAATATAATCTGCAAATTATTTATTCGTCTTTTCGGGAAAGTCCCATATGTCATGAAAAACCATTTCAATGGTTTTATTGATTTCTACTCTGGTACAAACACCAGTAAAGGTAGGCTCCTTATCAGAATGCTAGCATTTTGTTTGCTGTTTCCTAATCACACAGGTCTCATACAATGTGAAAACCAACTTCTTTTCCCATTTCATAAGAAGATATGGGAGGAAATGTGCTTTCGGCGGGAGAATTTCATATTAAATTGACCTAAAATATTCATAAAGTTGATTGAAAGGTTTAAAATATTTGGTTAAAATTTCAGGGTGGTCTAATGCATATTCAAGATATTCAAATGCCGAGCATGCATAGAGATAAAATGAGCATATGTCTCCATAGAAGATTTTATCATTGTATTTAATTTAAGATATTATTTTAGGGCATGGTTTCGACCAGCATAAAGCGGAATTAAAGGGGTGCGAAAGTTTTTAAAAAATAAAGAAATAAATTTTGCAACCCCTGGTTTTGTGTTAATGATTTTCCTAAACTGACATTCCTAAATTTCATGAACAATATAACCAGCTTTTCATAACTCTCTGGTACGTGTTTGTGTTATTGCGAATATGTCTTCCATAATTAAATTCGATTTAAAGGGGTGGGTGGGGGTTCTTGTTAGATGCCTTCTGAACAGGAAACATATGTCAAACACCTTTTTCCAACACCCATGTAACTCCAAGACTTCAGATGTCTCATAACAATAGCTGTCTACAAATTTTCCTAAAATTTCTACTACACCCCCATTTAAAGTGTGTTAAATTTTAAAACCCCTTTCATTCGATTCAAATGCAATCCACTGACAAGCTAAAATGGGAATTGATGTGTTGGTGTGAAGACTTGAGTCAGTACAATTTCGATTTTATAGTCTTTTAAAAAACACTTTCCGCAAATTTTATTACATTAAGATATAAGCGAGATGGAATTTACTAATGGTGCTATACCTGTTTTATTCAGCATAGCTGAATGCAATTTAACACAACCACGTCTTAAAAGCTCACAATCAGCCTAACGGTATAATGACATTTCCTTTTGAAAGTCTAACTCAGAATTTTTCACAGTGGCATACTATTGATCGAAATATTTTTTTGCCTGTTTAGTGATATTTTCCAAACCACATAGTTCTGGGGGAAGCATGGTGTGTTTATATGACTGGCAAGCTCTGGCATTCGCTAGGTAGGGGAAGCTAGTACCCTTTAAAATTGAAGTTTCAAACATTTCTGAAAGGTTTCGCAGAACAGTAGGCATAAAAGAGATTGAATATTTTAACTGAATGCCTCCAGTTCCAAAAGATAAAGTCTTTCTACCATTTAGAATTATTGAATGAGGTTTTAGTTTACTAGAATTAAAAACCCATGTCAAAAGAAAATGCTTGTCAAAAAATTCCCCATTATGTGCAATACAAATATGATCACTGTGGACAAACAGGCGTTTCATAGTTTTTATTTTTTATTGTGAACCATTTCTGTTTGACTAGCTGGGAAAAACAAATTCCCTAGGCCCAGGTCCACAATTCAAACATGTACTAATGAGGTCTGCATCCACACAATTAGTACATAAATGGGCAACAATGAAGTTCACTTCATGCATGCCAGAATTTCTGAGTAGCATCAGAATCCTGACTGATGGTAGGGGTGGGGTGGGTGGGTGGCTGGGGGGGGGGGGAGGAGGAGTAGGTGGTGTGGTAAAAACCTGCAGCCACTAACATTTCCCTGATGTGAAGCTCTCAGACTTTCTGCTTTTTTCGAAATTGTTCAAATAGCATATGTGGTTGCTGTCTACAAAATTATTACAATGACCACATTTATGTTTCACACACTCATGATCCTCACAGCATGGCTCAACAATATTAAAACAGTTTTAAAAGTTTTACGTGTTCCACATTTTGTCTCAACCAACAAAATCAATCTTCGCAAAACATATTTTCCTCAAAAACATTCATTTTCACCATTACAAAATCTTCATACGTGTGTACAATTATGGGCACTTGATTGTAAAATGCTTTATCGGAAAAAAAATCACAATAATCCCGCTGTTCCATATGGCTGTTAAACTGTGCACATATGCATAATGATTATTGTGGCAAATGTTTAGACATTTTGGTGCGTCAATACCACTTTAAAAATTCAGTGACAAAACTGAAATTACAATCTCAGGAGTAAATATTTTTCAAACAACGCTTTAATACTACAAGGGCCCACCTTCACGCCAGCTTTATAATATAGATCTAATGCATTCTCTTGTTGAACAAAATTGTCCATTGTTTTCTATTGTTTTTTTTATGTTTACCAATTCTCCTTAACTCGCATAGGGGAATTGTCTCATCAAGGTCATCACTATAAGTATACTCCTAGACATGTGTCATCATTGAAATTGGCAACTGTTACTCAACCTTTTTTAACCTTAATTTTCGCATCCAGATTATTGAAATACGCCCTCTTTATAAATTGTCATAGCCCTAACTGTTTGGGCCATCAACATGTAAAAAGTTAAAAACGAAATGTTTGTTCAAGCTTGCATCAGTATTGCTTTGACAACATGATTAAGTTCATGTAAAATTGATTCTCCCATCAATGAATCTGCCTCAGCGAGTTGCACAAAAATAGATTTCTCAGGATTTGAGTGTTCCATTACAAAATGAATACAAACTTGATTTTGATTTAACGCTACTCTTAAAGCGAATAATAATTTCATCAAAACACATACAATCTCATTGCCAATTTGTAGCAAATTCTTATTTTTTTAAATTTCGAAAATACAAATTTGATATTTATTTAATGTTGTTCTAAATTTCCTACACTATAATGAACTGCACAAACTCATTTGAAAACAGATTTCTGTGGGATGTAATTCTTGGGTTTCAAGATTCCCAGTGTTATTAATTATCCCTGCACCACGTTGAGGTTTTTTGTGTGACGGTAGGGGAAAGTCGGTATCATAAAATCTGTCTGACCAGGCAACATTTTAAAACAAATTACAAGGTGATGCTGTTAATACCTGTTTGTCAGGCCATGCATTTAAGTTAATTAAATTGTTGGGTAGAACATCTTCGATCGTGCTAGTAGATTCACCAGCAGAAGTATTAACCCTGTCGTGTGTGTGGATTTCCTCTGCTTGAAAACTTTAAGAAACACCTGATAATGCACTCTCCAGTGATACTAAAGCATGAATGTTATTAGTATCTGCTGTGAAATCACTCACATTACTCTGTCAGTGAATCGTTATGTGGTGACGGGATGAATCAGGAATGTTACTGGGTTGTATATATATGCTGGGTGGCTGGCTGTGAGATGTTTGTGTGTCCTGCCAATTTTCGTGTTTAGTCGATGAATTCTGGGGAAAAAAACCCATGAATTGAAGATTTTGGTTATTTGCATATCTCAACCAAGCAAAATGAAATTTCTGATCTAAAATATTTCACACAAGCAGCGTTAATGATATTATTGCCATATGGTTTATAAAGTCAGTGTCTTTCATAGACTTAACAATGGAGTTTTAAAACATGATTCAACAATCTTTAAATACAGGTTCTATTTTTCATATTTTATTCTAGACCTGGAAGAAGTATACTGTACTCAATGGAAACTATATAGTAACCCATATTTAAATTCATTATTAATTTTAAAAAGCAATGACACGTTTTAAAAAATGTGGATTTAAACAAGATCTTGTTTTATAGGCACTGTATTATCTTAGACTGGGCGAAATACAATTATGGTTTACTTACTTATAGGTGTATCATCAAAAATTCTCGTCATAAGTTCTGGATCATTATCGGCCACATTGTTCATTAATCCATATTAATTGTCAAAATTAAAAAAAAAATTTCACCACTACTGCTTGACGGCAAGTTACAAATTTTACTATTGTACACTACCACTTTGTCTATCATTGGGGAAACTACTGGAGTCGCCGTTGAGGTAGACAAATTGGCATAAAAATGTACTTTATGATGGAGTGCACCCATCATGCTTGATACGTCTAGTTTGTACACCTGACTTGTTTGACTCGGTTGAGGTGGCGATACACCTGGATTATTTTGCACTGCATGGCTGCACCCTCATTATCGACTGGTAATATGTGATCATCCTGAAACGCTTTTCAGGTGATACCCCACTAGTTCTTTGCTCCTAGTACACTGCTATTTTGGCTTGCTAGGAGCCACATTCTCCTCACACTCTTCATCCTCAATCAAGATTGGATGATAGCTTGTTACGCCTGCCATCACATCTGAGTATAAATTTCGAGCAATCTTGATAATATAAGGTACTTGCTACAAGATGTCTCAAACTTTTTAGATGCAGAATCTCTCACCCATTTGTATATTTGGTAAGCCAACCAAAATCTTTCCTAATTTGTTGTATTTGAAGATAAGTGTTTCTCACTGTGTTTCCTAGAACATATTTTTGCGCGCACATTACAATACATCTTTTTGCGTGCTTATGTTTGTCTTTCACAACTGTGAGACACATGTTTATTTATCTCAGCATCATTATTACCACCAAAAATTTCAATAATCAATCAAGGCATTTAAACCTGCATTCCCTTTCATCCCCCACCATACATTTTAACAGTAAGGTCAAAATTGAATACACATTTTGACATTGAATTTTGTAGAATTTTAGTTTCACATATTTTATAAATCATGACTGGCTCTGTTAGGTTTTGGGTAAAATCAAAATGTGGGTAAATTTGTCTGAATTGGTCCGTCAACTGGAATGGTTTTTGTCATCGAGATATCTAAAAGAGGATAAACATCACCTTTGAATTTTTTCAATAAAACTCTGCAGAATTCTAAACAAGAAATACTATGACAACCAGTTATCCCCTCTTCTGTGAAAACACATGGAAAAATATTTTCACAGACCTTACAGTTCATATACATTTTAAAATTTTGGAAAACGGGAACACACCATTTCCAAATGTGCATTTAACTCCTTCATTGCAATAAAGTAATCACAATGTGTATCATCCTTCAGGTGGTTTGAGATTATTATATTAATCAGAGTTAACTTCTGCGTCTTGTACCTGTTTGAGGAAAGATTAACCCTACAACAAACCAAAACTTCCAATAACTGCAAGGATATTGTTTTCACACCAGTGTTCTGGAGAGAGAGAGAGAGAGAGAGAGAGAGAGAGAGAGAGAGAGAGAGAGAGAGAGAGAGAGAGAGAGAGAGAAAGAGTTTAGTCATGAACTAGTATGACCTTAGTCAAGGATAAGAAACTAAGTATTCTACAACTGTGAGAATGTGATCTCTCTATCAGTGTTGTGGGGAGGTGTTGTATTTCAGACTTTACAGCTACGAACTGTTGCATCTCTTTTACCTAGCTAAGACTACAAAGATGTGATTAGAAACTTATATTTTTATGGCTTAATATTAAAGGGGAAGTGTCACAGCTTGGGCTATTCTTTTAAAAATCGAATCATGAAGCATGTTAGTCTGTTAAAATTTCTACTTTGAAGTCTGCTATGGAAAGGAATACTCACTCCGTGGTGTCATACACTAATGATCAGTAAAATATGGTGCTAAAATAGATTAAATCTGAAGGGGAAAATGAGCAGGAAGCAATCAATCATACTCACAAGGTGCCAAAATCTTTGAAAAATAGATTAAAATCTGGTGAAAGAGATGTGCTGGGGAGGGGAGGGGTAGTGAGTGGGGAAAATGAGCACACAAAGTGATTGTGCAAAATGAGCGGGAAAAACCAATCATAATAACAGTGAACCAACATGGTTAAAAATAGATTTAAATCTAATGGTAATAGACCAACCAATCAGACACAGTGCCTACCGACGCAATCAACCATAGTTAGCATCCATCGAACACTTATTGGAAGCGAGCACCTTTGAAAATGGTACACAGTGACCACCAATCAGAAACGACGTCTGCAGAACACCAATCAGAAGCGAGAATGTTTGAAAACGGTGCCAGAGTGAACACCAATCACAAACGGCACATACCGAACACCAGAAGCGAGCACACAACATGAATTACAACTCACAGATACGACGCCCAGTGAACATCAATCAAAAGCAAGAACATATGAAAATGGTACCCGGTGAACACAAATCAGAAACAGCACCTACCGAACACCAATTAGAAGTGAGTACGAAAAATGATTGAGAGTTCAATCTCTGGTATCCACCCAACAACTTAACTCAAACCTTACCTGCACATAGCACGGCGAAGAGTCCACATTAATTATTTCAGTAGTAAATCCAACAACTCACTATTTATGACTTCTTCACATCATTTCTTAGGGTGGAAAGGAGCCATATGTTTAGTGGGGATGTATGGTTAACTTACTAACATCATATAAGCCGGTATGTGCCACTTTACATTGGATGAGAGCATCCATATTGTCCCCAGCCACCACTCCTTATATGGGAATGATCTGTGCCCACCATAATCAACAAGGCAGCGGGCCCCTGACTATATAAAGGAGTGAGGTAGGTGTAATCTAGCTGCTCTCATCCAATCAAAAGCGGCGACTAGCGAGGTCCCATACTACTCTCGAAGGCCGATTGATGTGAAACTTCATATAGTGCAAATACTGAATCAAATTTGTTCACAAGAGTCTGATCAATCAATTTGTCTGGTGGCCATCCAAGATGAACAGGTTTCTGCGGAAATTACGTCGGTTCCACTGAATATGTCGGGTCGAAACAAGGCAAATATATTTAGAGACTCATTGTCATTCAGGTCTGGTCAAATCAGGTTGATACAGTTAAACATGTCCAAGATCGACCAATAAAAATGGAGTATTTTAGTCGATGAATTTTGACAGTGAAATCATGATACATGTCTTATTGGTACTAATTTCTGTCGCTTTCGAATCACTTTGAACGATCCAGTCTTCTTCTTCTTTTCGTTCGCTGATCATACCGCCAGTCCTGTAAGTGACTATCGACATGATCATAAGCGTTAAGTGCGTGGATCCATGGTTTATTAGAGTGCGCCATGCGGCCTGGAACCTCCGTCTTCAGCACTCGAGGTTTCTGTCAGGGTTACCTCACCCTTACCTCCTTTAGTCGCCTCTTACGACACACAGAGGATACGGAAGGTGTATTCTAAGCCCCACCTACAGGGCAGAACGATCCAGTTGTTCAAACAACTTGACTGGTTGATTTGATCGGTGGCAATTTTGTATTTTCGGCTACATAGAAACACATTTAAACATCTCAGAAACTTTGCCATTTGACATCAAGCGAGAGAGAGAGAGAGAGAGAGAGAGAGAGAGAGAGGGGGGGGGGAGGGAGAGGGAAGGAGGGAGCGGGGGCGGTGGAAAGTGTGTGTGTGTGTGTGTGTGTGTGCGTGCGTGCGTGCGTGCGTGCGTGCGTGCGTGCGTGCGTGCGTGCGTGCGTGCGTGCGTGCGTGCGTGCGTGTGTGTGTGTGTGTGTGTGTGTGTGTGGGGGGGGGGGGATGAGAGCCTCATTGGTCAATTTGCCTGGCGGCCATCTGGGTAGACCTAATTCTCACAAAAAATCGAGAACCACCTAAAGGATCGAACCTCATCTGGGAAAATATAATTAGCCTCGTGACTAAGGGCCATTCATGTCTCTGCAAGGAAGGTGGATACTTAAATATGTGTACGCCATAAAAATTTAGTTATTATTATTTGATTGTTATTTTACAGCGAAAATTACAATTTATCGGTTTTAGTGCTTGCTGAGAAATGTTTGTATTTTCAGCCAAAATGTTCTATATTTCATGTTAGTGGTTCACACACAGGCTCTCGTACATTTCGTTTTGAGATATTTAAACGTATTAAGTTGAATTTCCTTTTGTTCAGCCCGATCGTAATTGATTAGTCAACTCAACACCATCGATATTTCCTCTTTTTTCCGTGCTTTCGACAACTATTTATCATTTTCTCTAACTAGTCAACAGCTCGCTATACGTTCTAGAAATCTGCTCTTATATTGATGGTATAAATTTGACATCGCCCAGGACGCCTACACTTTTGCAGCCACCTCCATTGGCGTCCCATCATCAACCACTTGAATTATCAGATTGATTGAGCGATGTATATATTTGGTAGAACCAGCACCCACCTCCACCATTTCTAATGAAGGGATCTCATCTGTCACTCAAGTCCCTGAGTAGCATAGGTGGTAGTAGAAACATACCAGCACCATTTATCTAAATGGGGAAGAGGCATATGAATTTGAGACAGGGGCCCCACCGCCTCCACTGGCAGCCAATCGATGAACGTCTGCCAGTGGAGGCTAGTAGTAGGAATATACCACTGGATCGGCGGCTCCCATCCTGCTCCCAAAGAGCGAGCGTAGGGACACACAGATACATTCCCTGGACCCAAGCCCCACTGGTTCAGTTCAGTTAGAGATACGTACCCATAGCGATATACCAGCCACACATTACATGGTCTTATTCATTCAGAGACGAATCTGATCAACGTGATGTACCATTGGTTACCACCAAAGAACTAAGAGTTACATGCATGGTGTAGGCTGTGTGGCATGGCGGGAAAAGGTGTCAGTGTCATTACATGACCTGGGCGACTATGCAAATGGACAACTTGAGACCTGGAGAGCTTCCCCTGATCTAACATTCTCAACGGTAGTATCCGAGTTGCTCTCCCTAAAACCACCAACAGCAGACGAGTTAGAGATCAGAGGCTATCCACCGACAGCAATGGCAGTGACACAACTATGGCAGTATTTAGCCCATCTGCAACGATCGTTGTTAAAGAAAGCCTCCAATTGTCCTCCAATATGGCGCAGCACCCATGGAACGCCACTTTGAAGAAGCAAACGTTGCTCTCCAGAGCGAGGCTGCTCAGAAAAACACATAGGCACGACCAGTGTCACATCGGCATGAGGGAATTACCCACAGGCCCTTCAAGTTACCTGGGCAACTCTCACTTGGCAGACCGCTAAAGTGCCTACCATCTGTACCATGGCAGACTCTGGCATGTTCGCAGGTGACACAGGATCGGGTGCCGCCTCGACTGCAGACAATAACGTCCGGACCTTTCTACACCATAGAAGTGGCAGACAGAGTCAATCTCCTCATGTAGATGAAAGCGGCCATAGATGTTTTTCCATAAATGGTTGCAATAGGGGTTATATTGAGTCCACTTGACATCCAATATCATAGCAGTTTCTGCACCCGCACTCCGTGCTGCGACAACCAGGACTGGCACGATCAGTATGATGAATATCATGGTTAAGCTATATATGGATGGGTGAACCCCTCGAGAAATATGTGTCAGATCGAGCCCTGTACCGGGCTCGATGCAGATCTTCATCCCATCTGGGGCAGGTCTTAGCTGCTTCACATTACCACCAGCTAGAAGCCACAGCTCTAGCACAATGGGTGTTGTTTGCGGACTTGTGGGCCCGACACGCTCGAGCAGCTTAACTGAGCCCTTCGCCTTCGAGGAGTGCGATGCACCCTCTATCCACAGGATGCCATCCTGAATATTGATGGCTTCCTATGGTCCATCAAAGGGGCGACGCAGCAGGAGCTTTCCTCCAGTGACCACAATCCTTTGATCTACTGCAACTAGGGTTGTGCCCTCTCCTATATAGGTCAGGAATGATGTCCCCCTGTTATAAAGATTCCGGCCCATGCCATCCTTCTTCACAACGGTGGAGAGTGGGGTGACCTCCAGCTTAATAGCCACTGGATGTCTATATAGTGGCACCCATGCTCACCAGTTACCACTAGGTCCAGCATGGTACCACACCGCGGTTTTCCCCGAATATTACCTGCAGCTGTTTCGCCAGGGTCAACATCACACCATCATGTGCCATCGGTGGGGCATGCTTCACAGTCTGTTCTAAGACATGAAAGCTGAGGTCAGCGTCCAAATTGTTAACATCCTCAACCTTGTCTGCTGACTGTTCTATCAGGGGGTGGAGGATGAACTTCTTCTTCTGAAGCCATAGCGGAACACTATCTTGTCCCCATCCCTCTCTCGACCCAGACGTACCTTCGAAACATCCTTTATATCAGTGAGCAGCTTTACACCATCTTCACTGGATGGAGAGAGAATGTCTTGGAGTCTGCTCCATGTTGGAGGATAAACGACTTGCCATCGCTTTCCTTAACCTCGGCCAGACCGTTTGAGTGAGCAAATATTATATATATATATATATATATATATATATATATATATATATATATATATATATATATATATATATATATATATATATATATATATATATATATATATATATATATATATATATATATATATATATATATATATATATATATATATATATATATGGTTTAAAGGGAGTGTATAGCCATGCCGATTGTCCGATTGCTACTCCAAAATGTCATCAGACCATCTCTAGTTGGTAGACGTGCGGTTCAGTATCGCAAAGAATGGGTTCTCTTCAAGGTAGCTCAGCATTCCATCACGTACGTACACGCTGATGTGTTACATCCACCACCGGGAAGTACCTACCACAGCTCAGTGACTGAAGTGGGGTTAGACGTGATAGAATATCTGCCAGGAGCCACCAGCAATCTGTGGAAAGCAATCATCCCCAACATCTTCACCCGCATAAATCACCTGTTTGACAGCTCCACCATTAGTCTATATGCCAACATGGATGGTCTGTCAGATGCCCAATTGGAGTTTACGCTGCAACTACTCATTGACGTGTCCCCATCATGATATCATACCAGACATATCCGTTTTTGCTCAGTTGTGGAAAAAGAGGAGCAACCACACACCTTCTCTGGGATGGTGGATATAGTGGTACAGGAAATGAGCTGTCGACAAGAAGGCAAGTGACTGCAGTGGGTGAGCTCGTATGAACAGAACGCCAGAGAGGCAAGGGGACGAAGGGACTACAACTCTGTCCAAGAATGGGAGAGCCTCATCCGGCAAGAGGAGGGCGTCGTAGGGCCAAACTTGTATGATTACTTGGATGTCGAGTTTAATGAGTCTAGAAGTCTCGCAGTGCGAAGAGGAGACGGTGGAGTATAAATCCAAGAAATTCCACCGACGGTGGGCATACTACCAGATGGACAAGGTGAAGTTCCAGATGTCATGGGTGTGCAAGCTACTGGCCCCTGACATTATGCTGGATGATGTGTGCGTTTGAGGGAGGTATGGCTCCACACCAATAAGATCACACGCTTCGCCAGGCTCTCCAATGACTCATCGACAGATCCTACAGATGATGGCACAAATTTAAGACCTAGGTATACCAATGTCTAAATCGGATGAAATGAAAGCAGCCTGAACTATAGCCCACCCTGGCACGTGAGGAGGGTGGTACAGTCCACGGCTGGCAACTCCAGCAGATTGGAACCGTCAGATAGAATATCGTCCACGAGACAGAAAAGTACAATAGAACGTGTAGGCGATATAAAACAGTCTACAACAGTCTAGCCTGCAAAACTACAGCTGCTGGTGTGATTGGAGCCAGTGCTGGTGTGGCCGCCATTGCCACCCTCGCTATGGGGGTCAGCCCTATCGGCGCTATCCCGCTGGATGGAGTGACCCTTGCCTCTACTGTCCTGGCCACCATCGAACCATCTCTCTAATGGGACCTGCGAAATGGTGAAGGCATGTCCCCACTGTTTCAGTCGCATACGTAAAGATAATGATGAACACGTATGTGGTATGACAAAATGTCACGAGTGTAAAGAAAAGTATGCCATTACTGCAAAATCATACGTGGTATCAAAAAGTAATTAAAAAACCTATTATGTCATTATCCCACGCACGCTCTATGCGTACATATGCCGACAATTGTAGTTACAAAAGATTTTCAAAAATACATCATTTATGATACAGAAACATATGTATAGCCTATTGACAGTAGCTATACTAATATTCTAGCTGAGCATAAAGTCAATCTCGTGGTTGCCAACATATGTTGTGATGCATTGCTCTACCTGTCACCGAGGCTGAATTATGGATATGTTCGCTTTCATGGGTTAGACGCAGTGGATCAGTTCATCAGCTGGTTGATACGTGTTAAGGCTGCGCGTGTCGGTAAAAATATCAAGAGAAAATATGTTTTCTCTAACTACTTGGTGATCGCTCACAACGCACGTGCCTATGATTCTCTTTTACTCCTTCAATGCATTTGCAAAACCACTAACCTGCATCTTAAACATATTATCATGCACGGTCGTTTAGTTCTTTCATTTGATGTAGGCACTATTCGGTATATCGATTCCATTAACCATTTCCCCCTTTCATTGCGTAAGGTGGGCGATGCTTTTAATCTTCCTATTCATAAGGGGACATTTCCCCATCAGCTCAACACACCTCAATATTGGGATAAGGTAATACCCTTTCCAGAGAGGGAGATATTCTGTCCACAAAATATGAATGTGAATGAATTAATTGAATTTGATCGCTGGTACAACTACCAGATATCTAGACACGAGCACCACGATGCTGATAAAAAATCTCATCGAATATTGTAATGATGACGTAGCTGTCTTACGGTTAGCCATGTCTAGATTTAAGACTTTATTTTCTGAATCGACGGATGGCCAACATCCATTTGCGACAGGGATAATGCTAGTGGGTGCATGTAATGCGGCCTATCGCACTTTATGGCTTCGACCTGAGAGTGTGCAGACTTTACCTGCTTTCGCACTAAGAGCAAAACGTGCTTATAGCGTTTTGGGCGTAGAATGGATGAAATGGGTCAGTCAATGCGAGGGTCGCCAAATCGCGCATACGCTAAATGGTGGTGAACAGAAAATATGTGGACATTATGTAGATGGAATTGATGTATCTGAAAATATTATTTACGAGTTTTTAGGTTGTAAATTCCACAGACATGAGTCTGCTTGTTGCGGTGATAAGCGCGATACGACATATACACCATATGTCGATCAGACATGAAGAAGCATATTCTGCGCTTCAATGTCGCATTTCTTTATTTGAATCATGCGGTGAGAATTATGTGGGAATGTGACTTTAAGATACAAGTCGCTGATTCCTCCACGCTAAATGATTTTATCACCAAATTGGACTTAGCCCACCCAATATCTCCACGTGAAGTTCTATTCGGTGGACGTACATCCGCGATTCGTTTATTTATGGAAGTGGATGAGCATACCACGCTCGAATATTTAGACTGTGTTTCCATGTATCCTTCAGTGATTAAACAATGCTGTTTTCCAGAAGGGTCATATATGGTACTAAGAGGCGATGACTTGAGTGATAAGACGGTGCATGACTTCTTTGGTCTTATTAAATGCAAAGTCCTTCCACCTCGTGATTTATACTCTTCCATGCAGTAGCATAGCTGGTAGTAGAAAAATACCACCTCCCGCCACAGGCAACCGTTCCGTGATCCATGGCTCCTACCGCCCTCTCAATTCCTGAGGCATATGGTCATGGGCCACAAAAATACATACAAGATACCCAGGCCCTACTGAACCACACCCATCAGCCCAAGGTTTAAGAGCTTTGATATAGACTTTATCAAACATGGATTATAATACATGCAAATGGCTTATGCGAGATAAGCCTTTTCGATGCTTAAGGAACTGTGTTGGAGAATATTGTGCGACACACAATGCTCAGTTTCAGAAGGCTGCTGTTGAACCGAAGCCGTGCAGAGGATGTGGGGCAGGTATTTATACAGACTGTGGACTATGTAAAGCATGCGGGGGTCGTAAACATTCCAACAGAATGAACTACAAGAAGGTCTGTGCCAGGAGAAAGTTCAGTTTAGTTATGGAAGAACTTAAACGCGTCATGCCACACATTTAGAGACAGGCATCCACAGGGATATGCACCACCCACAGGTACTGATGGCCACTTACTGTAACACACTCGAAGATGATCAGAGATGTCTAAGATCTAATACATAGACCTTGCATCATGATTACTGTAACACCCCCGAAGATGGTCATAAATGTTTAAGATCTAATATATAGACCTTGCATCATGGTTCCTGTAACACAGCTTCGAGTGATGGCAAAGCAATTCGGTCTTAGAGGCTATTCTAAGGCCCGCAAAGCCAACCTGCTCCAGATGATTGCACACGCCAGTGCTGATGAGTGGCGAAAGCGACTCCCCACTCTTGCCGAGGAGTGGCTAAAGCACCTCTCCTGAGCTAAACAGACAGGGAGGTTTCCGGCGCTCACCTCTGCGGATCCATGAAACCGTCACAAGAAAGCACAGCTGCTCCGTGAGAGTCGTCAATTGTATGAGGAGACGAATGCCAGCTTACGGGCCAAAGCTGTAGTAACTCGGATGGCAATCCACCCACAAGAACGCCTACCTCTTCTACACCGAATCAGAAGACGATTAATGAGGGGACCAAGATCTGAAACCCTAGCCCGGAGTATGAGGCAAGAAGGGCAGCGGATTCTCAACACGTGCCTCGGTGAGAAGGAGATAGAGGAGAGAGGATGGCGAACAGTATGCTGGACATTCTTCCGAGGGCTAGAAGGAGACATTACAGGTCGGATCATGGAGAAGCTGCGGACTGTTCATCGCCTTCTACCTTCGGTATATCCACACCTATCGAATCTGCCACATCTATGATGGTAGGGTAATGCTCTTCCACACGAATGCTGCAGGAAGTCCCTGGATGAATACACTAGAAGAGACGCAGACTTGGGTGGAGGGCAGAGAGCAAGCCCGCCTCGACCCAGACAATATCGATTGGCCCAATACCGTGTGGGCCTTCGTCAGATCAATCAACTTTGAGGTAACGGTTGTCATCGACCGCCCGCCTCTGCTAGGGACAGGCCCCCTCCCGGTCTGGCTCCGATGGAGGAAGGGAATGGTGACACTCGATACCTACAAAGATAACATGTGCCTCTGGAGATGTCTAGCAGTCCAGCAGGGTGCAAGAGCTGATAGTAGTACAGCTCCTGCACGAGAGCTTGTTAAACAGTTCTATGGCCTGAACAGGCCTGTGGCTGACGTACCAAAGACTCCCCATGACCAGCTCGACAAGGTAGAGTTATTTGCGCAGACAGGGATTCGTGTTTATGAGCCCACTGAAGAGGGCATCTGGCATCTGACCAAGAAACCTGCTCTTTATCCGAGCGTCATGACCATTGGAGTATATGACCACCACGCCTTCTTCATTAAGGACATCTCCAAGCTGGCCCAGACTTTCAGCTGTGGGCACTGTCAATAGCAGTTCACCCAAGCATGTAGTTTCCATCGCCATTCTGACCATGTTACAGGGGGTAAAACGACCATCGATTGCCATGGGGAGAAGGTAGTGGCACCACAGTCACCATACGAGAAGGCCTTCTATCCATACCAACCAGCCAGTTCCGCGGCTACTCGTTGGATTGAATATGAGTCGAGAAACCATGGAATTCATATACACCAGACAAAGTGTGGTCACGGTGGTCAGCATTGGATCGAGGGGGCACCCATAGATGGTTATGATCCGACAACCGACACAGTGTACCAGTTTCATGGCTGTCACTGGCATGGATGTTCACAACACCAGCGAGGTGAGGATGCTGATCAAAGATACCGCAAGATGGTCATGAGAGACGAGAAACTGAGAGCATCTGGACGCACGCTTGTAGTACAGTGGGAGTGCTGTATAAAACGCTGTCCAAGCGTCCACACCCCTGTGCGGACACTACCATACCCACACTTTATTGTCTATGACATTGAAGCTCTTCTAGATGGGATCAAGACCCACCTTACAGAGAGTCTCACGATCGAGAGTGCCCACATACCAATCACGGTGTCAGTCGGCTTCTCCTTAGATGGTAGCGTGAGCTCGCCAACTCACCTCTGCAATGCTAACTCCAAAGTGCTGATCTCAGAGTTCATGCAGGAGACCCAACTACGAGCCTCCACAATCCGTGCAAGGGTTCGGTCACAGTATCTACCCGCAGACTTGGACAAGTTACCAAACGACAGCAGCGACTTATCAATGAGTGGTGTGACCAGGTGCCTGTGCTCGGGTTCAACTCTGGCCGGTACGACCTGAACCTCATCAAGAAGTACTTCGCGGATGAACTTACTACTTCGTCCAAAGGAATGGTGAAAGTCACCAAGAAGGCTAGCCAGACAATGTTCCTCATTACGCCTGAACTGACGCTTCTCGATGTAATCAACTACCTCGGCCCAGGGGTTTCTTATGAGAAATGGATCAAAGCCTATGGTTGCACGCAACAGAAGAGCTGGTTACCTTATGAATGGTTCGACTCACATGAGAAGCTTGACTATCCTGGACTACCTGATTATGCTGCGTGGTGGTCCAAGCTCAAAGTTGGTTACCTTCTTGAGTTGTCAGAGTGGAAAGCTTGTAAGCAGAGCTTCAGAGATCTGGGGATGAATATGTTTGCTGACTGGTTGCGATATTACAACAACTTGGATGTTAGCCCGTTCATTGAAGCCTTAAAGAAGATGCGAGAATTCTACACCGAATGAGGTATTGACATTCTGAAGGATGCGGTGTCACTTCCTGGTGTGTCGCTTCAATACTTACTTCGTGGTACTGCTGAACATGAGCTGGATATTAGCCGTTACTCTCCAGGCAAGGAAGCTTACGAGACGTTAAAGGGTGCTGTTGTTGGGGGTCCGAGCATTGTGTTCACGAGATATCACAGGTCTGGGGTTACCCGAATTCACCAAGGTAAGCGAGTATGTCAACGTCTCCTTGGTTATGATGCAAATGCTCTGTATTTGTCAACCATGGCCCAAGCAATGCCTTGTGGTAAAGAAACTTGTCGACGGTAGGGTGGGCGTGTAAGCAGTGATATTGAACGCTTTAAGCAGGATCTGCTAGCGGATCGTTGGTTCGGGTTTACTGAGGTCGACATTGAGGTACCTAAAGTGTTATGGCCAAAGTTCGAGGAGATTTCTCCCATCTTCTATAATCGTGAGATCACAGAAGAGGCTATACCTTCGGAGATGCTTGCATACCTTGATAAAACAGATTGATAAAAGTCTACAACGAGCAAGCTCGTTGGTGCACTCTCTGGTAAGAAGAGGAGATTGTATGCACCAACTCTCATGTGGCACCTTGCCCACGGGTTAGAGATTACTGCTATCAATCGCACTATAGACTACACCTCACAGAAACCTTTAGAATGGTTTGTATATTCTGTTACTGAGGCACGTCGTACCGGGGATGTTGACAAAATTAAAGCCTTGTTGGCCGATCTCTTCAAACTCCTCGGCAACAGTGCATATGGGAAGCTGATCGAGGCATTAGAATGTCATACCGACACGAGCGTCACTAAGGATGAACGAGCAGTAGCCAGAGCCTTGCGTAACGCATGGTTCGAGGATCTAGAGGAGATCGGTGATTCCTATGAATTGCAGAGCCATAAGGCTAAAATCACCATTCGTCGCCCCTTCCAGGTGGGTATAGCATTATATGAGCTGGCGAAGCTGCGAATGCTGGAGTTCTACTATGACTTCCTCGACCGCTACGTAGCGAGTACCTGCAGATGGACACCGATTCTGCCTATATCGCCATAGCAGGCTCCAGCCTCGATGAGGTGATACGCCCAGAGATGCGAACAGAGTATGAGGCCTGCAAACGGGACTGGTTGGCATGGGACAAATGGTCTAACTGCACTCCGGGATTGTTCAAGCTCGAGTTCGAAGGCACTCATGGTATTGCTCTCTGCTCCAAGTGCTACTACGTGGAGAATACAGACCGCTGGAACAGCGGAAACTTGCAAGTGAAATGTGCGACCAATAGAATGTCTAAACGGCAGAATGACATCTCCTGGCAGAGGTTCTACAATGCCCTCCATGGTCGAGGCCTACGCATGCGCAACCAGGGTATGGTGACGTATGCGCAGGAAAAACTTGGACTCTCCGCTTATTATGATAAGCGCCATGTGCTGCAAGATGGAGTCCATACCGAGCCCATCGAGTATCATGTTAGCACCCTAGGGGGTGGTAGCTGTGTGTCTTCAGGGACTAGCTGAAGCTCTTCTATGACAAATGGTCGCCTAGGCACTCCGTGCTGGCGTGCCAGGTAGTACAGTGTAGGCCGGCCCTCCGCCTCCACATACCTGTCAAGCCTGTGAACATCTTTCGACCAGTTAGGATCTGTTGTACGCCGTCGACCACCTTCCAGCTCACCAGGCTCATACAGGTACCGAACCAGAGCATCAGGTGGTAGGCACGCCTCTCCCTTGTTCGCTCCTCTAGAGCTGTGACCAGCAGAGTGTCTGATAGCCTCTACCGGCTTCTTCCCGATTAGCCTGGTAACCTCGGCATTGGATCTCTCCACCACTGACACTGACACTCCTGAGAAAACGGTAATAGAGGAAACCATCACTGTCCTAATAGAGGAAACCATCACTGCCCATGCAGAAAAACAAAACAGGGATGGCAGTATCGAGAAGACAACAACTAGAGGAAACCAAAAAGCAAAACACAAAACAAAATCTAATGGAAAGCGAGATCGTAGAAAGAAAATTTTGCCATCAATGGAGGATTCCAGTTTATCCATCAATCATATGACGTCATAATCAACTATGCCACCTGTGTGATGACGTCATAATCAATTACGTCATGAATGGTGTAGCTAAGCTCCTCACAAACACTTAATTGATGATGGACTAAGCGTTGTTGTACGAGCTGTATGGCTTTGCTATTTAATAAACATGATGTTGAATAATTTGAAACTAATTTTACAGAGCACTGCTGCTGCGAGGCATAGCAAAAACTGGGGTCATCCATTAGAAAGCAGTACGGTGGAGGAAGATGAATGTATATGTCTAGTATCAGTAGTATGTTGTCAGTCAAGAGGTGGGCAGTGGATTCAGTGCATATGCCTCCAGTCCCAAAATTGGTCTCATGATGACTGACTGCCTTTGGGGGATTTTCGAACATTGTGTTGTGGGAGTTAAACACAGGATCTTTTCAGGTCCCTTGTAACTTTTACCCGTACATATATTATATACTGAATAATTGTCACCACAATTCTTTTGCTTTTATTGAGCACCATAATTGCCAAATTCATTCCAGTAAGCTTGTACTTATCCCATTTTATGGAGTTATGTATAATATGTAACAATGTGCCCCAGCTTCTGTCACAAAGTAGGCCTACCCCAGACCAGGGCACATTGTGAAACGTAAAAATGATATACGGATCTATCTATGAACTTCTAATTTATATGAAGAGTTGTGTAATTCCCATGTAATCAGATAAAGCGCACTTAAACCTACTGTTTAGATTAACGAATTGTGTCTCAAAATTGAAAGTCATTTGCTATATACGTTTCCTTGGATAAATGTGGCCCCATTTCCCTTATGAATGATTGATTACAATTTATGCTGGACAAATTGTAATTTAACAGTCTCATTTAACTTGACCATGGAATAACCCCATGAAAAACATGTTCCACCAAGGCTATACAATCAGATCTTACATATCATGAAGATAACTGTACTGAACTAAATACAACAAATGATTAATATTGTACATTGGCCTAGACTATGCCATTTTGGCAAAGCTTGGCTGGATTATTATGTTTGATTAAATCAATGGACTAGTCCAGTTTTAGCCCGCCCCATATAGCCCGCCCATCTCTATCTAAGCTCCACCCACACAGCGTCTGCATTGGAATCGATCGATCTCTGAACTCACTGACTATCACTTTCCAGAAAACTATACAGGTAAGCAACAGCGTCCAGTCAAATAAGTTTCAAAATATTCAACAGAATGTTTATTAAATGGTAAAGACATACAATTCGTACAACGTGTCAGACTATTAAGCGCTAAAGAGGGCTATATTGAGTCATATATATAAAAAAGTATATATATATATATATTCTTTTTTATTACGGTACAATAGATAAATAAATATTTAAAGACAAAACCGCCATCATATAAAACTTTATACAAAATGTACAGATTTCTAAGTTATTCTATTCAAACAATCCAAGGCAACAATCTATCCAACTTACTAACACAGGCTACCTCAAACCTGTACCCATGGATGAACGGTGGTAAAGTCATGTCATTACTGCTCTGCAGCAGATTATATACCTTCTCTCATGCGCATACCCATACTCCCATCTAGTTTACTACATCACTGTTCACGCACACCTATCTGATTGGTCCCCTTGTTGTCACATGCATACTGCCCTGCGCATCAGCACGTGACACTAGTCCAGAACCTGAGCACCCCTAATTTGTGCTTGAACAAGTATGTTGCTGATCACATTTCTGGTTTGGCGGGAAACACAGGCTTGAAGCCTATGGGGTTTCATTAGAGATATTAATAGATTGAGAGCAACCATAAGTTAAACAAAGGGTGTCGTTTGACGTCACTAACCAAACCAGTTTCTCAAGAAACTCGGTCATCTCTTCAGTCTATTCTACGCAAACATATATACGCAAGGTTTCATATGAAACTCAGCTGCCGATACATTACATAACTAATATCCTCTGATCGATGAATTGCATGATATTATACAGCTTATTCTACACAAACATACTTCGCTCGGTTTCGTACAAAACTCAGCCGTCCATATATTACATAATAATGGCTTTCATTTAACGAATTGTATGATATTTCATGACATATTCCACGTAATATTACTTGCTCGTAGTCTACAGCCACGTACCTTGTGTATGTATGTAATTATATCATGGTGTCTATTAAAATCAAATTCAGATCGCTTATTCATGGAGGGGAATTCCATTACTATGGTAACTAGCTAGTTCTAATGTCTATCGTCAGTCCATTCCTACATTATAATAATATCATGTCTACTTTTTGTTACCACATATTTATAATTTGTTCCTGTAATTCTGATACTAAATGTACACACTAATTATCGAACCAACAACATTTATCCATGCATGTTATATAACATCCATGAGTGTCGCTCATAACCGTTGCTATTGATATATGACAGTAGTGATGTGGGAATATGGCTGTTATTGTTCTGTCAAAAATGATTGATGGGTTTTTATGCAAATGAGATGATGTCATAACCTTGTCGACCAATGAGAATCATGTATTTAGTGTGTGCATCTGTGTGCTATTGTTCTTCTGTCAAAAATGGTTTTTTTATGCAAATGAAATGTACGTCACTCAATTATTGTGTGCATCTGTGTGCTATTGTTATTGTTTTGACAATGGGAATGTTGTATTTAGTGTGTGCGTCTGTGTGCTATTGTTTTCAGGTGCGTGTATGTGAGCTATTGTTCTTGGTGTGTATGAGAGCTATTATTCTCGTGTCAGTTTTGACATGGTGTTTTATGGTGTGCTATTGTTGTCAATTAATTTTTTTTAATAATGATAGCACCTTAAAAATCCCGCCTGGTGTTTTGGGGTTGGGCGGCGCCTTAAATCCACACCTGACAATGGATGGGTGGGTGGGTGGGTTGGTGGTGGTTGTCATCTCCCAGTCATTTAATTATTAAAAATTTTCAAAAAAAAGGGCGCTGTCCAGAGCGAAGTACAGCATTACAGAGGTAATATATAAGTATACTTAACGATGTTGATATGTATAATATTATATAGATAATAAGTATTTATCCTTCGTGTTTAAGGAAATATGTCTTTAAATATAGGTGGTTTTAAAAAAATATTAAAATTAGTTTGGGGTTAATCCAGGACGTGTCCAGACATGTTGTATAAATCTTCAAATTTTTTTTTAAATCAGAGCGAAGTACAGCGTCACATGGGTAATATATAAGTATACTTAACAATGTTATATGTATAATATTATATAGATAATAAGTATTTATCTATCGTATTTAAGGAGATATATGTCTTTAAAGATAGGCGGTAATGGTTAAATTTTCAAACAATATTTCAAACATTTTGGAAGATGATCCAAGATGTGTTCAGACACGTATAAATTTTCAAAATTGTTTTAAAATCAGAGCGAAGTACAGCGTTACATGGGTAATATATAAGCATACTTAACGATGATGTATATATAATATTATATAGATAATAAGCATTTATCTATCGTATTTAAGGAGATATATGTCGTTAAATATTAATGGTTTTCAAAAAATGTTTCAAAGATTTAGGAGTTAATGATGTAGAAATAGCGACTTGTCCAGACATGTTGTAGCTCTGCGCATGTCCTTTCATGAGTATATTACATGCGTATATCTGCTCATAGGTATGCGCACATGCACTTTGCGAGTATGTATGTGTATGTGCTTTTTATATGTATGTGAGTGCGTACAGGTATATGCTTTGATGTTGTGTATAAAAACATATTTTTAAGATTTAAAAAAAGGACCTAATGATTAGATGCAAGCTTGTGTTTCATTACCTCAATGCTATGTAGATAAGATGATACTGGTATAGGTGGTGCATATCACGGTATCATATTTCTAGGCATTGAAATTTCTCTCGTTGTAATTTGAATTCGTGGTGAAGATGGCCTTAGTGTAAACACGTCTCTTATATGTATATATTGTATTATTTCTGGAGCAATTTCCACCTCATCACATGAATTTTGCTTGGCTTCCATGTTCAGCAATGCAGAGCATGACGTGCATGCATATTTTATACCAAAGAGCAGATGTTTCGCATTTTCTCGTACACACACGCACAATTTTACGTCAGAACCCCCCCCCCCCACCTTTCTCAATCATGGTTAGCGCTGTAGTGTGTGCTTTGCATTAACTATACATGCCTCTATAACGCACGTAACAGTAACAATAATGAATAACTATCCATATATTGAAAAAAGGTAATGACACAATGATGTATGTGATTAAGCTCTTGTAATAAATGTGATTTCATATGTATGTGTACGTATGTGTATGTGCCTTTGATGAGTGTGTGTATTTAAATGTGAAATCATATGTATGTGTACGTGCGTATGTATGTGCTTTTGATGAGTACATATTGCATACACACAGTCCTTTCATGAGTGTATTACATGTGTGCGTGCGTGCGTGCGTGCATGCATGCATGTGTGCGTGCATGCATGTGTGCGTTCATGCGTGCATGAGTGTATGTGTTTCATGAGTGTATTACGTACATATGTGTATGGGTTCCTGCGTGCACGTATGTATGCGTTTTCGTATGTATGTGAGTATGCACGTAATAAATGTGATTGCATGTATAAGGCATAATTTTAAGATTTTGTGGCCCTTAAAAAAGGTACAGAAAATGTTGGTTTAATAACTGCGTTTACGACTCTCAACTGTGTTTACGGCTCTCGAAACTTAAATTTTTTTATTTTTTTTCAGCTTTAATTGAAACTTTGTATGTATTATTTTATTATAATTCCTGTTATTTGGATCCGCGAGGTATTCTGCCTCATGGTTATGAATGTCAATCATTACAATTTATTTAGGTGGCTGTATAGCCACAGTGCGATAATGGTACCACTCAATACACCCGCAATGTATCAGAGTTGAATTGGCTGTACGCCACTGATCACACACTTGAGAGCTCATTCTAATGTAGCGAATGACTGATAAAACTTAACATTCTGCTTTTATAACTTTCCATGTCAAAATTTAGACAACACACACCAAAATGTTCAAATAGTTTTTGTCTAGAGTGTTGCTCTATAGCAGACAAATGATGATTAATGACTTTGTTGCGTGACTATGCATACGTATTGCAGCCACTCAATGGTACGAATTATGCATTCAACAGAAAGCTTGTGTAACTGCTCCTATTACAAATTTGCTTGATTAATTGTCCAAAAGAATAAAGTAAACACACGCGACTAATGTTTTAAAAAAAACCAGTTTGATTGTTATTATTTGTATCAGACAAATGTGTTCGTGACTATGCATACGTATGCATGCGCGTGTCAATCACTTGATGTTAGAATCTGCCATTCAATCAGAAGTAGCCTATTGGAACCACTCAATGGAATTATGCATTCGTCAGAAAGTTTGCGTAACTGTTGAAAATGTGTTTTATTAATTGTACATGAGGTTATGATTACTGTATTTATGAATCTTTTATTCTACATATGATAGTGGTGTTGATGACTAGCAGTCAAATTGTTTGCAAAATATTGAGCAGGTCCAGAGATATAACATTTGAAATGTCATCTGCAAAAAACTCATCAGGTATACATTTAATATAACATTTTATATAACATAAATGTATAAACCTCTATATATTATTAATATTTATATCCATACGGAACCGATGATAGATCTCCCAGCTTAAAAATACGTTTTTTGACAATGGATCTGAAGATCTTGCAACTATTAACGGATATAATTCTGAAATCAGACACGCACGTGATCTTAGATGGGTAGTTAAGTTGTATGCTGTTTCTGTCTGTAATTTCACCATCGTTAATAATTTGGTTGAACATTTGTTTCATCACATCAAAATTTACTTGTTTCAATTGTTCCATACCCAGAGTTAAACCTTTTACTTTCGCTACATGTTTTACGATATATGGATCATCCATTCGTTTCATTTCGAGACTGTAGTTTTTGGGTATGCGAGCGCAGAAACGAGTTAACTCATACCCACTGGGTATTTCATTTGACCAAGATCCTAGATACCTGCTTCAATCGTCGATGGCCGGCTCACCATCACGAGTAGTAAAAACGACACTATCCATATTATGATAGGTGACATGATGTCCAAGAAGTGACAAGACTTCAAATAATGTAATTCTATTATATGATGTTACAAAAGCAGCTAGAACGCAGTTTGTATTCAATAGCGTTTCTTCGTATTCTTGGGGTGCGCTCCTAATGAGAAACGTCCCTATAGAATATTCAATGCTGATTTTGTAATGAATTGTAGAGCTGGATTATTAGATATTTTCTCAGAGCCGAAATGGATACCCTGATGCGTGTAGTACTCTTGTACATAACACTCTTTATCACTATCTCTACAGACCCAGTCTGGATACCTGCTACTTTCCTGCTAAATTTTCAGGAAATGGTTATTGTATTCAGACAATAACCCCTCATTACCCAGTGCAGGATCGGATCACATTGCGATGACGCTGGATAATGTCAGACGACTAGCGACCTCAGGAGATTCCATGTTCCATGTAAGGATCACTCTTCTACAAAATGTTCACATTTAGTAGTTTGTTCAATTTTAGCGCATTCTATGCATTAGATGAACAGGAGTCATTTATTTATCTTCAAATGTAATACAGCAAAATATAGATCGCGTGGTGGGAGGACTTTACATTTAATAAGTCCAAAGAAGGTCATGTACTGTCTCTCCGAGCAAATCATCGCCACGTACTACCCCATATACACCTTCTGGCAAATGACATTTCATTATCACCAATGTATACATGGACACGCAATCCAAATATTCAAGTTTAGCATTTTCGTCCACTTCCATAAATAAACGTATCGCCGATGTACAACCGCCGAATAGTGCGTCACATAGTGAAATGGGATGCGCTAAATCCAACTCATTGATAAAATCATTTAAACGAGGTGTATTAGCGATGAGGTGCTTGAACTCACATTCCCTCATATTTCTCACTGTATATTTGTGAGATTCGAACAGAGCTAAACGACATTGCAGTGACGTGTATGCTTCCTCATTTGACTGAGTACTGTACAGTTTATAGGTAGTGGTACGATTCTGTCCGCAACATTCAGACTCATGCCCGTAAAATTTACACCCACAAAATTTGAATGCTATTTTCTCGCTAGGGTCATAGCCATCTACATAATGATCACAAATGTTTTGTTCACCCTGATTTAGCGCGTGCAGTATCTGATATCCTTCACTTAGTTTAACCCACTCCATCCACTCAATCACGATCATGCTATATGCTCTCTTTGCTCTTATAAAGTAGTCAGGTAGAGTTTGAATACTATTAGGATGCAGCCATAAAGCCCTGTACGCAATATTGCATACACAGATGCTAAAGTTATCCCAGACACGAATGGATTTTGACCATCTGTTAACTCTGAGAATAGAGTCTTAAATCTAGACACAGCTAAACGTAATACAGTTACGTCATCATTACAATAGTTGATCAAATTTTTATCATCGTCATAATGTGTGTGACAAGATTTCTGATCGTCATACCATCGATCAAATTCTACCAATTCCTGAGGTTTCATTTTGTCAATACCGAATACCTCCCTCTCAGGATATCGTATTACCTTTCCCCAGTACAAAGGTGAGTTGAGTTGATGCGGGAAGATACCTTTACATACAGGTGGATTAAATGCATCACACACCTTGCAGAATGAGAGAGGAATAAAGTTAAGAGAATCAATGAATCAAATCTTACCTATGTCGAATGTAAGAACCATTCGACCACGCATGATGATGTATTAGAAGCGAATCATAGGCACGCATGTTATGCATGATAATGAGGTGATCAGCAAAGACATATTTTCGTTGAATCTGTTTATTCGCATGCACTGATTTAACGTGTGTCAACCATTGAACAAAAAGATCCATTGCATCTAACCCATGAAAACTCGTGTATCCATTGCCTCAATGACATGTCTCACACTCGACTTTGAGTGGCAGCTCAATGCACACATCACAGCATACATTAACCACCACTAGATTAACTCTATGATCACTGACACTATTATTGGTGGATGATGTATCGCTCGGGCCAGCGCAGGCTCCAATAGGATCGAAAATGTTTTAGTATCATAAATAATGTATTTTTGGTATACATCGTATTCAATTTCATCTTTACCACTATGTTGAGCTCGCGCATGCGATACTGATACAGGCATTTCTTCAATAACTTGATGGTAACTTATATGATCTTCGTTAATAATATAATGTTCTTTACATACACAACATTTTGTCATTCCACATACATGAGGTGACTCCTCCCATTGTAGAAGAATGGAGCAGACTGGACATGACGTTACAATTTCGCATGTACCATTATCACGGTGATTAGCAATACAACATTCGTTATAAAATGTACAATTACAATCACTACACATTATCATATCAACTGAAGAGAATTTTTCACTGGCTAAAAGACTTGCAATGATACCTGATTTGTCACCCATACAACGTTGACAGAGATCCATGCATTTATGAGTGTTACTATACGACAATAATTGCATACCATTAGAAATGCGGCAATAGATGTTATTAATGAAATATGGTCATCACGTTTGGAATGCATAAGAGTGAGTGACGGTAGATTAGATGACATGCTTCCTCGATATAAACATTCATGAGTTAACTCGGAGTAGGCAACGATATGGAACTCATTGATGAAGAGCTCTGGAAATTTGTACCAGCCTACACTATTAATTTCGCGTTCAGTTATACAAAAGTCTGAATGATACTCACGAGCATTATGAGTTTGAAGTGTTTTATTTTGAATCAGATTAGTCAACTCATGCTTTGTGATCTGATTTTTCGATAAACTTTATACCTAAATATATACCACCCGCAAAACAGAATAGACATTTTGCGCAAACAGGTACGATACATTTTTTTACATGTTTGTACTTGGATAAATCTTAGAAATGCATATTTAGTAGTTTTAAATGTTAACTATTGGTAGCACCACATAGAGTCTCATTACGGCCGCCAGAGTTGTAGTCCTCAACGCAAAAAACATGAAACTCAAAACCGTTTGAGAGACGACAGTTAGTATTTGACCTAATAACTTTTTCAATCGATTCTAAAATATTCTCAGAAGATATTTCATTCCGCGTTGAAAAATTCATCATGATAGGCATTTCCAACGATGAATGCACGATCTCAATTCTAATGTGATCATTCAGTTGAACGTCGCTATGGGTGTTATACGTACCGTGCATAGTTCGTACTGCACATAATACAAACTCTGAATGAGTAATAGGCATATCGGCTATTGGCTATTTTTTTAAAAGATACGTTATACTCTGTACCCATTATGCAATAGCTTTTACTATAGTAATCACGCACCATGTTCATTGATATATAGTCGGAATAGTCATAGTCATCGACACCGCCACCAAGCTGAGATGTGTTATGAGTCGATGCGGTGTCATTATATAAAAGATCCAATAAGAATGGATCTTCACGCTGAAGAAAATCAGGATCACTCTGTTCTAAATAACAATTTAAATATTGATTAGATTCATCATACATAATTGGTAGAAAAGTGTCAGATAATAGTTGTTGTACCATATGATTTGATATGTCAGTCTCAAGTAAATGTGAAACGCTTGTCTCACACTGACCACTTAGATCTAAATCAGTAGGTTGAGCAGTAGGTTGGAAAAGTCTGAAAGTTGTTGTACAATAGATTGATTCTGAATATGAGCTCTAACACACTCGTTTGTCAGAGCTGTACCCATACAAGAAGGAATCAGATCTCCATGATGATGAAGTTTCTCACAAGAATCTAAATATTGATTTAATTCATTATATGTCATCTCATCACTTAGAATAGTATCCCAAAATCAATTACACGATGTTCTTCACTGCGATATCATCATCGTGTAGCCGCTTTATAATAGTGTCAATGGCACTATTGACTTCGCTAAAATCTTCATTACATAGTTCTAAATTTATGACATAGGAATTGTGTCATTTAAAGCACTAGTAGCACCATCTAGCTGATGTAAGTTATGTTCTAGAGTTATGCTGGCATGGTCATCTTCAGTTAAAACTGTTGAATCCTGATTTCTCTCCATTATCATGTGAAGATTTTTTACTACCAGTACCCGCAATATCGTCATCATGTAGCTGTTGTACAATAGCGTCAATGGTACTATCAGCTTCGATAAAATCTTCATTGCAATGTTCTAAATTTTCGTACATTGGAATTGTGCCATCAAAAGCACTAGTAGCGGCATCTAGCTTCTGTAAGATCTGCTCTAGAGTTTGCTGGCTCGCTCATCTTCAGTTAAAACTGTTGAATCATGATTTTTATCCATTATCACAATCAATCTAAATATACGAGTATAGAAAATGTACTGGATAACTATGATCTTATATAGGCAGCGCTGCTGGCTGATATTGTTATTAAACCATCAAACGTGGTTGTGCGCTATTGTTTTACGTGTGCCATTAATCGTTTTTGACAGGAGCTACAACATGTCTGGTCATGTCTTGGATTAAGCCCAAAAGTTTTAAAATATATATTTTTAATTTAACCATTACCACCTATCTTTAAAGCCATATCTCTCCTTAAATACGATAGATACCTACTTATTATCTACATAATACATGCCCTGTAGCTGGGGCTTAGAATACACCTTCCGTATCCTCTGCTTGTCGTAAGAGGCGACTAAAGGAAGTAAGGGTGAGGTAACTCTGACAGAAACCTCGAGTGCTGAAGACGGAGTATCCAGGCCGCATGGCGCACTCTAATAAACCATGGATCCACGCACTTAACGCTTATGATCATGTCGATAGTCACTTTAGGACTGGCGGAATGATCAGCGAACAACAAGAAGAAGAATCTACATAATATTATACATATAACATCGTTAAGTATACTTATATATTACCTATGTAACGCTGTACTTCGCTGATTTTTAAAAAATGTTGAAAATTGATACATCAGTCATGTTTGACAGGAGCTACAACATGTCTGGACACGTCTTGGATTAACACCAACATTTTTGAAATATTATTTTAAAACCACATATCTTTAAAGACATCGTTAAGCATACAACGCTCTTTTTTGAAAATTTTGAACATTTTACGATTAAATGACTGGGAGACAGAGCCCCCCCCCCCGCCCCTTTCAGGCCCTCAAACACGAGGTTGGATTTAAGGCATCCCCACCACCTGTGGCGCCACACCAGGTGCTACCATACACACCGAGAACAATAGCTCCCATACACGCATCTGAAAACAATAGCGCACAGACGCACACAATAAATACAACATTCTCATTGATCAAAACGAGAACAATAGCACACAGACGCACACATTAATTGAGTGACGCCATCTCATTTGCATAAAAAAAACCTTTAACCATTTTTTACAAGAGAACAATAGCACACAGCGGACCCCATCACGACTTATGTCGTCATTAAACGTTATACATGGCGGGTAACTAACTGTACGCCACGCTCACCTCTCTATATTACAAGATTTCTAACTTCGTGTCGAATTGTATTCATATCTGAACTGAGATTTATTATTAGCCTACATGCACAAAATATTATTAGCTCCCTTATCATCCTGTTACCAAGTACGGCTCTTTTCATCCCGTTACCAAGTACACCTATCTGATTACAAATACATTATGGCCGTACCTGCCTCAATCATAAATATACATAATTCCATAATCACACAATCATACAAACATGGACAGACCGATGTTGTTTCCTAAAAGATGCTGCTACATCTTACTAGACAATTAGACAAGGTGCTGGTCACCTCGGGATTCCGCGTGCACAGGGGTTAATTATGTCAGGCCATAAATGAATGCATCAGAGTTGGTTGATCAGACCAGCTCATCCAAATCCACAACCTCACGTACTTGATTATGACGTCATATGATGGATGGATACACTTGGAACGGTCCATTGCTTCGATTTGTTTGAATGAGAACCACTGTGCCCATATATATATATATATATATATATATACACCTGTGCAAAAGTTAAGCACCAGCAAAAACAATAGAACGTAGAAACATGATGGTACAACTAGTCTGCCATACTTTTTGTCCCCGCGTTAGCTGACATAATTCCAAGTACGAAATGCACATGCATGCATGACTTCACGCCGCTTGATGTCCGTGCGTGGCGGGAAACAGCACACGTGTTCAGTTATGTAAAAGTCCAGTTTGAGGTGTAGAACATTACATACAGATTTAGGCGACAAGATTAGGAATTTTGTGTTCATGACCGTGGTTTATTTGTACAGAGAGAATTAGCTCTTGATTGTGAACCGCTATGGCAAGACGAAGGTTAAGTGATCGTGTGAAATGGCAAATCATAGGCATGCATACCACTGGTATGTCATGCAGAGAGATTGGCAGACAGCTGAACATTAACCATACTGTAATCAGTCGTTTGATTGCAAAACATGGGTAAACTAACGAGGTGAAGGACAGGCCTAGATCTGGAAGACCGAAGAAGACTACTGCCCGTGATGATTGAGCCCTAGTACGCCTTGTTAGGAGATCTCCATTCACCAACAGCAGAGTGCTCAGCCAGCAATGGGAAACGCGCAATAGAGTGTCAATGTCTACCGTCAAAAGGAGACTGTATGCTGCTGGCATGCAAGCTAGGAGACCTGTCAGACGTCCTCTCCCCACTGCACACCACAAAGAGGAGCGTCTGAGGTGGTGCAACGAAAGAAGACACTGGAACATGAGATCCTGGAGACGGGTACACTGGTCCGATGAAA